>LR749583.1:2811875-2914015 GCA_902729485.2 Mus minutoides
CAGTTCAGTTCCTCCCTCAGTTTCCTCAGTTCAACTCCTTCCTCAGTTTCCTCAAACATTTTTCTCTTATCAGTGTTTGTCTTGACCTAAATCTCTATCACCTAAAGCCCACTTCTCTTGATTGTTTGCCTGCAAGGCTCTTTTTTACCCACAATAATTATTGTGAACTATCAATGCTAATAAGTTTTAAACCACTCATTGCTTCACAAATGGATTTTAACCTTAAAAATTTGTTAACTGAATATCCATGTTACCACATTCCTATCTTTTCCTCAGAGAACAGATTTATTATTTTTATTTAAATTTCTGCATGTGTATGTGTGTGTGCCTGTGTGCCTGCAGAGGCCAGAAGAGGGGGTTGGATCCTTTGGAGCTGAAGTTACAATAGTTGTGAGTTGCCAAGTATAGGTGCCAGGAACTGAACCCAGGTCCTCTGAAGAGCAGTAAATGCTCCTAAATACTGAGTCATCTCTGCAGCCCCAAGAATTTCCTGTTGATCTACCACACTGCTCTAGCTTGTGAATGCTGAGTGGCCAAGACCCTGTCATAGTCGTTTGTTTCCTTGATGACCAGCCCATGGCATTCTGCTTATGCATACAAATGCCATTGTAGACTTTGAAAAATAAATTGAATATGGTTGCTCTGAGTGATTATGCAAATTGACTCGCTGGTTTTGTCCAGTGCACAGAGAGGGCACTTAGAAAACCCAGTGAGTGGTTGATAAACTGGAAGCTATTCTCAAGTTTCCCATGGTCTTCACTGGTTACACCCCAGGATGCAATTAACCCTTTCTCAGAGGAATAGGTTGGATGCTGGTGGCAGCTTGGTGGCTTTGGGTCTGCAGATGTTTATTTCCAAATTTAATTTAAGACAACAACAACCACCACGATGATGATGATGACGACGATGACAACAACAACAACAAAATAGTACTTGGATGCATTCTATTTATTTAGTGTGATTTATTCTAAATACATTTCATGTTGCCAAAATAGAGGCCTCCCCCACCACCTGCATCTTGTTGGAGAAAGAAACAAGACCTCTCTCATCAGATGAGTTAATTACGATGACATGCTCACTCCTCCCCAGAGATCCCAGAAACGAAAAATGCTGCAAAGCCTTAATTCAAGCAAGCAGGCTGGAAACAAGGGCTGTGCACATGTATAATTTTCGTTGCCAGAATCAAAAGCTCAGCATGGTCCGGCTCTGAGAGGGCAAAGTGGCTCGCATTCATCCGAGGCAGGCTCATTCTGGGTCAGGTAACAGATCTGTAGGAGCATGGAGCTTGGACCCATTTCTCAACCTCTGGCATCATTTCCCAACCCTTGCGCTCCTAAGCACCGAGTGGTCATTTTCCTTACCTGTTCCATCCAGTCTTTTTTATTTTTATTTTTATTTTTCCCTCTTCAGATGTGCATGGTGATGACCGTGCAAACAGAGCACAGATGTAGGTGGTACGTTGTCCCTTTTGTACTTGCAAGAGACAGTGACAGCCACAGTCACTTTTTCTACAGAACCTAACCCAATCTGAGAATGGAGGTTATTATTGCCAGGCTTTTAGGTCCGATTCTCTAAAGCCAAGCTTGAGAGGATGGGTTATAGGCAAGGGATTTCTGGAGAACTTTCTCTGGAGGAAATGGGATGAGCATGGAAGGGAGGGCAGGGAGCCAAGAGGTATCAACCACCATGGCAAATCCATGGAACCCACGAATCAAGACACCACGGAAGCTCCACAGTGAAAACCACACCAAGGATGCTGCCATGATTCACATGTGAAATGTTCCCTAAGGCTCATAGTTTGGAATTCTTGGTCCCCAGCTAGTGGTGCTGTTTGGGGAGGGTATTGAACCTTTAGTAGGCAGAGCCTTGATGGAGGAAGTATGTCATGGGGGGGGTGGGCTTTGGAGTTTTATAACAAGGACTTTTCCCTCCGGAACTGTGATCCAAAATAAACTTTTTAAAAAAAGAAGTCCTTGTCAGAGAGCTGATCAGGGGAGGGACACAACCCCCCAGCACACATGGTGCCTTCCCTGTGAGGAATAACCACAGACCTCCCACCTTCCCAAAATCCTGTGGTAAGTGCTTGAGACAAGTACAAATAAGACAGTTCCACTGTAGGAAGACTTGACCCATCATTTCCCTCTTGTTGATGCTGTGTGAATGCCTGTGTGCATGGGGGGGGGGTGAAACTTCGCAGAAGTCTTTAGTACCAGACTTTCCTGTCCTGGCCCTAAGCAGTGGGTATTCCTTTGAGATGTCAAGTAGTGAGCATAGCCACACTGTTTGGATGGGGGGAAAGATGCTACTCTGGAGTGTACTTTGTGGCTTCTCAGCTGGGGTGATGGTGTATGTTAGGTGTATGGAGGTTTAAGCTAAGGAGCACGGGAGAGGAAGGGCAGACAGAGATCATAACCAGGAGTCAAGAGGGCTGTATACAAAGAGAATCAAGGTGTATCATGCCTACAGGGTCAGAGCTGAGGAAGGACGGACCTCCTGGTCTCCCACATGCTGGGGACTACTGTACACATCTAGCATTCTCTGCAGAGGGCTCCAGTCTATACATCTTGTAAGAAGAATATTTGAGTCTCAGGTTTTGTTTGTTTATTTTATGTGTGAGGTAAGGATAAGGATGTAGAGGTCAGAGGTAGACATCAGGTGTCTTCCTCAATTGCTCCCCCCACCCTCTACCTCTCATTGTTCGAGACAACGTCTATCCCTGAATATGGAGCTCACCAATTGAGCTAGACCTCAGGCTGGTGCTCTTACATGGGCAGAAGAAGTCTTTTACATAATCTTTCATTGCTTCCGGTGTTTGACTAAAACCCAATGAAATGACTAGCTCAGAATGATACAGCCAGACTCACCAACTCTTTCTTTCTTTTTTCTTCCTTCCTTTCTTTCTTTCTTTCTTTCTTTCTTTCTTTCTTTCTTTCTTTCTTTCTCTATCTATCTATCTATCTATCTATCTATCTATCTATCTATCTATTTAAAGAATGCATTCTGTTTACCACGTGGAGTAAGCAGGGCTACTCATTACTCAATTCCAGCAAGCCCCATTCTGTGTCTTCTACACATTAACCCCATGATTGAGTAGCTCTGAATCTACTTACTGTAGTATGAGCGGGACCATGTTTAAGAGAGTCATCTTTGTAAATTGTCACATAAAATTGCACACGATCAGCCGGGCGTGGTGGCACACGCCTTTAATCCCAGCACTCAGGAGGCAGAGGCAGGCAGATTTCTGAGTTCGAGGCCAGCCTGGTCTACAGAGTGAGTTCCAGGACAGCCAGGGCTACACAGAGAAACTCTGTCTCGAAAAACCAAAAAAAAAAAAAAAAAATTGCACACGATCTGCATAAGATTGAACCTCTAACCATCACTCAAGTCATGGAGTGGGGAGGGGCTCATGAAGCCCCACCCCTTCCTGAGAGTTTTCATTGGGGGAAGGAGAGACATTGTCTCTCTCTAATTAGGTAGCCACTGTTAAGGTGCCCCTGTGTTTGTAAACAAGCCTTTGTCCATGTTCCTATAGCAATTTTAATGACAGTCATTGGATCAAAAAACAGAACATTAAACAAAACAAAACCATGAAAGCAAGAGGAGGATAGGTTGAGAAGAGAAAAGATATGAGCTGTCGTTAGAGTAGGGCCAGAGAGAGTAATGGCTGTCAATAAGATCAAAATATATATACAAAAATGGATTACAAAGATACCCACTATGGTGTATAATTAACAGACGCCAAGGAACATTAAAATGAGTAAAAACTGTAACTTTTGGTAACATACCATGCTGTGTTTTGATACATATGTAAAGAAAGCCCTAAAAGAGCCTTGCTTAGGAGTGAGGAGATGGGAGACGGCTATTTTCCACACAAACTTGAGGACTTGGGTCCACATCTCCAGCACCCATGTAAAAATCCCAGGATTGTCTACCGCACCGGAAGCCCAGAAGCAGGAGGCAGAGCCATGTGCATCTCTGTGGCTTGCCGAAATGCCTCAGTTCAGGAAGACACACTGTGTCACGGGAATAGGGTGGAGGATAGCAGAGGAGGACTCCCAAGTGTCCTTCCCATGTGTGGGAGCACGTGTACACTGTACCGTGCACATGCCAAAGAGACAAGAAAGAAGCACAGCCTAGCTTGCTTTGTCCCCAAAGGACTTCAAGTGAGATGGCATGGCCGCACCCCAGGAAGTGTGGCATTTACACAGAGTTCTCCCTATGGCAGATTGTTAAATCCCCAAGCTGATCTCTCTACTCACAGCAGGCAACATGGCTGCCACAATAACTCAGCCGGTCTCTTTCCCGGTATTGACTTTACCTAAGAAACCAAATTAATTATCAGAAGGTTGCTCTGCTAAGTATGGAATTAGAAAGAAAGGAAATTGGATGGTCTTAAGGGATTGCTCTTACAGGCTTGGATAAGTCCCGATAAATTGCCTCTAAGGAGAAAGGAATGTACTGCCGGCAGAGACACTAGCTTTGTCCTAAGCACTTTTGCCTTGAACCTGGATGTTGACCCAGGTTTATCATCTAAGGCTTTGGTTTACGCTTGTCATGATCATATTACCCGATTTTGAAAAATCTAAATTGTATTTTACATCAAGGCCGTTTAAGTGCGCTGTGTGGCTGTGTCTAGGGAAGTCGCTTAAGCTCACGGATAACAGATAATCTTCCACCAGAAATAACTTCTTCTTTTTGTCTTTCTGCTTATTCCCAAGTCTGTTTCATTTTTTTTCCTCTTTTCTATTTTTTTCTCATAACTGCCGTCTGCCTCAAAATGATGATAAATACATAGCGGTAAAATATATTTTATATCATCATAGTGAATCTGAACCCGCACTGCAGACGCTTCTGGGCCTTTTTCCTTTCAATTAGTGATTCCACTAATTAAAGCAGGCTGGCTCTGCCTCTTCTTACAGCCTAGAAAATGGGGACAGCACTGATACTCTGCCACAGACTTTCTGCATCGATCAACAGAGTGTGTGGACAGTTTGCCGTGGCGTCTCTCAGAGAATGGGTACGTGTTCTGAAGAGGCTCAGAAGACCAAGCTCTATCAAATCAAGAACGTTTCTGTTTCAACCATGAAGAGGTATTTTGCTTTTCTATTGAGTTGACTTTTGCACTTGCTATTCAAGAACAATGTCCGGTAGAAATGGTGCCTTGGTTTGAAGCCAAGGGGAACCAGCAGCCACAGCTAAAGTCACTAGTCACTTACTTATAGGGAGGGACAGAAGATGCCAGTGTCACATAGGCAGTCTTAATTATATGTGAATAGGAAAAAATATGCGTGTTTATGGACACATGTTTTCTGGGTTGTACAGAATCACGGTGCTTGTATTAGGGTTTTCTAGAGGGACAGAATCTATAGGCTGAAAATAGAAGAAGTTTCAAAATCAGCTTTTATTTCGAGAGAAACAACAGTTGACTCACACTGGAGAGCCTGAGAGGTTGTTGAGTGTGCAAGTAGAGGCCAGGGGTCAACATCTGGTGTCTTCTCCAATCACTTTCCACCATTTTTTTTTGAGACAAAGCCTATCACTGAACCTGGGCCTTAACTATTGTTTATTGCTCAGACTAACTAGCCAGCAAGTTCTGGGAATCCACCTGTCTTTGAGAAGTCCTGCAGTGGCTGCCTCAAACCAGAAAGTCTAAAATGGAAAGGACATTGCTTGGTCCTTGGAGCCAAGTGCCTCAGTTATCCCAGGCTGGTGCTGAGAATCTTGAGATTTCTGGGGAGCTACAGTCTTTAGTCCACAGTGGAAGCCTGGAAATGCTAGCTCTGATATAAGTGAAGGCATCAGCAGCAGGGGCCACACATGAATTAACTCAGCAATGAGAGGCAAGGCCAAGCCAAGAAAAGGCAAGTGAGCTGCCATCCAAAATGTCCCTTTTTATCTGGGCAGCCCCCTCAAGGTACTGCCCACTTTTGGGGTCCCATGTTGGTCAAGGCAATCAGGATTAATTTCATATTAAAACTAACCATCACAGTGTTTGTCTCCAGGGAAAGTCATCTCCAGGGAAAGTCATCTCCAGGGAAAGTCATCTCCAGGGAAAGTCATCTCCAGGGAAAGTCATCTCCAGGGAAAGTCATCTCCAGGGAAAGTCATCTCCAGGGAAAGTCATCTCGAAATTGATTTGGGATCTGAGATTACCCGAGACACCATTTTTATTTAGAAGAATGACTGAAAAGTTATAGCTATTCAAACCTGATTACCTATCTATTAGTCTTCTCTCTCTCTCTCTCTCTCTCTCTCTCTCTCCAAGTAAGATGGGTCGGGAGAAGTACAACTTATGGTACTTATGCCGATGACCAAAGTTCTTATTTTCTTGAAAAAGTAGCAGCTTTGAAAAACTGGAATTGATCTTTTTGATTTTCACCATAGTTATATAAATACTTAAGCTAATGATCTGTCCAATCCTGGATTTGAACATCTAAACTGTGGGTCATATAGACCTTTTCTCCATGTAAGTTAGTTTCCTCAGGCATTTCATTGTCTTAGTATAAAGCTAGACTGGCATATCCTCATAACTTGCAAGATGATGTAAGGAGTAAAATGATTTTGTTACAAGAGAAACATTTTTATAGAGCTTGCAGATTTGATACTGTTACCAAACTTTTCAAAACTTGTTGGTCTGAGGGTGATATCAAAAAAAGAAATGGTTGTTTCGGTATTAGATTTATCTGAAACACTTTCTGACGCTTTCTCTTCTTTCTAAACTACACACACATGCTAGACTGGATTTTCCTCAGTCTAGCATGCATGTGAACAGCCTGAATGGGCAAGATCCAAAAGCCGGGCTGGAGAGATGACTCAGCGGTTAAGAGCATTGACTGCTCTTACAGAGGTCCTGAATTCAAATCCCAGCAACCACATGGTGGCTCACAACCATCTGTATTGGGATCCAATGCCCTCTTCTGGTGTGTCTGAAGCCAGCTACAGTGGACTCATATAAATAAAATAAATAAATCTAAAAAAAAAAAAGAGAGAGAGAGAGATCCAAGAGGCCAGCTTTTACGACACAACAATTTAAAATACATTTCTTTCTCTGTTGTTGTTGTTTGGAAACTATGAACATGTTTATATACACATATGCTATATATGTCACTGTGAAGAAGATCTGATGTTGTCTATTATAAAATTATTATTATTTAACATGATTTTTAAAATGCCCATTTAAAAAAGATCTCCAGTTTCTGTTTCTTCCCTGGCCAATATTGCCCAGTATGAGCCGGGTAAATCAAAACTCTGCAAAGCTCACCAAGCTTTAGAATGTTTTCGCTTCCCACTTTTCATGGTATTTGGGACTTTAAAAATTTATTTCTATTGTTCATGACATGTATGCATGTGTTTCTGGGGCTGGGCAATGAAACCAGTGAGTGAAGCCAGAGGTGTTGTGTCTCTTGGGGCTGCAGTTAGAGGGTGTTGTGAGCTGCCCTATGTGGGTGCTAGGGACTGAACTCAGGTTCTCTGCAAGAGCAGTGAATGTTGTTAAGTCTTGAGCCATCTCTCCAGCCCCAGCTCATTAATTTTTAAGATGGTAAAGAAACCTTTAGAGCTAAAAGCTTAAGAGTTGCTGCTTTCTGACACTGTTTAAGACCGTGAAGGTCCACAGCCCTTAATCCTGTCATGCAGTTACTCAGATACCTGCAACTACTCACTCCCCAATTATAACTTTAAATACTGACTAACAAAATTAATTAAATAAAGCCAAATTAATTAATTACACTCTGAAGTCTTGTGTGGCCAGCACGGCCATGTGCTTTGCACATATTACATAATATAAATAAGACACAAAGATAGTGAAATCTCACAGTTGTAGCTGTTAGATTTCTTTTACAGAAAATAAAACACTATAGAGAGACTTTAGGCTTTTAAGCAGTCTCATAGCTACACCGTAGCAAAAGTGAAAGCCATGACAGGCTGGTGTTTAGAGGTCTTGTCTTAATGACTTTTTCTCCTATGCGTACATGATAGTTAACACTGACCATAAACAGGCTCGAGATGCATTCAGCGACCAAGTTTAGAATGAGTTGAGGTGAGAAGACCCACTTTGAATATGAGCGGTACATTCTCCTGAGGTAGGGTCCTGGACTGAGTGAAAGGGAGACAGTGAGCTGAGCCCCAGCGTCTACCTTTCTCTGCTTCATGACTGTGCGTGCCGCATGAGAAGCTGCCACCAGAAGCTCCTGCTGCCTTGGTTTCTCCTCCATGATGAACTGGACCCTCAGACTGTGAGCGGAAGTAAACCCTCCTGCTTTGCTCAGGGAAAGGAACTGAGCATGTGCGGGACTTTTCAGTATCTAGCTTCCTCATTGGAAAGCTTTGGATCCCTGTCAACTTGGAATTAGAGTTTCAGCCTTCCCCTCCCCTGGCAATCCAAAAAAGTTTCTTTATCATTTTCTAAAAATCTCCAAAAGTGTTCTCACAGAACCATACTCAGTTCCATTGGCGGCCATCTTCAGCATTCTTGACTCTATGTTTGCTGATCACAAAACCTGCTGTTGGAGATCTCTCATTCACACAGTGATCCCTCAGGTGTGGGAGCTTTTCCACCATTCACTGAAGCATTTCCTCATGGGCCCTGGGATGCCAGCAAGCACTAAGCTCTATCAAAGCTGGCTACCTAATCTCCAGGACCCACCGCAATGCAAAACGTATTCAAACCAAGACTGCAGAACTTTGGTAGATCAGTTGCCCCATAAGGGCGTTCTCTGATACGTGCCCAGGGAAATTATCAGGCTTTCTCCACCTTTATGATCCTATCCCATGTCATAACCCCTGGGTACAATGGCAGGGCTAGCAGCCTATGGCCTTACACATGTCCCTCATGGAAAGGGTTCTTAGCTCCTGTCACCACAGAAACATAAGTGGATCCAAGGACTTGATGACCTAGTCTGAACTTTCAAAAGTGCAGTCTTGGTTTCTCTGACTGGCCTTGGCACTAGACACGGAACCATCTTTAGATCCATGTATGACCAAGGGATCCCCTGGAAGCATCAGCCACTTTGTACCTTTCTCATGTGTCAGAAGGGATAAAGAGGGTCCCTCCTGCCTCTCAGCAGAACCAGATAGGAAGGACCACTGTTCCAGAAAGTGGTCACTATTCCAGACAGGACCTTTGTGGCAAAGCCATGCTTCCTCCCAAACATCTCCCTTTGCAGAAAACATAAGTCTGAATACTGACAAACATTTAGCATAATGAGGATAAGGTATGGGTTCAATTTGGGGAGATCTACTGATCCATAGGAAACTGCATTATGTAAGCCCTGATGTTTAAATACAGCAATAGTAGGAGTCTAGGAAAAGAAGGTTAAAGAAAAAAAATATGTATCAGCAGAACCCTGCGACACTCTGAAAGTGGTACAGCCTGAGGGAGCAGATCACACCCACAGTGGGCATGGGATTTAGGAGTCTATCCCATGTATTTCAGTACCAGGGTGCTCAAAGACACATTTTTTTTAATTTCTGGATTCAGAACAGTTTTGACCAAAATAAAGATTCAAACAGTCCAGGGCCCTGATATCTCATTGGTCAGACCACAATAGCACCTGGTTTACTGTATAAATATGCCCAGTGTCAAAGCAATCATGCAAATGAGACTTAGAGAAAGAGCAAACAAACCCTTGTCCTCAAGCTGGTGGCTTGCAAATGGGGAACCCAAGAGGGAGTCCACATGCTGCTATTTGCATGTGACCTTTTTAAAACCCAGAGGTAGCATTTCACAGAAAGTCTGCACTCATTCTCTCAACATCTGAAATGGGGGAGTTGGGGGGTGGGACAGATCAATTAATGATCAAGGTAACAAGGGTCACTTTCCTTAGGTGGCTTCCACCAATGGGAAGCTGCCACCTTTCAGTGTCCCAGAGAGGCTGACCTACTTCTGATTCTGTGAGCCTGTAGTCTGAAAGGTCATTAATCTAGCCTTGGCTCATGATGTTAGAATCTTGAGACTTCGATTTCTTAAAAGCCAAAGGTGTATCAGGTTGTCTTTTGAGATGTTGGCTATCTCTATTCAGGGATGCACTGACCAGGAGAGAGCTAGACCGGTAATTTTCTGTCTCATGGAGACATCTATCCAAAGATGACATGACCCATATACAATACACACACATACACACACACACACACACACACACACACACACTATACACCACATATATGCGGATCTTTGCCATGGATCAAAGAGACAAGCCAATCTTGCCACTCACTTTCTTCTTGTCAGGTGCAGGGACAAACAGGTCTGTGTTTGCTGCGAGGTTGACAGCATCGGATGTACTTGGCTGGGAGTAGAGTTAGAGAAAAACATGAAAGTAGCAATTTCTGCTTGTCACTCTTTGCTGTGTCTCCTCCTTGTCTAGAGGGTGAAATCTGAGCTCTGTGTTGTCACAGACAAAGTTCTCTCCAGCTCCTTCTATTTCCTTTTCCAGTCTTGCTTCTCATCTTTCTCCAGATTCACTCTTGACCTCCGTGAACAAGCCATGCCCCAGCTCCGTTTACAGCCTTTGCAAACACCCAGTCTGCCCTCTCACCTGGCTCATCCCTCCCAGCCTTTCAGTGTTTTACTTGGACTTTCCTTCTTCAGGTGATCAACTTGACTCCCCTCTGCTGAGGGAGGGTCTCTTCTTTGGTACTCCTATAGGAGCTTGTCTCAGCTACTTAACTTCCCTTTCTATAGCTGCCTTTCCTGGCTCACCCATCCCCATTTCTCCATCACTGCCTTCACTTGAATGCATTGTCCCTGTGCAAAATGCAATACCAGAGATAAAAGATGCGATTCTCTCGAACCCTGTGTTGGATATCTTCCATGTCCCCTGCAGCCACTACACTTAGTGTCCTAGACACCCCGCTCTGGGTTCTTTGTTCGCCAGCTTCCTACTGACGGTAGCTATTAGAAACATCAAAGACCAGAGGTGACTATGAGACTTTGGGACATTCTCTCCCTTCCCCCCTTCCCAGGTGTATGTCCAAGCATACTCATGGCTGTGCCACTCCTAGTGATGTCTATGGGTTTTCTATTTCAGTCACCTGTCCAGGTTTAATGGAGTTTGTTACTGTCACTCAGGCCTGAGTTGTTGATTGACTCCAATTTCCTACTCCAGGTGTGCAGCCTTGCATTGTTGATGTCCCTAAAGATCCCAGTCTGAGTACATAGCCCTTCCACACACACTATGAGTGTGTGTGTGTGTGTGTGTGTGTGTGTGTGTGTGTGTGCATCCTTCCTGCTGAGACTCTAAGGACAACCATTACCTTAAATTCTCAGTCTCTTGACACTTCTCTCTTACAGAAATTACAATTACATCTTTATCTCCTAAACCATGGCAACCCTCTATCCTAGCAAGTTGCATCACACACAAAGAACAGGGTCCAACAAGTTTGCCTAAAAGACACTGTTGAATTTTGTATTTTCAGGAGAAGGCAGCTCAAAAGTTGCTAATTCCAGGAAAGCACTCATTTTCTTTGCACATCATAGAGATGAGACAGGATTGCGATTATTAGAGTGGAAAATTTCCTTCCCAGTGTGGCAGCAGATAGCCGTTATCTGTTCCAATGAAAGAATCGTGAATGGCCTAAGGAATCTACTGTGTCCCGTCAAACATCGGAAGAAACATCGGAGTGTGTGCTTTTGCTTTGACATGAGATCATCTGTTCCTGGAAGCTCCCACTCCAACACCCATCCATCTAGACCTTCTCTCCAAGGGCACAGGTAAAATGCAATTTGTCTTTTAATAAGCCTCAGGAGTTTCACTTAAAGATGTGATTACCCAGAAGGCAATAAGAGCTGTCTACAATTTCATCTGTCTCAAGAATATTCTACCCCCAAAGAAAGACAGAGAATAAGGCAACAAGGTTTTTTTTTCTATTTCTTTCTTTCTTTTTCTTTTTCTTTTTTTTTTAAACAGGAAATCCTGACCTGTAAATTAGAAAGAAAATAGAAGTTGTGTGTATCTGGTAATCTATCCAGGACTGGAACTCTTTCTAGTTAGAGTATCTAAAAATAAGGCTTCCTTCGGAAGCCTCCACCTATCTCTCAGAATGGTAGCAGGCCAAGATCTGGGTGACATTTATTCTACCGGGGCTTCATCACTGGATATCTATGTCAAGATCAGGTTGGAACATCAGGGTTTGTTGTGAGTATTGTTGTGGTCACTTCCTCATAAACCTCGAAGTCTCAGCTGTTTTTGCCACCTTATCCTGTCTTCCCAGTCACCAGGCCCCCCTGAGACATCCATCTCCCTAGTCAGTCACCATGCCCTTCTAATTACTGTGCCATCCTAGTCACCCCCCACTCCCAGTCACCCTTTCTCCCTAAAGAGCCATAAGGTGATGTTCTCTGTACCTGTTTAGCAGAGTAGTTACCAAGGCTAGTGAATCAGAACTTCTCCAGCTCAGTGGAAGGCAGTGGACAAGGTATGGAAGAACCTAGAAAGTACAAGGGATGACTTTCTAGGTTCTTCCATACCTTGTCCACTGCCTTCCAACTCCTCTACACCCACATGGGTGGAAGAAACCAAGTCTAAGGCAGGCTGCTGCTCTGTCTGACACCCCTACTGTACTGTCATATGTGTCTTACTTAATTGTCTTGGTTAAAACTTGAAGGCCCAACAATTGTCCATAAGTCGTCTTTGCTTCGCTGGCGGCCATCCCTCTGAGGTCCCTGGAGAGTGTGCAACCCCACTGAATCACAATTCTATGATTGGGACTTTCAAAGACCCACAAATTAAAGACTTAGTTGGTAGCTTGTAGCATGACTGGAAGGAGGTGGGATCTCTAAAAGGTGTGGTGTGGTGGGAGGAAGCGAGGCCACTGGGTGGCACACGGATTAGAAGCCCAGTACCCCTTTCTCCGTCTTCACCTTATGATAGGCACAGGGGCGAGGAAGTCACTTCTGCACAATACTTCTGCCATCATTTGACACCTCACTACATATGCAAGGGCCACAAACTGCGTGACCAGAGACCCAAAGCTCTGAATATGAGCCACAAGCCACTTTTCCTCCTTGCAAGAGAATTATCTCAGGTATTATCTCAGAATTGTTCCAGTCATGGAAAGACAACATATGTACTGGGGTGTCACTCATGTAATCTCTGATGGCATATAACCCCCCTGCTTTGTATAGAATCTCCTGAATATGAAGGGAGAGGAAGGAGTTCCACCTTCACCCCTTCCTGCCATCCTTTGTGGATCCAGGGGTGTGCCAAGCAGAGATCTTTCCTGCTACAATCGGATGCCTTGTGTCTTCTCTGATTCTTCTTTCTTCTTGATGTCTGTGTTACCTTCATTCACACTAAGTTTCTTCTTTAGGATGTGGGTCTCCTGCAGAAGCATCCCAAGTTCACCACCAGGCACTGGGTCTGTGAGGATCTCCTTGTTTGTATCATGTTCTGACACGGTGCCCCAAATGACCTGCATCTGTGTTTGGGATGGGCCTGGACATTGGAGAATGTTGAGTAGCTTCTGCCCTCTGAAGGTTGGCAGTAGTCTCTAGCCTGTCAGGACAACTGACAACACCTCCTGACATCCCCAAATGCTCCCAACAGGCCAAAAGAATCCCTAGTAAAGAGACTCTGTCTCACCGGCAGAACTTCCATCCATGTAGGATAAGAAATGCAGTGAACCTTGCACATTCCTCAACATCAAGACTCCCTGGAGTACATTCAGTAGTGACCATAGTTCTCTTTCAGGAACAAGATGCTCTGGAGCCCCAAGGTCAAGATGTCCACGAGTTGATTATCCTCGAATCTGCATCATTTTTTCCCTCGTTAGAGCTTAGGGTCTTAGCAGTCCCACTTCTGCATGCCTGGAGCATCCCAGATGTATGAATGCTTCAGGGACACATGTCTTTGGTTACTTAATGTTCAAAGCTCAGTGCATTGTCTCATATGCTCACGAGACATGTTGTGTTAGGACCCATAAATGAAGAAGCCAGGGAGTCAGATTTCTAGATGGTGCAGGTGGTGGGTGACAGAGACATGACTCAAGGGGTGGGGGTCCTTTGGATTTCAGACACTGATGGACCGATCACCATTGTGTCTGTTGTCATGAAGTATGGATCTGAAGTTCTCCTGAGGGAAAGAGGAATGTGAGACCACCATCCAGAGCTGATATATGAGTGACGTACTCAGGATGCCAGCATCACTCCAGCCATCCAAGCAAGGCTGGATCTCTGAAGGCGACTAATCTTGAAAAAAAAAAACCAATATAGAGACCACACAGTGACCCCTCCTTCAGCACATCTCTCTGACAGTCTAACGTCTCCACTCCACATACGGAGCAGAAAGGCTTTATTTGAGATGACTCCATTGCTGTTGTGGCATTGTGGCCACCTAGCTTAGCCACGGGCACACCATCAGTTCACTTCATGAGCAACGTGGTAAGTCAGGGAAGTAACGGAATTGTTTACTTCAATTCTCAACACTTGAGGCTTTTAATGCGTGTTCATTAAGTGGAGAAACCAGTGAGTTGATGAACTAATGTATCTTGACAGTGGCGAGGTTGGGAAGATGATGTCATGGGTGAAGTGTCTGCTGTGCAAGGCTGGGGGCCTGAGTTTGAATCCCCAACACCCACATAAAAAGGCTGAGCATGGGAATTCAGGGAGGTGGAGACAGGGGGATCCCAGCAGTACAAATAAGAAAGCTCCAGGTTCAGTGAGAGACCCTGCCTAAATATTATGTAGAGAGTGACAGAGGAGGACCTTGTCATCAATCTGTCTTTGACAGACACATGTACACAGGTGTGCCCGCACCCCCATGAACAAGTGTGTATGTACACACAGAGGAGTAAATTATAACTCTTGTTGCTTCTTTCCAGAGCTTTAGCCTGTCATCAGAATTTAGTTATGGGTTTTGGATTTGCTCAAAATTCAATGCAGTTGTAGATTATTGATGCAGAGCTTCAGAAATGTCTAGGAATATGTACATTATACAAATAATTCTCCTGGTGTCTGTAGAATGAAGGCAGAACTCATGATGAAAGACACATAAAAAGGGGATTCCGATAGGAGAAACATGGGGACAAGCCTGGGACTCCCAAAAAGGAGATTCCGATGGGAGAAATCTGGGGACAGGCCTGGGACTCCCAAAAAGGAGATTCCGATGGGAGAAATGTGGGGACAAGCATGGGACTCCCACAGAATCTCTTTGGGTCTTTCTTCTTGGGCTGGGACAAAACCCAAGTGTAGCTTCCACCATGGCTTTTGTATTAATCATCCCAAGAGCAGTCTTAGGCTAGATGCTTCCCTGGGCAAGGCAGTGTGGAATTTGCTAGCTCTATTCTCTCTATACCAGGATGTACCTCAGGTGGCCATCTGGATGCACCTTAGATGGCTTTCTATTGAAAGCAAAGCCTTCTTGATGGTCTGAGTTCATGGTCTCCACATAATATTTCTGTATAGATAAGGTTAGTAAGCAAAGAGAGAACATTAATTGGAAAGGGTGTATCTGCTCTATTTATTATATTTGTTAGGTAGATGTGGGGGAAATGGCATATGTGGTACAAACATGGGCTGAGTGTGAGACATGCTGTTGTCATTGCTAGGAACAAAGATGGTAGTAGCTTTGAATTCTGAATTCATACCTCCCTGCTAGGCTGGACACACGTCCTGTGTCTGTTGTGAGCCTGGGTTCTTCCCAGGTGGAAATGAGGGTAGTATGCGAACAGCCTTAACAAGCTAATGTGTGAGAACTCTTCCTTTGTTCATTGGCATGTCAGAAGCACTCCAAACAGGGCTGCCATTGGCTGTTACTCTTCTGTCTTGTTTCCTGTGGGCTGATGTCACTATTAGTTGAGCTGTTGACAAGCTCCGGTAACAATGCCAGAACTGAAGAGTCAGCCTTCTCTTTTCGAATGGTCTGGTTTCATTATCTCCACCCTGGAGTGGCCTTGACCAGACAAGGACTCCTGCTGGCCAATTATTGTCTGATGACTGGGCAAGCAGGCAGACTTGTCTGAGATGATTTCTCATGGCAGGTGTTCCTCAACATTCCCCTGGTGTACAAATAATGATCCCATGCAAGAAGTCACTTCCTTTGGTGTACAGTTCATACGAGGTCTGATTCAGTGAGCTATGGAAAATCATGCTGTCATAGCTACAGATGGTTTATTCACATTCTGCTTGGTCAAGAAGGGTACCTGGTTGTCTGCCATGAACAGTTTTGAGCTACAACTACTAAGGAGGTGTTAGAATCCATTGCATCTCAATGTATCTAAAATTTGTGCAGCTGCAGGGCAAGGCTCTGAGTGAAATCTGGGCTTTAGAATTCTGTTGTTTCTGATTCTTCCTCCTCTTCCTCCTCTTCCTGTTCCCCCTCCTCCTCCTCTCCATCCTCTTCCTTTATAAATTATTTTAAAGGTTTATTTATTTTTATTTTATTGCTTTAAATGTATGAGTGTTTGTCTATATGTATCTGTGTGTCACATATATTTCTGGTACATGCAGAGTCCAGAAAAGGGCATCAGATTCCCTGAAACTGGAGTTATGGATGGCTGTAAGCCACAAAGTGGAGACTGGCTTGCATGCACTATGTATTCCAAGCTAGTCTTGAGATCACGATGATCTTCCTGCTTGAGGCTCCTGAATTCCTGAATACGTGTTACCAATATTCCCAGAAATCACATTGTCTTATTGATTTCAGTCCCCTCTGCCCCTCTGAAACACCAAAACCAAAGTTAGGTCAACCCCATCACGCTATTTCAAAAGTGTCGACATGCCAGATGTTAAAGTTTGGAGAAAGAGAAGGGATTTGGAGAGGAGCCCTGGGTCCTGACATCTCACAAATCATCTTTGTGGTGTTTATCAGTCCATTTTCAAATGCTCCATCCAAAATGCCAGAGACCAAGTAATTTGTGAACAAAAAAAGTAGATGTTTTATTAACTCATGGTTCTGGAGGCCAGTAAGTCTAAGGACATTGGAACATCTGTGCAACCTCTGGGGAGGCTCTTTCAGCTGCATCAGAACGTGACAGGGGCCTCACATGGAGAGACAGACACTAGCCCCGGCTTCTGTTCCTCTGATAAAACCATTGATGCCATCCAGGGACCGCACTCCCATGACCTCACTTAACAATCACCTTCCAAAGCCCCACCTCCAAATACCATCAACATGCAAAATAGGGGAGAAGACTGAACACAAGACTTGGGGTGCATATTCACATCATATATGTCATGGGGTGGGTGTCAGAAAGGAAAGTGGAGTCAGAAGACTTCTCAATGATCAGGTATGTCTCCTTGGGAACAAAACTCCCTCTGCTTCCCCTGGTGTTGAACAAATAGGCTGCACTCAGGAGCATAGGATCGTGACTGCCGACGCAGACAGGATACTACTTTGACTTAAACAAGAGAGAAGACTGTTCTGTTTCCCTGCCCTTCAGCCACAATGGCAGCCCCACAGACCCAGCATCTGGCATCTCTCTGGCTGTTTGAGTCCACGACTTCTTTGTGTAATGTAGGATGGTTTACAAACCATGTGCATATTTCAGCTAAGAAAAAGGGAGTGATTGGCAAAGAGTGAGCAGGTGCTGACTTCCCAGGCCCAGAACTCCATGTCATTCCTCCATCACAGCACGGGATGCATTGACTGAGCAACTCCATGCCCAGCACCATCAGGAAGGCTGTCTAGGTGGTGCTCCCAGTATTTAATATCAAGAGAAAGCTTAACTTATTTTCCTACCCACAAATATAAAATTTTGACAAAAATATATTCATTGGCTTGTGTATATGCTTATATGTATACATTGATGTTTTGTGTTTGTGGAGATGGAGTGACCCAAGATGGTCTCCAACTCGAGGTATAGACCAAGGTGGTTTTGCCTCTGGACCACCATCCATGTCTTAGGAGTTGAATATTGGGATTACAGTTACCACCGTATTGTTTTTATTTTGTTTATTTATTGTTACATGTGAAGCCCACTGTTGAGTGCCGATAGACAGACAGGCCTCCCTTTGTGGGAATTTACAGTTTAGAAGGACAGCCAGGCGTGATGAGAAAAATTTAGAGTGCTGCCGACAAGTAGCCAGTGTTGAAGTTGAGAACCCCAAATGTTCCCTAGTCAACAACCGGGATCATCGTCTCTGGAATGTAATTTACGAGACTCCTTGAGACAGGATTCTTACAGCTTGACTCTTGAGAGACAGACGGAGCAAGGGATGCTGGGATACTAGACAGTAGGAGAAACGGAAGAAGCCGGAACCAGAACCGGAAGCGAGCATGTGGGAGGGACTTAGCGGTACAGAGGCAAGTGAAACAGCAAACCTCTCACGATACCATTTGCATTAAAATCAAATCTAAGAAGAAGAAAACAATGTATGACTTCAAGTCGCATACAGAAGGAATAAAACCACACAGGAAAAAAAAAAGGTGGGATGTGAGAGACCAAAAATTAGAGAGAGAGGAGAAAATGTGAGCCCATCCAAGGTAATTTCTGGTCAAGTTAGTGGTAGGTTCACAGAAGTGGCTTACATATGCATTAGATGTATTTTCAGATCCATGGTATTAAAGTGTGTTATACTCAATATAACACACTTTAATACCATGGGCGTCCCTAAGCCAGGTACCTGCAGAGTCCAGGCAGGTCCAAAGGGGACTTGGGCTGGCTGGGTGGGTCCATTGTGAGTTGCAGAGTACCTATCCACCTTCAGGGGTCGCCCCAACCTGGCCGCAGCTTGGATTGCCTTACAGGCCCAACAACCTCAGTCGCCAGCGTTTCTTAAGAAGCCTGACACTTGTGCTTATATAAGCACTAACTAGCTCAGATTTCAAATGTTGGTGGTGGTTTCCAACTTTAAAGACTGCAGAGACGAACAGTACTTTGTGGGGTTCAACCCCTGAAAGGAAGTGCGGGGAGCAAACCGTGATTCTGAGCCCACATGAGCTGAGGATGTCTAATTTTACTTCTACCATATTGGCCCGCTCTGAAGTCAGGCAGGAAACCCATCCATCCTCTCCACACCGCCTGCCCGATGTGAGCTATTTCTAACCTGCCACCCTCGCCCTCAGGGTGGCTGCACAGCTCTCACCTGCACTTCTCACCTCTAAGTTTGGAATGCGCGAAGGTGGTGTGAGCCCAGGGGAGGTGGGGGGGCTGCAGCCAGCTTGGGCCACTACCCCAGCATACTCTCCGTGCCCCTTGCCATCTTGCAGGGATGTTGGCAACACCGTCGTGAGGGCTCCGTGGGAGGAATGGTGTTCTTAGCTGTCTAAGGTCATGCAGTAAGACCGCTGCTGGGATGGATTTCCATAGAGGACAAAATGTTATGCAGAATCTCGACACACATGAATGGTGTGAAAGCAGAAGGCAGATGGGGGTGTGGGGCGCCTAAAGTAGTGGGGAACAAAAGAGACTCTTATGTGTAATCTAGATTTAGCTAGGTATTTGTGGGTATAAGCAGAAAGGGACTGCTTAGAAGGAGGAAGGAAAAGCAAGAACAGAGAGGGAAAAGTGCTAAGACAGAGTAGGATTACTCTGGTCCCGGGAGACAGCTCAGCTGCTGAAGTGCTCCCTACGCAAGTGTGAGGACCAGAGTCCATGCCTCAGAGTCCCTGTGGAAAAGCCAGGAGCACCTAGAGCCCTGGAGTTGGGGAGATGGAGACAGGAACGTCCCTGGAGTCTGCTTGCCATCCAGTCTAGTTGAAT
Source organism: Mus minutoides (assembly GCA_902729485.2). Classification (NCBI taxonomy): domain Eukaryota; kingdom Metazoa; phylum Chordata; class Mammalia; order Rodentia; family Muridae; genus Mus; species Mus minutoides. The sequence continues at coordinate 2,831,511 of LR749583.1, forward strand.
CTAACAATTCCTGGTTCAGCGACAGTCTCGGAGTCAGTCACCCACGAACGTACTCACACTCTTACTCAAAGTGCGACAGATATATATGTTTATGATAATATAATGACCAGGTCCACCCTTCTGTGTTGATAACTAAAACACTGAATACAGAGCAAATGGAAAGTAAATTTAATAGCATGCTGTCTACCTACACTCCTCCACAGTATGGCAGGGTCATTTCTGTGCACCCCGAGGTTCTCAGCTGCCATCTACCCCTCGCCCCAGTCACCTGGAGACATCTGAAGATATTTTGGGTCGTTTCATCTGGAACAAACACGTGATTCAAAATCTGAGGCACACACTCCAAATCACTAATGGTAGACAGAGATCAGTAGCACAGATAAACATCGGCTACTATACGGAATAGCATCTTTTCTTACCCCAACGCTCCAGTGAAGAATTATCCCAACCAAGCACTGAAACTGCCCCCACCACTCACCCCCGCCAAAAGATAAATAAAGCTACGAGCTGCCCAACCACTGTGAGTTATGAAAGGTGTGTGTTGGGGGCAGGGCACAGAGAAGGATGTAAGGACCATGAATTTACAAGACATGCCCTTTAGCTCGAGCTGGGATTTGTGGCCACTCTTTTTGGTTTTATTAAAGCATAATGCTCGCAAGCAGAAGAGAAGATTTGTTATTCTAAGACAGTTGCAAACCACGGCACACTATTGTATAATCTGCCATTCTCCCCACTAGGGACCTATGGTGCATTACTCAGGAGTGACAGAGCCAACGAGCTTCATCTCCCAGGAGGCCCCTGCCTCTGTTAAAGGGAGCCTGGCACCATGGAGATCCGCCTCCCGACCCCCCCTCCCTGCCCCTCCCCCATGGAGGGAAGCTGGTGGATGGTAGGTAAGCTACACGTTCACCATGGGGGTCGGATAAGATGAACCAGGCACTAATTTTATGCCCAGATACTTATTCTCAGCCACCAGTAATAATGGATCTGATTGATCCCATCTGTGCCAAGAGCGGTAGCATGAGACAGGAGGCAGGCATCTAAAAGGGAGTCGAAGCTTCAACTCAGTAACTACTATCAGGGGAGTCCCAGCTGTGCCTCACTTTCTCATCACATGTGTGACATTGGGCTAAGAGCTTGACTTGGGTCTGAGACTTACAATATGACCCTCTTAGACCTTGATCTCTCCTTTTTGAGCCTCAATTTCTCACCTAAATAGTGGGTTTATGGGACTGGAATGAATGCTCAGTAGTGTGCTGCTCTGGTGAAGAACCTGTTCAGTTCCCAACAAACCATGCAGTGTGGTTTACAATTACTAGTAACTCTAGTTTCAGGGACCCTGATGCCTTCTTCTGACCTTTGGGGACTTATTCACTCCTGTATTCATGCACACACACACACACACACACACACACACACACACTTTTAAGTCTTTGGGTTATTAATCATCAACTCAAAATGTCACTGTCATAGTCAAAGGAACAAGGATTGTCCAGCAGCTGTGTAGGATCCAATAGGCTCTGGCTACCAATGTCTCTTTTTAAGAATCCAAGAATAAAAGAATCTATTGTGGTTGCTGTCTGGAGCTCACAGAATGGGTGTCAGTTGAAGTGGTATCACAGATAGAGAAGCACTCTAAAAAATTCAATATGCTCTATCAATATCACATAATGAAGCCCATGTGAACACCAACGAAAATTTATTGTGCAGGTCCTTAGAAAACAAAAATATTACTCATAGCTTGTAATGACCCCTGCTTAGAGGGGAAGATATTTGCAAGCTGCTTTGGTTCAAACCTTTCATTTTACCAAAGGGGGAAGAAACTGGGGTGAGAATCTAAGTGTCCAGGACTCTGCTGGCTCTCCTTTGTGCTCACTAGCAGGTGAACTTTCCTGAGTGTGGCAACCCGGGCACAATATCCCTGACATGGTCATCAGCCCGGGCACAACATCCCTGACGTGGTCATCGGTTTTGCTTTCTTTATTTCTGAATAAGGTTGAGAACAAAACCCATGATCCTGGGTAGTGAAAAGGAATGGAAACCAGGCAGGGAAAGTGTGTAGCAAGGACACCTGACATGTGGGAAGTCCTGCTGCTCCATAAGAATTATTAACCTTTAGCTAACAAAAACTGGTTGAGGTGATGTGTTTCCATGTATATTGCTCCAAGGCTCTGACACATATGGGGCCGTATATATCACTCCCATACTTGTAATATATCTTGACCTCCTGAGAGTCATGGTGGGGATTCCAGAGTTTTCCAAAAGTCATGACCATAACATCATATTCCTGGGGACACATGAACAAATATCTTACCTCTGTCAGCTGAAATATTGATGATAGACCAGAAATGATGGCACCAAAATACTACTGGGTGAGCTAATTAGTTTGTTTTGGGGTTACTTACAGGATCAGGGATGATGCAAAGCCAGCTGTATTGTTGAGAGGTAACTACAGGGTGGGAGGGTGGGTGACAACTCAAGGAAACTGCAGCTATGGAGGGAGCTCTCTGCACAATTTGTAGGTAACTTGACAGGTTAGAGTGTCCTCTCCTCATCAGTCCTTACTCCTTATATAATGTTAAGAGTTCCTGTGCATCTGGTAAGTTTCAGGGACTTCCTGAGACTTGTGAATTGTTTTTGCTTTCTGAGTCTTCAGAGGCTTCCCTTTGGGGTGGATTATTTCAATTAGGTGTAAGGGGCTGTCTTAGTCAGGGTTTTTATTCCTGCACAAACATTATGACCAAGAAGCAGTTGGGGGAGGAAAGGGTTTATACAGTTTACACTTCCATATAGCTGTTCATCACCAAAGGAAGTCAGGACTGGAACTCAAGCAGGTCAGAAAGCAGGAGCTGATGCAGAAGCCATGGAGGGATGTTCTTTACTGGCTTGTTTCCCCTGCCTTGCTCAGCCTGCTCTCTTATAGAACCCAAGACTGCCAGCCCAGAGATGGTCCCACAAGGGGCCTTTCCCCCTTGATGACTAATTGAGAAAATACCCCACAGCTGGATCTCATGGAGGCACTTCCCCAACTGAAGCTCCTTTCTCTGCGATAACCCAGCTGTGTCAAGTTGACACAAAACTAGCCAGGACAGAAGCTATATGGTAACCATCTAGTTCTGGACATCACAGGGGAAGTCCTTGACAGGGTAGTGACATCCTTATGTAGTTTCAGAAAATAGGCTATCTAGTTATCTAGAGCTTTTGGAGAGATATTGTCTTACAAGTTGGATTTTTCATGGCTAAATTTGTTTCAGACTCTTTATTTTTCTGGGGTAAGCACAGGGTGTAGCTCCCATGCTCTGATGGCACTTGGGCCACTTGTTCTCAACCTCTGACCTGCACCAGAATTCTGTGCAGGGCTGCTCCATAGACAGGAACACACACAGGCTATGGGCCCCACCTGTTTCCAGCTCTGTAATTTATATCTTTGATTTAAGATCATTGCTACTGTTGTAGCAAATGCTTGTGATTCAGGGACCATAATTTAGCATTACTATCACAGATGAGTACGACTTGACTTTGGTGTGATAGTGTTTGGGGCTGGATGGTTTTGGGGCTCATCTTTGGAGGGTACCATACTACAGCACATAGCATCTCTGAATTGGAATAACCCAAAATGTCTGCTAGCATCTCTCTGTGCTTTCTGTGAGCTACTGTCAGCCCTCACAGAGAGTTCTTTTTTGGTGGTGGAATGACCTGGAATCCAATCCTAGTGTCTCAGTATTATACAGTACTCAGAAGGCTAAGGCAGAGGGGGTGTGAATTTCAGGGCAGCCTAGGCTATGCAACAAGACTGTGTTTCAAATAAAAGATAATAAAATAAAATATAAAACAGCAACCTGGCATTCTCTTTCCAGCTGTGTTCTAGAAGCCAATGTTGGAGTCTGGAGAGCCGCTACATGCCCAAACAACTGCTGTTGAAGAGTGATAGGTGCTGGCACACACGAGAGATCACAGATTTTTCTTGGGCTGTCAGCTTTTGAAATTACCCAGCAATCCCAAAATGAATTTCCACTAATCTGACAGTTTTGCCTCGCCTGACATGACGTACTGTATATTCAGTGGTCAGTAGGGACTATTTAATTGCAGTTAAGTCTGTACTGCTCACTGCGGCATTGAAAATGGAGCTGTGTGGAATCTGGTTAAACTTCCTGACTCTCCAGGCCCAGATGGGTGGGTGGAACACAATCCTAGTTTTTTTTTTTTTTTTTTTTTTTTTTAGTTTTCTACCTGGAAGCACTCACTAATTAAATTTTACTGGCTAGCTGCTTTAATTCATTCACTTTTGAGATTCATAAATAGCAGAGTCAAAACTAAAGTTGAAGCTCTCTGTAGTCATCCTGTAGTCGCTGGAAGGTTCTGGACATCAGGCGTAACCAGTGCAGACTTACAGAGAGACAAAAATGAAGGGAAGCTGGAATGATACGGTGAACGGCGTTTTCGAGTACTGTCTGTATGACTGACAGTTTTCAAGCATCATTTGACTTTGTTCTTAAAACATTCCAAAGAGAAAGGGACAATTTCTGCCTTCCTTTGACAGCCGCGGAAGCAGTCATAGAGAGGGAAACGAATTGCCAGGGATCTGCAGCAGGGCAGGGCAAGTTGTGAGGTCGGGACTGTGCCATAGTAGCAGGCATTTAAAAGAACCTTACACCTTCCCAAAGATGCTCTCGCATGCTAGGTGAGAGCGTTTGCATTTTTACAGGTAACAAAACTGGGATCTAGACCCCCTCAAAGGATCTCGTTCTGAATGAAGTCTCTCCAAATTCAACCACTTTTCCTACAATGATTCATTAAGTCATGGGGTGCTATAACATTCTATTGTGTCATATTTAATTAGGGCCTTCCGACACTTCTGCTGCGTGACACAGATAACTCAAAAACAATTTTGGTAAGAGTTCTGAATTGCAGTCAAATCTAGAAGACAGTCACAAATGTCCCCAGGAGGTGTAAACACCAGAGCAGTGAAGACATGTTTGGATCCACCCATTCACTATTAACTTTCTCCTTGTGGCAATCATTATTCCAGAGTCTGGACACACAGCCAGGAATCAATCAACTTGTGTGGTCACAGAGCTTACTTCTAGTGGGCAGGAGTGGTTGAATGACTAGATAAACAGGTGAAATGTGTCATACATTGGGTGCTGAGTTGAACCAATAGAATAAAGCTGAGGAAGGGGAAAGGAAGGACTGGAGTACAGACAAGCTTATTGACAGAGCAGACACTGGCTGAACACGCATGCATAGGATACAAGGAACACGTTTTCTTAGGGCATGGAGTGGGGAACATTCCAGGGAGAAGGATCCACTCATGGGAAGTGTCCGTGCTTGATTAAGGAAGAGCTCGGAGTGTCCTGAGAAGCCTGATGCTTCAGTGCTACTGTTCTTAAAACATTAACAACCCAAAGTTCAGTTGACATGCCATTAATTGTATTTATAAAGTGCATAATTTGATGCATATTGAAATAGGAGGGTGCCCACAAAACCATCTCCACTCTCAGAATAACATATAAATTTGTCACTTCCAGAAGTTTCCGTGGTGAACACTCATTTCCAGTCATCTCTGCTCAAGGTCCCACAGTCCCATGCAATTGCTGTTTAACTACATAACTGTGACTTAGTTTGCATTTTACAGACTTTTGTATAACTCTATTCGCCTACCATCCTTACTCGCTTGGCTTCCATCACTCTGCACAATCTGCCATGGGCATGTGGGCATCCATACTTCCTTTGTCTTCATTGCTAAGTATTCTTACATCATGTAGACATTCCACAAGATATCTACCCACTCACGTGTGGCTGAATATCTGAGCCATTTCTGACTGAGGCTTCTAGACCCAGAGTTCTGTGAATGTTCTCAACTAAATCTTTTTCTCTACACATGTCTCCATCCCTTCTGAAAAGGCTTATCTGGAATAGGAAATGTGGGTTTAATGTTTCTCTAAGATGAAAAATTATTTCCCAAGACACATGGACCACTTTACCCTCCCTTAGCCTAGTATGAGCGATGTAATTGTTTCCCAATGTCATCAGTGCCTGGAAGAGTCAGCCTTACCATTTCAGATACTGCAGAATTGTGGAAACCAAGGAGATGGCTCATTGAGCTTTGGTTAAAGTGCCTGCCATGTGCCTGCAAGGACCTGAGTTTAGAACCATGAGAAAAAATATGAAAAGTCAGACATATGTTGTCTGTAATCCCAAGTTTGGGCAGAGGCTATGAGAGGCAGATCAGACAATCTCACCAGTTTGTCTTGCTGATTTGGTGGGCTCTAGTTTTACTGAGCAGGGCTGTGTCAAAGAAAATAAGGTTAAGGAACAAGGAAGACACTCCATGCACTCCTGGCCCCCATATCCAGTTATGCACACTAAGACACACATAGACATAAACACACACACACAGAGACATAAATAGACATACATATAGATACAGACAGACATTCATACACATAGACACACATACAGACAGACACATACAAACACACACACACACACACACACACACACACACACACACACATAGACACACAGGCATGCATGTACATACAAACAGTACAACACAAGAACACACTCCAAAAGTAAAAATCCTACAGCAGCACCTCCCCTCTGATCTTTCCCATGACCATCAGCGGTGATGTGTGAGACCATTGCCCTCTACATGGCTCCTCCTGGCATATCTGTTCACATCCTTTTTCCATTGTTTGCAACTATCTGTGATATTCTTCTTTTAAGCATTCTTTGTATGATCTGCTGCTAAGTCTTTTTCTTTTTTTAAATCAGATGTAGGGTTTACAAATCCTTTTCCATATTAGGCTTGTCTTCATCTTCCTAATGTCTTTTAAGTCTGACCAAATGTAATTTGGAAGTTTTTGCCCCCATTCTAATCCACACTTTTAGTACTGCACATAAGAATTCTGTCTTGGTCTCCTTTAAAGTGATTTTTCCCCCTCACCAAGCAGAAGAGAATGGAGTTCTTTACCTACACTGTTTGCTTATGCAATCAAGTTTATTCACAAGTGACGGCCATGGGTAATGATTTGCTGACAAGTGAATTAGAAAGCAGGGGCTCACTGTTTGGCTTCCCAGACCTCAGGCTTTGCAGTAGATAAAGCTGGACGATGGCCGGGTCGGAATTACAGCTGCTTTAGTGGGCGTAGCTGGCGACTCACAGATTCCCTTCTCTGATCGTTCACTCATTAGAAGTCCAACTCTAGACCATTCCTTTCCCTCTTATGAATTTTCCCACTACAAACACAAGGAGATGTGTTGGGTTTTTCCAGACCCTTGCCCAGTCCTGACACGATGCACTGGGACATGAATAGCAGTGAAATCTCTTCGTCAGAGTTGGGACTAGACTGAGACTAAAGTCACAGGCAGGACATGGCGTTTGAGGAGAAATGTGCTCAGGAATGTGCAAGTGTTAAGAGTCCACTTGAGTGGAACAGGGATCAGGGCTCTCCTTACCTGTCCCTGTCTCACCCTAGTCCTGGCTTTTTATCTTCACAGAGATGAGGAGTGTGGCCCAGATGGAGACAGCTTTGAACCAGCTCTGTGCCTCTCCCCTTTGAGCATGTGTTTAAATCACCTGGATTCAGGAGGTCTAGGATAACACTTGAGAGTCTGACATTGTTACAAGTTCCCACATGATGTTGCTGGTCCATGGAGCACTTGTCTACTAGAGGGAAACAATGGGTTGACTTTGCCCAAAGGAATAGCACAACTCCATCTGTGTCCCAGTGGGAATTCCTCTCTATGATACAAGGTCTCAACTCATTTAAAAGAAGATATGGAAATCTGTGACAGGAGACAGCCTTTTAATCTTTAGCATTGCATAACTTTGTAATTTTTTTTTTAAAACAGGGATCATAGAGTCAAACAGGGTCATTCTAGACCCAGATTGCTCCTTGCAAAACCAGCTTGCGGAAAAGAACACGTTTCAGGAATTCTCTTATAGTTTTGCACAGAGGAAACAGACATGAGATTAGGAAGATCTTGGAACAAATTTAACTGCAAAGATGACCATCCTGTTTCCCACCCAAATACTGGCCTACATCAAAGATGCCCTAGGATGTGGCCTTGCTTCATAGGTCCAGTTCTTAGGGATGCTTGGTGGGCGGAGGGAACATTCACTCCCGCAATCGCCTCTTCCATTCCTCTTTCCCACTCCGCCTCCAATGGTCATTTCCCAGCTCCTTAGGCATCAGAGCATCTCTGGAGCAGAGGTCAGTTCTCCCCTTGCTCTCAACATATAAGATTCAAAACAGACTTTATCCACCCGTGTAGTAGTTTGAATAAGAATGTCTTCCATGGGCGCCTGTATTTGAACACTTGGTTCCCAGTTGGTAGCCCTGTTTGGAGAGATTTAGGTCTGGCCTGTGGGAGGAAATCCTCCCAGGATTCGCACTTTGTAATTTGTCCCTCTGTCTGCTTTGTATTTGTGTTCCAGGTGAGAGCACTCAACTTCCTGTTCCTGCTGTCATGGCTCCACTCTGCCTGTCATGGAATCTGGAAGCGTAAGTCCAAATGAACTCTCCCTTAAGTGGCCTCTAGTCATGGTGTCTTATCAGAGCAATGGAAAAGTAGCTTACAGAAACTTTCTTACACTTTTGGCTCCCACAGGGACTCTGATATCTTCCTGGATAACCAGGATGTTTTATTTTCCAGACTCCAGTGATGGGCAGAGACGTGTACACTGCCTACCGCCCAGCGCTCAGTGCCCACTGCCCGGACTAGTCTGAGTGGCTGAGCAGAGAAAGCGGCAATACTAAGGATGAACACTTACCCCATGTCCACTCCCTCCAGCACAGGGCTTTAAGGAGAAGCTTTGCTGAATGATTGAATCATCACAAGAGTGAGAGGCACAGAGAGGCTGAAGGAATGTGCTAGAAGTCACGCAGCCTTCCAGTGGTGAAGCTGGAGCCTCAGACTTCACAGAGTGAGCCTCAAAACACAAAGCCAGTGGACGGGGTCAAAAGCAGAGACAAGGGGGAGTCAGGGTCCCAACCATAAGTGACAAATGTGGTCTTGGAGCACTTCATCAGGCACTTAGACTGGTCCTGCTGATCATAGAACCCATTTGCCAGAGGAGGGGGAGATTTGGCTGCAATGACTTATTTGTGTGTGTGGTGTATGCATACATTGTGTGTGCATTCATTCGTGCATATGCATATATAAGCAAGAGGTTCATCTTTTCTCTCTTCCTCTATTATTTACCTACCTTACATTTTGAGTTTCTTATCGAACCTAGAATCTGATGATTTGTTTGACTGGCTGGCCAGTGAGATCTCCAGATGTCCCTGCCTCTGCTTCCCTAGAGCCCAGATTGTAGATGTGTGCCAGTGTGTCAGGAATTCTGCATGTCTTCCAATGATCTGAACTCTGGTCCCTGTGCTTGTGTGGGAAGGACAGCCCCATCTCCTCCATATTTTGAACAGTGTGTAGCTACCAAATGCATAGATCTGCATATACCTATGTGTGTATGTAAATGGGTGAATGAATCCATACATAGCTTTAGACGTAAGAGACTGATTTGGACAAATTCTCAGTTATGTCTGCGGGTGATAGGTGATGTCGTTTTCGGCCACCTGCTTCACGAAGTTCTCCTCCATCTTGGACTTGGTATATAGGAACAATGGATACTGAGAACCCTCTGTGTACAACACTGGCTTTTAATGCTCCTTAGAGCCTGTAAAGTATTGTCACATCTAAACTCATGGTAAGCAGTTAAGTTCCCATGATGGATGGATTTCCAGTTCAAATGGTAGAAGAGAGGGTCCTGTCTTAACTCCCCTTCTACTTTACTTGCATTTCCATATCTTGGTAGAGCAGTTACATGAAATTGATCCCTCAGCTTTAGGTAACAGGGCGGTTTTGGCACCGTTATGCGCCATTATCCAATGCGCTGTTATTTGTCATTTTGTCGTGACAGCCAGCCCAAGCTTCTCTCTTGCTAATAAACCTCAATCTGGTTTTGGGTAGCAATGCTCTCAGACCCGCAGTAGTGACACTAATGGCTGTAATTCACATATTTCTTCCCATGTCCCAGACGCTCGCTGAGAACGAGTATGTAATGGATTTGGATTCTGTCACATGCTTCATGTCACCCTTGCCCCTGGATTTTGTACAACTAAATGGTGGCCATGGTGTTCCCCTGCCCGGCAGGAGGTATCAGGTGGACAGGGTAAGGAGGTATTTCTGGGCCAACTTTGCAATTGTGAAGAATTGATTCCATCTCTCAGTGACCATGGATTTTCCCCTCTCTATTCCTGGAATGGGGCACCTCATGGGACTGGCACAAAGGTCAGAGAACTGGTACATCTGACACAGTTAGGATCAATGCCTCTATCAGTGCTCATCAATGNAGGCTGAGCAAGCCAGGGGAAGCAAGCCAGTAAAGAACATCCCTCCATGGCTTCTGCATCAGCTCCTGCTTGAGTTCCAGTCCTGACTTCCTTTGGTGATGAACAGCAGTATGGAAGTGTAAGCCGAATAAACCCTTTCCTCCCCAATTTGCTTCTTGGTCATGATGTTTGTGCAGGAATAGAAACCCTGACTAAGACACCTGCCCTATGTTTCTTTGTCACTGTGACATCCCCTGTGCTAGTGGAAGAGAGACAACCCAGACACAATCTGTGCCTCTGAATTTTTTGGCCATTGCACTGGCCTGGATAACCTGAGGCAAACACAGTGTCCTATTCAAAATGGCTTTATTCAATCTATTCAAGCTGAAGAGATTGCTCAGTGCTCGAGAACACTGGCTGCTCTTAAAGAGGATTCTTAGGTTCCCAGCACTCACATGGAAGTCCACAACTGTTTGTAACTCAGGTTTCAGGGGACCTAATGTCCTCTTCTAGCCTCTACAGGCACTTATATACGTGAGGCACACATGCACACATACATACATAGATACATACATAGATAGACACATACATACACACAAACATTCACATAAAAATTTTTAAAAAAATTATTGTTAAGATAATCTTAGTTAAGTTCCCGTGACCACCAGGCAGACACATTCTTAGCTGATAGCAAGGAAAATCAGTCGCTCTTTGGCTTAATGATTATTGAATGATATTTATTTGACAGCACGAGTCCATTGAGTAAAGCAATCAGACTGGCCAGTTAGTCTGCCTCAAAGGGTTCTGCTTATCATAAACACACCGAAAATCCAACCATTTCATTGTACAAATACTCTGTAATATTGGAGTGCAGGTATCAAATGGGCTGATTCAAGAGACACGGTGGATCCTGTTTTGGAAGTGTGAAGTGATTCACAATCTTATTGTAGAATAACTGTTAGGACTCATTTATATCATGGTCTTCTAGCCCATGTTTGTTGAATGCCTGCCATACATTTGAGAGGGAGCTGGGCTAATGTGTGCCAGAGAAGGAGACAAGGCCAGGATTAGTTCTCAGTCTACAAGGAGTCAACCCTCTGAAAGAAATGTGGGTGTTGACTGCTGGTTACCAGAGGAATCCCAGGCCTCTGTGGCACTTCCTCAGCATCTCTAAGCTGCCTGGGATCAGGAGATGGCTTTCAGGAGGTTTGGCTGAGGTGCAGTAGTCAAGCATGCAGACTCCTAGGTGTATGCCTGTCGGGAATCACCCCCAAGCTTCAATCCTTTACTACTGAGAAGATGTAAATGTCATGGCAGGTTTATGGATTACTTGGGGAATTAAATGAAATTATAAATGCGAGCCAAAATTAGCCGCAACTATTTGAAGACTTCTGTCAGTAAAAGGAAAATTAGGGAAAAATTATTGTTTTCTGTAGGTAAAACTTTATCTTTTGATGGCTCATGGTTTTGGAAACTTGGACCTTTTTGTACTCTTTGTTGCTCGAAGTGCTTGAAAACCCGGGTTTTCAGAGTAAACTGAAATCTTCCCCCATGCCCACCTTCTACCCGTGCACCTCCCGCCACTTCCTAGCAGCTGAGATGCGTAAGTTTGATTTGTGGTTAAAATAGAAACAACCTGCTAGTTAGCTTCCCCTTATTAAAATGAAACACCCAAGACGGTAAATTGTCAAGGAAAGAAGAAGCATTGAGGTTCACAGTTTGGAGCTTTTTGTCCTTTGGGCCTGCGACAAGGAACTTTGCTCAGAAAAAACATTTGGTGGCCCAGTCCTCCTCATCCCAGAGTCAGGAAGCAAATGAGGATGTGAAACCCCACAACCCCTTTCAAAAGTACAGTCAGTGACATGAGGACCTCCTGCTGGGCATCTCATGAGTTCCCTTGTCTCCCAGAAGCACCAGACAGAGACTTTAAGTACCTGCACAGGCCACAAGTTTGACCCCAGGGAGTAGATAGGTCAGTTGTGTTTACACAGGCTAAGGAGCCAAGGTTAGAAAGGGAAAGAGACGCTGATACATGTTACAACATGGTTGTCTTAGGGTTTTACTGCTGCGAACAGACACCATGACCAAGGCAACTCTTATAAAGAACAACACTTAATTGGAGCTGGCTTACAGGTTCAGAGGTTCAGTCCATTATCATCAAGGTGGGAACATGGCAGCATCCAGGCAGGCATGGTGCAGTCAGAGCTGAGAGCTCTACATCTTCATCTGAATGCTGCTAGTGGAAGACTGGTTTCTAGGCAGCTAGGATGAGGGTCTTAAAGCCCACACTCACAGTGACACACCTACTCCAACAGGACCAGTCCTTCTAATAGTGCCACTTCCTGGTCCTAGCATATATACAAACCACCACAATAGTTAAGTCCCAGACCATCATGTTAAATGATTATAGAAGTGGTATACAGTGACCATATATATTCCATTTACACACATTGTTCAGAGAAGGTGGAGACATACAGACAGAAGATAGATCAGTGGCAGCTTTGAGTGCTTCCTGGTTTTCATCAGCATGACAGAAACTGAAATCACCTGTGAGGAAGAACTTCAAGAAAAAAATCTCTATCATATTGGCTGTAGGTGAGTGTATGGGCCGTTTGCTATGTGAGAGGGCCCAGTCCACGGTGGTCCTGGGTTGTATAAGAAGCACACTATCCAAGTGATGGGGAGCAAGCCAGTAAGCAGCATCCCTCCATGGCCTCTGCATCATCTCCTGCCTCCAGGTTCCTGCCTTTGCTTCCTTCAGTGATGGACTGTAAGCTAAATAAGCCCTTTGTTCCCCAAACTGATGTTGTTAGTGTTTTATCACAGCAGAGATGCTAACTAGAACATCTAGGTTTGTGGGTGATGGAAAAAAAGCTCCACTTTCAGTGGATATGAGAGATATTTTTGAGGTGCTGAAATATTCTATTACCAATCTTTTATACACATATTATTATTACTATATATAAAATTATCCATATATTTAACCATATGTATTACATACCTATTTTACATATAAATCGTGATGCTTATTGTTAAACGACTGTGCACATTTAATGAAAAAAATCAGTAAAGGTAAATTTTATGTTATATAAATTATACCTTAAAAGGTTAACAAGAATGTGTTTCAAAGTTAACATATTTTCAAGCACCTTGGCTCCTGTCAGCCATTTGGTCATAAAGACAGTACTCCAGTTTCACCCTGTTGCCATAGCACAACACTGACCAAAAGTAACTTAGGGGAGGAGACGGTTGATTTGGCTTACACTTCGGGGTCACAGTCCATCACTGAAGGATATCAGGGCAGGGATTCAAATAGGACCAGAAGTCGAAACCACAGAGGACCACTGCTCACTGGCTCACGCTTGGCCTTCGTGTACAGCCCAGGCCTTTATGCCTAGGAATGGTGCCATTGACCATGGACTGAGCCCCTTCACACCAATCATCAGTCAACTAGTGTATACTAGACACGGTCAAGGGTCACCATGCTCTGCGCCATCCCTCAGTTGACATTCCCTCTCCCCAGGTAACATGAGATTGTGTTAAGTTGGCCATGAAAAAACAATCTTGACAGGTAGTTTCTGGCCAAGTCAAATGGAGTGTTAGTCCAACTAAGTTGAAGAGTAACCTTGACAGCATCCTCTAGGGATGCTGGCTATTAGAAAAAGGTGTGGGATGAGTTTGAACATTTGTTACACCAAATTTCTGGCCTCTATGTAAAAAGAGTTCCATACTTTGTACAGCATAACTTCATCTACTTGTAGGAAATTTTCTGCAGCTTTTATTGAAGAAATTATGAAAGCACAAACTCACTGTGGTCGTTTGAATGAAAATGGCTCCAACAGGCACATATATTTGAATACTTGATTGCCAGTTGGTGGAACCGTTTTAGAAGGGTTAGGGGGTGTGGCCTTGTTGAAAGAGGTGGGTCCTTGTTGGAATAGGTGTGCCACTGAGGGCGGGCTTTGAGGTTTCAAAAGCCCAACACCATTCCAAGTTGTAGCTCTATCTGCTCTATCTGTGGTTGTGTCTCAGTATGGGCGCACTCAGCTGCTTCTCCTGCACCATGCCTGTCAGCTGCCAAGCTCCCCTCCAGGATGCTCATTAATGCACACTCTGGAACTGTAACTCCCTGATACTCTCTTCCTCCTTAAATTGTCTTGGTCATGGAGTCTTCTCACATCAATAGAAAACTAAGACACAACTGCATTTTTTTCCCCTATAGCAGCTGGGTTTGAAGACTGGCTGTTAGGTGGTTCCAAGTCCATAAAATAAAGATTCCTGTAAAAGTTCTTTGGAGTTCATAAAAAAAAAAAAGGTTTCCTTCTGGTGCATTTGTGTATTTTAACCTGTGACAGGCTGTGAGACTCCATGTTCCAAGACCCCATGTATAACAGTTTTCCTCTTGGTCTCAGCCATCAGTGTTACAAAATTCAATTCACTGGGATATGTAGCTAAAACCTTGATACAAGCTGGTGGTGGGTGGAGGGAGGACTGTCCTCCACAGGCTCAAGTATTGGGACACTGATGGTGGTGCTGTATGTGCAGGTGATACAACCTTACTCGAGGAAGTATGTCATGGGAGTGGGCTTTGAGATATGTCATGAGGGAGGGCTTTGAGATATGTCATAGGGGTGGGTTTTGAGGTATGTCATGGGGGTGCACTTTGAGGTATGTCATAGGAGTGGGCTTTGAGATATGTCATGGGGGTGGGCTTTGAGACTTCACCACACTTCCACCCCATTCACTGCTTCATATAGTCAGGTGAAGATGCAAACTTCCTAGCTGCCTTCTCTTACCACCTGCCACCCCGCCTCCCTACATGATGGACTTGTAACCCTCTGGAATGGAGAGCCAAATAAACCATGCCTACATGTCACCTTGGACATGGTGCTTTACTACAGCAACAGTGCAGAAACTACAGTAGTGACGATATTAGCTTTATTTCTACTTTAACTCTTTTACCCCCGTGATCCTGTATGTGGTTGGCCCATTTATAGTTCGCTGATGTTAGTAAGCTTTTGTCACATGTTAGACAATAGGTGGGTTGGGGGTAAAGAGGCATAATGAACACAGTTCACTATCCCTGCCATGATGCTTCTGTGATTTTAAAATTAACCAACACAGGCGGGGTTGCTGGGGGTGGCTGTCATAAATACATATATACACAAGCAGGCGCGTGCACGTTTGATGTATGAGACGCACAGATATAGGTGTAAGCATGAATCCTCAGCTGAAAACTGGGAGCAGCTAGCGAAAATTTGTGGCCAGATTTAAATCTCTAGAAACAGGTCTTTAGAGAGGACACATTAATGCAGGTAGGTTTTACCAGGAAGCGCTTGGCAGTAATTCTTCTCTTATAAGCCATACATTATCAGGTTAGGTTTCTAAATAGTTGTGGTTGAGGTTCTATGATTCACACACAATTGTTTCTTTGCAAATGATTCCACATGACCTTGGTAAAGCTTCAAGGACAGCTAAAGCATAAAGGATCCCATCAAAAATGCCCCCGTCCAATTCCAAATTCTGATTGGTTACCAAGGCACTGTATTACTGCCTCCTGGCAGCCAGTACCCAAGTCGTGTGTCTGTCTTTGAAAACCCGTCTTGCTGTCTCATCGAGAGCACTGTAAAATTGAGCTTGCAATTAAAAAAATAAGCTTCGTTTCCCCTCCCCACCTCCCCACCAACCTCTCGACACAACCAAATTGAGGGTCATCAGGAAACAGAAGAGGTGCTTGCAGGATTTCAAAGATGCCTGGTAGGAATAGCTCTTAATTGAGCAGTGCTTTCGAGCTGTGTGGAATTGTTCTTATTAAAAATTCAGTAAGAACAGCAGAGAAGAGCATGGGAGGCTCTTCAAGATCAGAGCTGTGTAGGGTTCTCTTAAAAGGCTTACATTAGGCCCCGTGGCTCTGCAGCCTGCGTCTTCAGACCTCACCTGTACAAAATGCAGCGTGCTTCCAGCTTTCTGCCACTTCCCTAAGGTACTGCAGAGGAGACGTGGGCTATTAAAGGCGGAGCAGAGGCAGGGTGTTCTCAGCGTTCTCTGAGTGAAGACTGGCATTTCCCCATTGGTCTGACCAGCCCTGTCAGTCTCTCAGCCCCGCCCTCTTTGGTGTTCCCTGACTTTGTCCCGGGGTAAACAGATCCTGTGTGTCATTGTCCTTCCCTATTTCACCAGAGTTTGCTCTGTGTCTTGGGTGAATGGAGAAGTTCTCATGGCATCGTGGCTTCTCAGACATGAAGGTGCGCACTCACCACCTGAGGTGGTGCCAGGAAATCATTTTGATTCAGGCATCTGGGGTAAAGCCTGAGGGCCTCTGTTTTTAAGAGCACTGCTGCTGTTGACCTTTGAACTCTTGACTCACAATCACCTTCAGTGTACACCCTGCCCCCTGAAAAACTAAGTACTAGACTCTTTTGTTGTTGTTGTCTTGGACAAGTTTCTCTATGTAGCCATGGCTGCCCTTGAACTCATTATGTAGACCAGGCTGGCCTCCAACTCACAGAGATCCACCTGCCTCTACCTTCTGAGTGCTGGGATTAAAGGTACTTTTCAAGTACATAGTGTCTGGGGTGGGCTGGCAGGGGTAACACTTAAGAAGGATGTAAACCAAGACAAGCCAAAGCAAGCCAAGCAAACATACAAGACCATAAGTGACCTTACCACGCACATTGAGTTGGTTTGGTCTGGTGACTCGTCACCCTAGACTGTCCATAATGCAGGTTTGTTGTGTCTTTATAAACACAACTTGGGTTTTGACAAACCAGTGGGACCAAAACAGAACCAAACGTTATGACACTGGGAGACAGTTGTCTGCCAACTTGAGGTTTAGAATCACCATAGGAACAAGCCTCTGGGCATGTCTTTGTGAGATCATCAGGACTCTGGTAATTGAAGTAGAAAGACACACTCTAAATATACAGGGGCTGGAGGTGCCTGGCTGAATATAAAGGAGAAGGCAAGCTAAGCACCAGCGTCCATCTCTCTGAGCTTTGTCACTGCAGCCTTGTAGTCCACCATGATGACTGTATCCCCAAGAACCACGAGCCACTTTCTTAAGCTGCTCCTCTAGGCTATTTCTGTTATAGCAGCAAGACAGATGACTAAAACTGGATATGAAACACACATGCACACATGTGTACACATGAATGCACAGAGAGAGAGAGAGAGAGAGAGAGAGAGAGAGAGAGATGCTGTCAACCACAGCAGTCTTCTTGTCTGCATCTTGCCAACCCTCCTGACCCCCAAAGTCTCCTCATTAAGCAGGAGAATTGTTTAAGTTTGGCATTGTGACACAGAATCTTGAATTCTACATCCTCCTCTCTGTACCTCCCTCCTGCTTGGGTCACAAACATGTGTCACCTTGCCCTCAATCAGAAGTTGTGCTACAGGCTGAACATCGATGTAAAGTACACATGTAACAGCATTTCCTCCTTTTCAAATACAGTATGTGACTGCTTTCCTCCCTTCCTCATTTTGAAACCCAGAATTCAAAAAGGATTCCCTTAACACACAATGAGACTTTATTGGAAACATCAGAAGAATTTTGTGAACAATGGTGTCTTGGCTAACAACTCGTTACTGATAGAATCCTGATTGCATTTTCTTTTCCAATATACAATTCGATTTAAAAGCATTCTTTGTACTAGGTATGATTGTACATGTATACAATCCCAACATTCGAGGTGCAGAAGCAGCACTGTAAATCTTAGGTCCTCCCAGACCACACATCGTGAGCTGTCTGGGCTGCATGAGACCTCATCACGAAAAGTAAGTTTTGAGTTGCCGACGGTGCTCAGAATTCATGTCATTTTTCTGCATCCAAACTAAAATTTGAAATGAGTGCAGCCTCTGTGCTGCAGACCCACCAGCTGGAACGCATTTTACTGAAATATTCGTGCAAGTGTGGGAAAGGAGATGCAGGAGAAAGGCCACCACTGCACTACTTACACAGAAAACTGACTTGTCCGCCCTGCGGAGGATGTATGGGCAGCAGTGGCTTCTGCTGTGGGAAGTCCCGCTGGGACTGAGCTGAGGTGGCAGCACGGAAAGAGATCCTTTATGGGGGTGTGACAGAGCTTAAAAGGGAAATAAAGATATGCTCCTTTATTCGGTCTGACTGTCAGTCAGTCCATGTGCCTGTGGAGTTTTCTTTCCCTGATGCAGTAAAAGTTGACAACCATATGACTGAATGGTGACAGTGACTCTTGGTCCAGTCTTGTTCTATAAAAGGGTAAGAGGCTAGAACAGGGGCATTAGAACCTCAAGCTTGGCCCCAGTCTAGGACTTGGTCAGGCGTCATGATCCCTTGAGCCCCTGAAATTGCTTAATGTCTTGCCTGCTGTGAGTCACAATGACATCAGCTGGCCAGGCCATATGAGTTTGCTGACATAATAGTGGCAAGACCGTTGACGGTGGTAGCCAATTGCATTCTGGTTGGATTTGATGTCTGTTCCACAGCAGAACATGTGTGCCTGGTACTGTAACCTATTTCAAAAGCTCTTGGCTGGAGAGGTTGTAGACCCCATGAGAGACTTAATGTTGCTGACTTGCTAAATGGACAGTTTGCCTGTCAGACTGCCTTCTATAGAGCTATGGGTATGCACACAGGATGGTGCTACTGTTAACTTGGTGAGAAAAGTTTCCTTTCCCAGTAGTCACCAGCGACCACAAAGATTCATAGCTGTAAGGGCTTAGCCATAATTGAAACATCTGTATCACTTCCCACAAGGCTTAAAGAATGTCATGGAAGTCAGGCGAGCAGCAGGGTCGAGAGAGGTGGAAGATGTGATAAGACAGGTGTGAAATGGGGACTGGTGGCCGGGACAAGGCTGTTGTACTCTTAAACTCAAAGCCGTTGTGGTAAGACTTGAGTAAGATGAGGTTATTGTGGGGAATGGGCAGGCTCATGGGGCCATACTCACTCCCTGATATGATGTTGATGGTTGACGGGAGAGAGAGAAACACGTTCTTCAGTGGTGTAGTCACCAATAAGGTGCCATTACTGCTATGAGCAAGCTCTTGCCATCACTCCCACAGAGAATATCAATAAAACTCATTGGCTACACACACACACACACACAGAGAGAGAGAGAGAGAGAGAGAGAGAGAGACAGAGACAGAGACAGAGACAGAGAGACAGAGAAAGAGACAGACAGACAGACAGACAGACAGACAGAGGACCTTAGCACAACTGATTTCATGACCGAAATACCATTCAGGCCCTAAGACCCAGCATGTAGACAGTACCATCTGCCAAAGTGAAAACAAAGCCTAATTCACCAAGGGCCATGCATAGTTCTGGGAAAATCTCTAAATGTACTAACCTTAACCTTGACTTTTGGCTTCTGTTAGTCCTGCTTCTGGCTAACTACTCTTGCTAACTAACGTGTTAGATCTTGTTAACCTAGGATGTGGTGTTTGTGCTTAAAAGCTCACCCCGAGAAAGGCTCAAGGCTACACTGTGATCCTAATCATCCAGTGTAGTCACTGGAGGGCTAAGAAACTTTCTACTGGCTTAATCCTGTGTCTCAGTAGTCTTCTCTGGTGGCTACCCCATAACAGAAGGAGACATGGTTAAGAGGAGACAGACTATCAGTGTGAATGGAAGGGCTCAGGGAAGGGCAATAAAGGATGGGCATGGTTGAAGTACATTATATGAGTGTATGAAAATGTTACAATGTAACCATTATGCACAATTAATGGATGTTAATGAAACATTAAAAACTCTTCTATGTCAACATTAAAGATCTACTTCAATTGATGACATATATGTAAAGTCCACATTGATTTTTTTAAAAAAAGAATATACAAGTCACACAATTTTAAAACCTTCTTCTGTAATGTTTTAATACTTAAAGACACGCTATGTGGGAGAGCTGTGTATCTCATCCTTTGGAAAAGAGACACACAAAACATCTCCATGGCCCTCAGATGAGCCATGCTCCTCTTAGAGCTTTCTCGGTGGGCAAGAGGTCCAGTCACGGGACACTTAATGGATTATGGCAGGCGAACCACGCAGCCAGCTCACTGTGGGGCAGTCTCCTCACAGATGGACCACACGCCCTACATCCTCCTGTGCCTCATTGCTGGGTGACCAAGAGAAATCTATCTCCCTTCTTTGATAGAGCTCTGAATCCAGTGCTGTCATTGCTTCAGAGTGTGAGTTTCCGCTAAGGATGAGGGAGATGGGGGCGCACCCCGGCAGTGGTGAGAATCGTAGGGGGAGAGAAGAGTCATGCATCCTACAGATATTTGCAGTAACATTTAAAGCAGCAGCATCTGTTCTCAGTTAACGGGTAATGTGTGTGCTCCACTAAAGCGCTAGGCGAGGACATCACTGCTAGACAATCAAAGGAGTTGGATCCCAGCGTTCCGAGCTCAGTTTGATTGCAGACCACCACTATATCTCATTTGCTAGTCCCTGCCAGTCCTCCACAGTGGATTTTAAAAACTAGATTCACTTGGATCTAAGACCAGGGATAAATAGAGACGAACCCATGCACATATATTTGCATATTCAGATTTACAGAGATGACAGACTTACCGTACTAAGAACCCTACCTGCATATTACAGTTGGCAATGAATTTGTGGAACACTGGATTGCAAGTTACCGAGTATTCAGGATTCCAATATTATAATCCTTTTCTTAGTATAACTGACATAATTATTGTTTTCGATGAAATCAGAGATTTTCTTTATGCAATCTATTTTTAAGGAGATAGATATGTGCAAGCTTACTGCACACAAGCACCTATCATATAATTACGTTCAGCTTTTAGATTCCATGCTGTGATTTCCTTTATGTCTTATGGGGGTTTTCATCCAGAATCTGGAGGACTGGAGGAAAAAGATAGGTTTTTTTTTTGGTCTGTCATAAACATTAGTGTAGTTGGGTCATAGCTACCTTACATATAAGTAATACTTTTTGTGTCTTGGATTTTTTACCACAATTTAACCATATCCATACATCCTTTGATTGCAGGTGTTCAACTTGCAGTTTCTATGTATGTTGCTTTATTTTGAAAACACAAGGTGTTCAGAGAGGGTGTGTGTATGTGTATGTATGCATGTGTGAGTATCTGTGTGTTTATATGTGTATGTATGTGAGTTCAATACCTGCGTCCCACGACAGAAGGCAAGGGACAGCTATTTCAAGTCACTCTCCAACTTCTATATACATAACATGATATGTCTATGACCGTATACATAGACACATACAAACTTACACAAAACAAACCAACCAAACAAAATAACCTAAATGAGTAATGGAATTTTAAAGAACTACCCTGGCCACCCATTTTCATGGGTCTTTGAAAGGCCTTAGGGTTCCTGGTTTTTGTCTATGACTTCAAACTTGCCCCTGTGTCTTCCAGTAAAGTCCCGTGAGCCATCTAGGGTTCGTCTTCTCAAGTCCACAGACATCCTGTGTGCTAGCTTTCTATACCATGTGATCCACCAAGAACCCGAGCTTGGGTCCACTGGAAATATGGGGTTTGTGGCAAGGACTTTTGCCACAAGGACATTTGCTTTTACTTATATGTGGCCATGAGGCTTTCTTTGTGCTGTTTAGTTACTACCTTTGTTCTTATAAAGGATTTCAGGTGACAAAAATGACATATTGTCACTGCTATCCCTCCTAGCTCCCCAAAAGTGTCTTAAGATTGCCTAACTGTCTGACATAGCTGACACCTATGGCCTTAGTGGTTTAAATGAGCATCCACTTACATCCTTGCATCTTTGCAGGGAACAGGCCCAGGAGAGTTTAGAGCTTTGGGGGGAAGAATCCTCATAAAAAGCCCAGTGGGTTGCTGGCAGAGAGCAGTTCCCCAATACTCTTGTACTGGGGCACTGGCTTTCTTGGCAGCTGTTATCACACACCACAGATTCCAGGAATTCACTTCAAGGTCCCTTCTATCTTTAAAGCTAAGGATACTACCATGAATGATGACCCTGACAGTAAAATCAGATGCTGAATGTACAGTGGTTGAGTGGGTAGACAACTGCATATAAAAAGTATAGATGCATGATCAAAGGAGAAATCATGGAAGACCCAGACTCTGTATTGTTGACTGTCTCTTAAAGGTCCATGAAACATTTCGCATGGAAAATGTTATTCAACTTCTGATGAGGAGCCCAATTCATCAGTATCTCTTCTATCCTTGACTGATAACCTACCTGATAGAGGAGCTTGGCTGACAGGGATGTGAGCAAGCTACTGAGTTGGCGATGGATGTCTCCCACGCATGTACGGGAGCTGTGAGCATGAAGGAGAAGCTCATGGGTTCATGGCTGCCACTGCCTCTACTAATCAATGAGTATGACCCATCCAGGCTGCATCTCTGTTGTAGTAAGAAAGCAACATGGACAAAGGTAGCTTGAGGAAGAAGTGGTTTATTTTGGGCTTACTGTTCAGGGGGATAGAGTCTGTCACAACAGGAGGGTAGGAGCAGAGATGTGGTTGGTCACATTTTATCTATACACAGGAAGGAGGGAGTGAGAGAGACAGAGAGAGACAGAGAGACAGAGACACAGAGAGATACAGAGAGACAGTCAGAGACAGAGACACAGAGAAAGAGATACAGAGAGAGACAGAGAAAGATGCAGAGACACACAGAGAGGGACAGGGAGAGATACAGAGAGACAGAGACAGAAAGACAGAGAGAGAACAGGAAGTAGGGACCAGAATACAAACTCAAGCCCCAAGTGATATTCTTTCTCTAGCAAGGCTGCACCCCATGAAGGTATCCTCATCACCAACTGGGGGCCAAATGTTTGAAAAGTGAGTCCTGGGGTGGGGGGACAGTTCTCATTCAATATACCCCCCCTCCCAACTAGTCAATTTATCATCATCCTTTACTTTCTAAATGAGCTCTGATCTCATAACCATTCCCTAATAAATCAGAGCACGAGTCATCAGTCTTACAATAGGCACCGCTCCTCACGGGACCCCATGTAGTTATTCAGAAATATATGTCATAAAGACTGAATGAGACACTAACACTCAGAGCTAGCAAAAGTAATACTGTCTATTAGGCAGAATCAGCATTTGTTAGCATAAGTAAGACTCCGAGCCTTGATTATAAGTGTCACTGTGTTAAAAAACATTGACTGAACCCAGTGTGAAATTACAAGTCTGCAATGCAAACACGTTTGGGGAAACGCAAACACATTTATCCATGCATTAATTCACTCGCTCAACAGCGATTCGGAGAGCGCTTAGCTGGGGCAAGTCCGCTAAGCAGCAGAGACAGGAAGGAACCTGCAGACGATGGCAGTGGCCTTTGGGAGCTTATGTTCTGTCACAGGGGGTTAGAAGAGCATAGAATAGTAAGGACGATGATACCCCTTCATTATCATAAACCATCAGAGGTAAAGACTTTAATACTGGGAAGGCAACGCCATTGAAAGAAACTCAACTAACCAGTACCCCCAGAGCTCGTGTTTCTAGCTGCATATGTAGCAGAAGATGGACTAGTCGGCCATCATTGGGAAGAGAGGCCCCTTGGTCTTACAAACTTTATATGCCCCAGTACAGGGGAATGCCAGGGCCAAGAAGTGGGAGTGGGTGGGTAGGAGAGCAGAGCAGGGGTGGGGAGGCTATAGGGAACTTTCGGGATAGCATTTGAAATGTAAATAAAGAAAATATCTAATAAAAAAAGAAAGAAACTCTTAGGACTTGGTAACAGGAACGTACAGACATTTGCATGGCTGGCTCCTACAGCCACGTTTTTATTTTGTGGTTGTTTGTAAGGGTCACCTCCTCTTCATGGGCCTGTACATATTCTTTTATCAGTTTCCACTGAGTGAATGCATTTACATTGATACTTAACAAACATTTACCAAATGAATAAATATTACTGAGTTTAGTTTTTGTCCAAGGTAATTATTAATGTGGTTCAAATTTCCCAAAACACTTTAAAATTGTGTACTGGTAATTTTACCATACAATTTTGGATTATCATTATTATATTTTGATAATTACTGGGCGATGGATTATATTTTGGGGTGAATAGTCATGGTACTATTAATAATAATGGTTATAATATAATATTTGTTAAAAGAACTTAATTACATTTATCCATTTATTTGGAGTGTGTGTGTGAGCGTGCACATGCGGAGGACAGAGGGCCGCTTATTTGAGTCTGTTCTTTCCTTCGGCCATGTGGGTCCCCGGATAAACCAGGTGATCAGCTCTACTCACTGAACCATCCCAGCAGCCCCTGCGGAGGCCTCCATCTTCAAACTTCAGAAGTTTGCTCGCCTGTCTGTCACTCATGAGAGAGGTTCCCTTGACCGCTCTGTGTACTAAGTACACGGATTGTTGTCTAACAGGGCATCCCTGCAGTGTTCTTGATATGTATGTCAGGGCACGCACACGGCTCCGTCTCTTTGTGCCCTTGCCTGTCATTTCTCTCCCTCGCTCTGTCGTAGCCTCAGAAGTGAGGCGTTAAACCACAGCGATCAATGCTCTCCCTTCCTGTTGCAGATAAAGAGTGGGACCTCGATACATTTGTTGGAAGAGTGAATCCACTCCCATCCCTTCCTTCATCCAGGTTTCCCTTTCTTCTCCTCCTCACTCCATTCTATTCATTCACTAATTATTTCTGCTGTTCTGCGTACATTTACAGAACCAGCAATGGACACCAACTAATTGATTTACAATGTGCCAGACACCGCACAGCAGAACAACGAGGACATGATGTAAATGGGAAGCGCCCGCTCTGTAAGCAGCCGGCCATGTCCTCTCTGTACAGTACCCTCTAATCCTCCCAGCAGTCTGCTGATAGGCACAGTGTCCCCATTCGACGAAGGATCCCAGGCCCAGAGAGGAGAGGCTAATAACCCGCCATCACACAGCTAAACATGGACAGGCAGAGCAAGGTGATAAAATATTTCTGCAGATCAACCACTCTGATGTCTCAAGTACACTTGCAGCTGTAAAAAAATAAATAAATCTGAGTGATGAAAATTACCTGCTATGCTTGGACAGATAGGAGCATTGAAGTTGAAGTTGGTGATTTTGTAAAAAATTTAAATCTATGCTCCATGAGCCTGGATCGTTGAGAGGCGTTGGGGTGGCACTGGTATGGAGAAAGGCTTCTTTTCAAGAGCCAGCCCCAGTGAACACCATATCCTGCCTAGACTGTATCTACAGTCATCACCAAAGTACAGTAACCCCATCCAATTGTAGAGGGGACAAGCATGCCATGGGGAGAGGGGACAAGCATGCCATGGGGAGTGGTGATGGTTTATCTCTGAGCCGCTCTTCTGAAAAACTCAGTGTTTCCGAGTTTCATAATCCTTTGATCAGAATATAAGCTATGATATGAGACAAGCCAAAAAACCAACTAGCAACACTCTTGGGAGAAGGGTTTGTGCCCCTCTCCAAAGGTTAGGTGGCATTATGATGTCACCTGGAGGTTTCTTTTCTGATGCGGAGGGTGCTGTCACCCCACTCAGGGACAGGCCTGAGCTCAGGGTCTGTCTTGCAGGAAGAGGGTTGGTCCATCTGTGCCTGCTGCATTTGGTCCCCAGCACCTTGGGGCTCCTTTGTTCTTTGCTGAACATCCAGACTGGATGGGCTGCTCAGCCAGCTGCCTTCCTGCCTCTTTCCATTGATGGGCACCTGTACAGTGCCAGGCTTTGTGATGTCAGATGTGTTAGAATCAGAACCCACCATTCTCCAGAGAAAGCTGGAAGGGCTGCTCCTGTCATCTCCTTTTTCCCCCTTTGTCCCCCTCAATCACCTTTCATCCCTCCTTCCACTGTTTCTTTCTTCTTCTTTCTTCTTGCCCTTCCCCTTCCCCTTCCCTTTCCCTTCCCCTTTCCCCTTTCCCCTTCCCTTTCCCCTTCCCCTTCCCCTTTCCCTTTCCCTTTCCCTTTCCCTTCCCCTCCCCTCCCCTTCTTCCCTTTCCCTCCCCTCCCTCCATTTCCATGGTAACTTTTTTTAAAACAAACAAACAATGCTTTGATCAATTCTTTGGGAATTTCACATATTCATACAATGCGTTTAATCATATTCTTTGTACTCCTCCCCCTAACTCCTCCCAGATCTACCATTGCTGCGCCCCTCCCAGAGTCCAGTCTGTGCTGCTCATGTACTCATGGGTATTGGAAGACACTCCCTGCAGTGTGGTCGACACACAGGTAGAAAATTGATTCTCCCCAGAAGACATTCACCATTCATAGCTCTTGGGCCAAGGGTGGAGGCTCACGGGCCCTTCACCTCTCCATACAACTCAATATTAACACATAATCTATTCCAACACCCAGCTGGCTCCAGGATTTTAGCATTTCCTCCAGCCACACCTTCCTGCTCTCCTGGCCTCTGGCTGGTTGGGCCATGTACTATATTTGGTTTGTGAATGACTATTGTATGGTATCCCGAAACAGGTTCCAGGAGAAGCCTCAACTCTCGAGCTTTGTGCCTCCAGACTGTCTGCCCACAGACTCTGTCTTCAGGACCCATCTTCTCTGCCTTTCTCATTGTGTATGCAGACTCCTCACTGCTCTCTCTCCCCCTGCATCCTATTTGGAGATCTCTAACAGCAATTGACTGGGTTTTTATTAGTTCTTTGGGTACATTTCCCATTTCTCAAGGATCTCTCATCAGGGGTTCTTTGCCAGTAATTACTGCAGGGCTGACGACATGGAGGAGCTTCCTCTCAGCGTTGAGTGATGGGGGCTCTTAATAGGGCTGCTTTTTATTTTTGAAGGAGAAAAATTAAATCAAATATGCTGTTCATACCAGGCTTATTTAGTCTGTGAAAACACAGGAATCATTTTGTTCAAATGAGCCGGCTTCTCTATCATTCTGTCGAGTCATAGGAAAATGAACAGGCCTGTATGTATTTATCATTTCCCTTCGGGCCTTCGACAAGAAGGGGTTCTAGATGGCCTGAGAGGACAGGCACACAGGATGAAAGCCAACTACATGGAAAAGAAGCCATTCATCAGAGTATTACCTCAACCTGGGGTCAGAAAGCCAGGGCTTTGAGCCAGTGGCAGCCGGCTGGGCTCTTGTAAATAAAGCTTTACTGGAAGTCAGTTGTGCCTCTTTGTTTACGTACTGCCCTTGGCTGGTGCTCTGGTTCAACAGCCAAGACTATATGCATATATAACATACATATAATATATGCATATAAAGTACACACACATATATACTACATATAATATATGATATATATCTCCCCAGTGTCTGGCCCTTTACAGAATTGTCCATTTTTAATCTATTGAGCAGATGAATTTCGGGACATGTCCCTTTAGGATTCCTCCATGCCTGACGAGCTTTTCAAGGAAATGGTCAGTTTACCTACATCATTTTGTTACCTATTGGAAGCTAGCTAAACAACAGCACTCACTTGTGAGAGGAAGGACTTACCCTGAAGGGCAGAGAGCCGCTTACAGTTCTCTATCCACATGCCATACTCAGTTACAGAGGGTGGGCCGGCAAGACGGCTCGACAAGAAACGGTCTGCTGCCGGGCCAACAATCTGAGTTCAGTCCTTGGGACTCACATGGTGAAAAGAGAGAACAGACTCAGGAAAGCTGTCCTCAGACTGCCACAAGAGGGACATTCCATTAGTGTGTGTGTGTGTGTGTGTGTGTGTGTGTGTGTGTGTGTGTGTGTGTGTGTAAAATGTGTCTCTGTGCCTGTATGACTGTCACGTGAGGGACATGCCATGAATATGTGTGAAAGCCTGTACACACAAAATAAATAAACATAAAAAAGGTTTTCAAAAAGCAAAGCAAAGCATTAAAAGGTCAGGCATAGAGAACTGAAAACCAAACCATCCTTTGCACCATCCCTCTGAGATCATCCACACAACCAGCGGCTCTAACATGCAGGTTGCAGACTACCCAGGGCCAACCCGCACTGAGGCTCGGCCTCAGTGGACTTGATGTGGTTTTCCCAGAACAGAAAAATGATAATGTAATTTTTTTTTTATAGCAAAAACCTCTGTTAGCCTAGGGTGCCTAACACTGACCAGAGTGACGCTCACCCTGGGCCTGGTGTTCTATGACTTCAGCTGGAACTCTACTTGATGGTGATAAAAGAAGAAAGCAAGCCTTCCCCCTTTTCTAAGTGAATAGCTATACGGAAGTGAAATTGGGCAGCTGTCGGAATATTGCATTTATGCTCAAGTTCTTTGTAGGACGAGGTGCAGGGAATTTGGGGCCTTGAACTCACCTTTAGGGACCTACATGGTGGAAAATAATTGATTCTTCCTTATCGCTTGGAGACAAGTGGATTTTTCTTTAAATTGTTTATAAGAGTAGAAACTAGCATTCAAGATGCAGAGTCAACATGGTGGCACAAATCTTAAATCCCTGCCCTTGGGAAGATGGGACAGGAAGTCACTGGATTCAGACCAACCTGGTCTACAGTGACAGTTCCAGCTCAGCCTGGACTTCCTCATCAAACCCCGTCTCAAATATGAAAAACAAAACAAAAAACCAACAGACCCTCCAGTCTTCAGAGTGAAGAATAGCTGCCCAGGCAGCGGTCAATAAATTGGAATAGAAATAATAATAACTGCCAATAGCTGATAACTCCGAACTGTGCTCATGATTAATGTGCCTTAGCCGTTAAACATTTTCCCCCAACTTTTTTTTTACCTCCCGTTTAAATATTTTATTTACTTTGTGCCCCGCAATGAGCGTGTGGAGGCCAGAGGACTGTTTGTGAGAGTCAGTGCTCTCCTTCCACCATCTGGGGCCCAAGTATTCAGCTTAGGTCATCATCAGGTTTAGTGGCAACTGATTTTGCTCACTGAGTGTTCTTGCTGACCCTTCTCTAAATTCATTGAGGGGGTTGGGGCTAATCCTCATCTTTCTGGAGGAAGAAATGAGGGATAGAATATTAAACTCAACTCTACTACAACACCGGCCAGTGGTTTTCAGTTATGATGATTTTTGCCTCTCCCAACCTCAGACTGAGGGGACCCTTAGCAATGGGCGGATACATCTCATCTAAGTGTTTAGATCTGGAGGGTATCACAGAGAGGGTCCAGCTTCTTCTTCACCCAGGACAGAGATCTCTGGTCTATCTTCGTATCTACCTTTTGGAAGTCTTACCTGATGGCTGTGGACGAGGTTCAGACAGGAAAGCACTTGTTTTGCAATCAAAGACTTGAGCTTCAGCTCCAGATCCATGGAAGGAAAAGTTGGGCATGGTGGGGCTCAATTGTGAGGAAAGCTGAGGCAGATGGATGCTTGTGACTCCAAGCTCCAGCCCAGTGAGAGGTCCTGTGTCAAAACAAAGTGGACCGAGCCTAAGGAACTGGCCTGGGACTTCCCCATGGGGTCTACACAGGCGTTGGCCTGTGCTACACAGACACACGAACTCAAAGCTGACATCATTTCCTCCCTGTGGCCACCAGTTATGCATTCTATGTGTCAGTGGGTCTCCATGGCCCTTTTGGTGGACTTTCAATGTGACAAACAGGATGTGTCCATCAGAGAGTGGCCTTGTCCAGGGTGTGGTTCAAGCAGGCAGGCTCCTTCATCTTCCTGCTATCCCAAGGCGGTCTTGCTTTGTCAATAGAATTTCCTACCCACAAGAGTGAAGACACGCAGCAAGAAGACAGCAGGCAGAATCAGCTTTCTCCAGACCTGATGCATGCTTCTGACAGATGGTGCCCATCACTGCAGACATCATGTCAATGTGTCTGTTACCCCCCTTTGACTGTCTCTGGCATCAAGCCTGATTCCCCAACTTTTCAACTTCTCTTTGATAAGCACCTTCTTTACCTGGGGGCCATAGCAAGCCTGTGGCCATTTTCCTGATGGACATCTTGGGGCTGTCCTTCTGAGGGGTAAAATCTAAAGCTCTCACTTCTACCCACATGAGAGTCTCAGAACCCATCCCGTGTCTGTTTCTACTCAAACACAGCAAGTCTTCTGAGAAAGATGCTGTCGAGAAAGCAGGAGCACACGGCATCCTTCAAGAGATCTCTCTGAGTTCGGAATTCTCCCCGACTAGGCAGCTGGGTGTCTCTCCGGGTTCTGGGAAACACATTTGTGACCTCTGTTGTGGATCAGTACCAACTGAGCTCCATGCTGTGGGGTTGGTGTGGTGCCAGGCATCTCCTAGGAGCCACAGAAACATAAGGACAGACTTTTCCCTCAGAGACTCTACCCTGCGATTGGGGAAATGGGACATATGCACACACTTGGAACGTGAAATAATCCTAATAAATAAATAGTCTTAATAAATAAATAAAGAATCTTAATACAAGAGGGAAAACATGGCAGGAAGCAATAAATGCAAAAGGAAAACTGATTTTCTCAAGAAAACTTTACATGTATTTAGTCACCGTGTGTGTGTGTGTGTGTGTGTGTGTGTGTGATATGGTCCCAAGAAGACAAAATATCAAAAGAAAAATAAAATGAAGTTGGCAGGTAAATGAGCAGAGCTAGAACCAAGCATACCAAGTGAGGTAGCCCAGACACAGAAAGACAAACATCACCGTCTTCTCTTGCATGTGGATGCTTTGTGTTAGGTATGGGTGCCACAGTCCAAAAAATGCCAGAGGCCACAGAGCTAGTAAGTGATCCAGGGCAGGGTGAATCTTCCAAGAAAGGAGAAATAGAATAGTTTAAGGAGATAAACTGAAATTCGAAGAGGAGCTTAAATTGGGAGGGTGACGGGAGGGCACGGTAAAGGCAGAATATAAGAAGGGTCCTTTAAAAACTTTTTTTTTTAATATTCAGTCCACTGCTCAGGAAGAAGACATTTCTGTAATTAAGTACATTCAGAAGTCTTTGTGTAAAAGGTGGGATTGGAGAACAGCGGTGCATCTTAAGAGAAGTGGGAGTGTTAAGGTTTGGATGTGAGGTACTTCAGGTGGCTCAGGGTGAGCACCGTCATTGCAAGGACTGTGGCCACACGGGCAGAGGTGAGCTTCAGAGTGCAGTGAGCAAGACTGGGCATGGGTTTCAGACTGAAATGTCCCGCATGGAATTTGAACTTTATTCCATAGGCAGCAAGGAGTTGCTCTGTCTTTATACTACATTACACAACTTCCTACCAGCCTAGGCCTTCAGTCATAACTCTCATCCAAGCCATGTTCCATGTGTCAGAGAGACGTCCCTGAAAGAAAAGTCATGTGATCATGGAGTCCCCTCATTTTAAACCATTAGATACCTTTCTGAGGAGCTGAGCCCAGGTTTTATTCTATAGGTTTTAGTATGTGCAAGTCAGGGATAGAGTCAAAAATAGAGGATATTGACACCATCTTTATAGCAGTAACACATGTAAAAATCAGATTCCATATAGACATTATGGGTAGTATCGATACTGTGATGGAATTCTGCATTTGAGGATGGCTGTTGTTTTGAAATCAGAGCAATGGTGTGTACCCACAGGAGACCCTCACAAAGTTGGACCAATTATCTGAGGCAAAGAGGGAAGTGCTCATGATATTCGCAAGCCCACTCACTTTCCCTGAGACTGTAGAAGTGGGTAAGAGCTGTTGGTGGAGGGAGACTCATGAGTCCATAGAGTGGATGCCCAGGTCACACAGTGCCTTTAAGTAATTTCAGTCAGCACATAGGTTCACCATAGACTTGGCCAGAATCACTTGCTTTGATCTGTTATTTCCCTCTCTATCAGAAGCAAATAGAAGTAGACACCCCAGGAAAAGACACACAACCATATACAGAGGTACGTTTGCTTATGGTGGAAATGGTCTACATAATTACAGAAGACGGAAAGTTTTATCATCTGCCACTTGCAGCTTCAAGACCCCAGGCATGCTGGTGGCGCACTTGTAAGGGATTTCGAATGAGATGAGTGCAAGGTGTGGGTCCTTGAGTCCAGAAATCTGGGGTTCTGACCTCTGAAAGCCAGAGCATGGGCGGCATGTTTGGGAGAGAGTGAATAGCCAAGCCTCCAGCTATTATTTGTCTGTGCCCTCCCCTCGGTAGCTTTCCTAATGCTGACTCACGTTGGCCAAGATGTTTTCCTCCATTGGGTTCCTAGATATCAGTGCTAATCACATGGAACCTCACCCATTGTTGTAGTGTACAAGTTATGTGGGTGTCTTTAGTCATCACGGGACCTTGGCTCATGTAGCCCCTTTCTGAATGTAGGCATCTTTGTTCCTAAATCAGTTTTCTCTCTGGATCTTGTTTCTGACACAGGCTCCTTGTACTTTGCTCAGCCTCTTGCTTTGGTTCTTGTTGTCCTCCATTGTCTACAGGAAAATCTCAGCTCCTTTCACCTCCTGGAGGTGTCATGACACAGTTGGGGTGTGTTCCGCATAGTTCTTAGCACTGCTTAGAATTAGCCTATTTATACTCTTTGCTAGCAAGTCAGCCCGAATCATTAGATTTACGTGGGGATCATCACTGGGAGGCAGCTGCCATCCTGCAGGTGAGACAGCACTGTGGGTCTTAGGGTGATAGCCATAGAAAATTATAATAACACTGAAGGGCTCTGAGAGGTAGGGTTCTTGGTGATCCTTTGGATGTGGGCGGTGAGACGAGAATAGAGACCTGGTGCTTCTTCCAGAGTCTCTAGCGTGTAGGGGATGATGGGTGGGCCTCTGGCTCACTGGGATGTGTTCCTGAAAGGATGGTGAGTACAGTTTTACATTGAGACAAAGTACTTGGGCGTTACTATTTGCAGAGCTGTCACTTGGAAAGTAAAAGCGAAGACCTGGGGAAAGTAGGTCAACTTGATGAGGTGACACACTGTAAAGGAGGCAGAGGGAGTAGGGGAGGGAAAACATGGAGAGGCAGCTGAAGGAGGAATATGAGGAGCAGGAGAAAGGGAAGGAGGAAGAGGAAAAGGAGGATGAAGAAGAGGAGGAAGGGGAAGAGGAGGAAGAGGAGGAAGGCGAGGAGAAAGGGGAGGAGGAAGAGAAGCAGGAGGAGGAACAGGAGGAGGAGGGGAGGAAGAAGAGGAAGAGTAGGAGGAAAAAGAGGAAGAGTAGGAGGAAGAGGAAGAGTAGGAGGAAGATTAGGAGCAGGAAGAAGGAAAGGAGGAAGAGGAAGAGG
This sequence comes from Mus minutoides, assembly GCA_902729485.2. Classification (NCBI taxonomy): domain Eukaryota; kingdom Metazoa; phylum Chordata; class Mammalia; order Rodentia; family Muridae; genus Mus; species Mus minutoides. Next base: position 2,864,859 of record LR749583.1, read on the forward strand.
AGGATAAAGGGGAGGAGGAAGGGGAAGAGGAAGAAGAGGAGAGAGAGGAGGAAGGCGAGGAGGAAGGGGAGGAGAAAGGGGAGGAGGAACAGGAGGAGGAGGGGAGGAAGAAGAGGAAGAGTAGGAGGAAGAAGAGGAAGAGGAGGAGGAAGAGGAGGAGGAGAAAGAGGAGGAGGAGGAAGAGGAAGAGGAGGAGGAGGAAGAGGCTATTAGTTTTCTTTTCCAAACCCTTTCAGACAACTCTGTGCTCCCTTCCCAGAAGGCTCAGCTGCAATCCCAGGTGTGAAAACCAGGGAGCAAATCTCAGCCTTGAGGCTGGTGGAGGAGGGGAGGACTCATGGAGGAGGGGAGGACTCGTGGAGGAGGGGAGGAGTCGGAGCCCAAACACCAGGCTTTAGCTTACAACAAATTAATGTGTTTAAGGAAAGAAACAAGCAAGCAACAAAACCAAGAAAAGCCTTACAAATTATGAAAAACATCTTGAGGGATGCGTTAAAAGTGTAATGGACTCTGGATTCCCAAGAGGATTTTAGTTGAAGAAAGCATGCAGGTTTCTCAACCTCCAGGTCAGCGTAGGAGGCAGATGGGAGTATGTGGCAATCCCAGGGCTTAGGAAACTTGGATAAAGCATGAGGCGGCTTCCCACTATTTGGAAAGAGTGGCTGTTCTTTGTGGGGAAAAGGAGTTTACAGAAACATCTAAAAACAGCCCTGTGGCACATTTAGCAGGAAGTTTAGTGTGTGTTGGTTTTTGTTTGTTTGTTTGTTTGTTTGTTTGTTTATTTCTCCCATGGAGAACTTAGGCAAATGGGGACTTTCATCACTGAGGCAAGTTTTATTGGCAGGCTAAATCTCCTTTCCTTCCTTGCTACATGGTAATAGTGCAGAGATGAGAAGGTGAGGAGAAATGGCCTTTTCAGACACCGTAGCTGCCTGTGATCCCAGAGGACGAGGGCAGCTCGGTGTTCGGTTTGTAAATATATCCCAGAAAATGGAAAAGCTATAAACATACACATAAAGAATGAGGAGTCTGATTAAGAAGTGAGCATTTATATTTTTACTAGGTTTTACTTTTAACATAAAACATCTTGAAAAAAGTTTTATGATTTAGCATTTATGAATGACTAGATTTTAAGAGAATTGTAATATTTTTTTAGGGTATTTCAGCGCCATGAGTTATTTCTTATAGATTCAGATAATGACATTATAAATCTTTCTGTGGAGACAATTACCAAGGCAGAAATGGCCTAGTCCCCATTGGCTTTCGGGTTCAGCTCACTGACATATTACAAGCAGGCTTACTGTGGTCATTAAAACCCGATCCGGGATTTATTACACCTCTTTAAAGTCTCAGTACTTTGAGAAGTATCGAACAGGAAGGAATACAAAGTGAAGTTACAAAAGGGTGCAGCCAGGCAACCACGGAAGAAGCAGAACGAATTGCTCCACCCAAGACCATCACAAGTATCATCAGAGTACCTGAAACTGGAGTTGGAGGGTTTTAAAGGGGGCAAAGTTGGCTGACTAAGGTGTCCCACAGGGCAGAGTTCCAAGGGAGGATGGCAAGTTAAGGGGAGATTGGCATGAGACACCCCACAAAGGGCAAGGTGTGTTTGAATGCTTTCCTGGGGAGTGGTCCACACTGGAGACGTGTTCCCATCTTCTGTTCCAGCAGCACACCCAGATGGGAAAGCAGAGAGCTTTACGCTCTGTGTGGATGCCAACACGCGTTTTCTCTGGGAGGAGAGCATTGCCTGCGCTGTTATTCTCTGATTGCTCCCTCTGTTTCTCGAATGGTATCTGCCATGTTTTTCTAGAAACAGATAGCTCCGCCATATTCAAGTGTTGACTTAGCACAAAGGGGTGAAGCGAGAGAAAGACCAGGGCTAATTCATCACCAAGGAGGGTGAATGTGTCCCAGGCAGCCCAAGAGCAGCCCTTCCTGGAGGAGGGCTGTGGCTTTCACCCCTGACTGGTAATATAAAGTGGTCTCTAGAACCACATCACACAATCCTTCTTTGTCTTGTTGTTTATTGAACAGAGCAGAGCTTACCCCGCCCATCTGCCCAATGAGAACACAAACAAGGTTCAAAAATGCTTTTAGCACCTTGCACAAGGAACAAGATGAAAGTTTGGGGGTTCTTTCCTTCAGTGTTTGAAGTTTCCTTCATGTAATAGCCTGGCAACTTGTTTATCATGCCTAAAAAGCATTTTTTAACTATAAACAAATAGAAGCTAGCAGAATTATCATTGTACTGTTTTTCTAAAGCACTTTCTTCCTGAGTACATAGCGTTTAGAGTGAATGAGGCCCTTTGAATGAGTCCTTTTCTGGTCACACACTCAGGTCTCCAGAAGAACACTTCAGTATGGTTAGCTTGTTTCTTTATAAAGGTCAACAGACATTCTGATAAAAGCCACACAGAAGATGGTTTAAGTTTTTGAGTCTGCACATGTCTCTTGAGACCTGTTCAAGCCCCAGACCAGCTATAGATGATGTGTAAACAAATATGTATGGAGGTGGACTAATAAAACTTTATTAACAGAGATGGACTTTGGGCCACAGCTTACCAATCTTTTCTTTTTAAGAGAACTCAATGTTTGAAATCTTGGTGCACATTCCATCTCCCTCCCTTCCTCTCTTCTTTTCTTTCTTTTTCTCAGTGTTCTAGATTTTTTTCTTTTTTGGTCTCTTTCTAGGAGCGTTTGAGATTTATGAGAAATGTAATCTATACGGTGATGACCAGTGGGACTAGCTGGTGTAGCCTGCTAGTGTATTCGGAAAGAACAAAGGCCAGCATGTAGGAACAGCGCTATTAATGCTACTGATGCTCTGTTTGTACTTGTTTATTATTTTGAATAACTAAGAAAGCTTTCTATGGAAACTTTGAGAAATACCATCAAGCAATTTAATTTAAAAAAGCAAAGAACCGAAAATAAGTGTGCTGGTCTGACTGAAGATGTTCCTCACCATCTCAGAGTCTGAAGAACTGGTCCTCAGTTGGTGGTACTGATGTGTTTATTAAAAGATAGATATAAGAGTATGTTCCAAGGGGGTGTGGTGAGGTATGGGGGGAGGAGATATCTCAGCGGGCCCATGCGGAGGCACCCCTTCCCCACCCTCCTCCCAAGGGACCAGGCACACAATGGTAGTATATAATAGAGTTTATTCAGGGCATGGGGATTGTAGATTAGAAGGTAGTAAAGGCAGAGAAAGGCAGAAAGAGGCAGAGAGTAGAGAAGTAGAGGCCGGCCATGACCACATGGAGGTGGGGGAAGGGAATGGGGCAAGAGAGGGAGCGAGAGAGCAAAAGGCAAGAGAGAAAAGAAGGCAAGAGAGGAAAGAGAGAGGGGGATGAGAGAGAGAGAGAAAGAGAGAGAGAGAGAGAGAGAGAGAGAGAGAGAGAGAGAGAGAGAGAGAGAGAAGGGGGCAAGCAGCCCCTTTTACATTGGGCCAGGCTTACCTGGCTGTTGCCAGATAACTGTGGGGAGGAGAATAATTGACTGTTGCTAGATAACTGTGGGGCGGAGCATACCTGGCTGTTGCCAGGTAACAGGGGGGGGAGGATAGAGTTTGGATAGAATGCTAACAGGTACTATTTGTGATGATAAGAGTGACTTTGCTGGCCCGGGCGTGGTGGCGCAAGCACACCTTTAATCCCAGCACTCGGGAGGCAGAGGCAGGCGGATTTCTGAGTTCAAGGGCAGCCTGGTCTACAGAGTGAGTTCCAGGACAGCCTAGGCTACACAGAGAAACCCTATCTCAAAAAACCAAAAAAAAAAAAAAAAAAAAAAAAAAGAGTGACTTTGTTGGGGGAAGTGTGTCCCTGGAGTTGGGTTTTGGTACTGCATCTGCTGCTTGTTGCCTCGCCTCTCCTCGGCCATCATGGGCTCTCTCGTTCCTCTGGAATCATAAGCTCCAGAAGCCCCTTCCTTCCGTAGGTGGCTCTGACCAGGGTGTTTTGCTGTAGCAACAGAGATGTAATTAATACAGCAAGTACAATCCCTTTTAGTCTATAAGTGAGGGACGACTGAGACAAAAGGATTGAGAATTTGGGCTACATAGCCAAAAGCTGTCTGGAAAAATAGAAAACAAAAAAATAAAACAATTTGTGGATTACTTTGAGTAATCAGTGTGATTTTTGATGGCTTGGTGTCTGGGGAGCAGGTGTACCCCTGTATGAAAGAGCATCCATGACAGGAAAACAGCCAAATTTAATGACTCAGAGCCATGGAAACAGTAAGGCCTTCCCCGAGGCAGGCTCAGGAATTGACAAAGCCTTCTCGGCCCTGGGTACAGAAGTTAATGAGAAGTTGACCCTTGGCTAAAACCATCTTGTGGAGAAAGTACCTAAAGCAGCTTCCTTATCCCGGTGACAGTGACAGCAGCCTGAGACTGCTCCTGCAGGGACTGGCTACTGAGATCAACGGACCCTCTTAGCTTATGCTGCCCATATAAATGAAGGAGCTGGCTTCTCACCGTGTCTCCACGGAGCATACAACCCCAGGTTCCAGGGTGTGTGTCTGTCTGTGTCTGTTTGTCTGTCTGTCTGTCTGTCATTTCTTCACTTCCCATCAACCCATCAGGTGGGTCCCAAAGCCATGCAGGTCACAGTCAAGGGAGGCCAGAACAGGGAGTGAGTCTGGGGAGCTGACATCAGGCAGGTATGGGATGCCCAATGTGAAACACACAGAGAATTACGGGGAGTTTATGCATATAGGGCAGGGGTAAATCAGGCAAATTGGGTCTGGAAGAAAGGACATGTCCCTGGATTCCCAAAGAGGAGTTATGAGCTAAGTACCTGTGATAAAGTTTGAGGAAGAGTGAGAAGGCAGGATGTGCTCACATGTGTGCGTGCATGCGCACACACACACATCTCACGTACACAGAGAGATACACATATAGATACACAAACATTACACATAGAGACACACATATAGATACACACACACACACACACACACACACACACACACACACCCAGCACCAAAGGCCCAGAAGGACCCCTATTTTTACTCTGGGCTTGTGGTGGGTGATCTGAGTTTGCCCTATTCATTAGAAAAAGCATAATTCCTCTTCTTCAGACTCTGTTCTTAGGGCTCGGTTCTCTGGGAACTGAAGAATCTAAGAGATGAAATTCCTGGTCAGAATTGCACCCCAGGGAGATGCAGGCCCTTCTGCGACACTTTGTGAGACTCACACAAAGCATGTCAGCTTGAGCAGGCCTCAGGGGATCTTGGTCTGGACACTGACCTGGAGCCATGACTGTGGGGCTGCCTTGGTGCAAACCAATACAGAAGTTATCACGGGAGAGTCCTTTCAAATGCAGAAAACTTGTGTTAGCAACAAGTCCTTTGCAAGCAGCCCTGGCAGAGTTGTGTATGCCTATGTGTGTATGTATGTGTGTATGTGTGTCTATGTATGTGTGTGTGTGTGTGTGTGTGTGTGTGTGTGTGTGTGTGAAGCAGAATGACCCACAGAAGCCTGGCTAGGGGCTACAGTGCTTTTTTTTCTTTTCAGTTGGGTTTTCAGAGACCATGCAGAGTCACTGCTATCCTAGGAACCATGCTGCCCTGGGGGCAATTAAGAAACCAAATAGGGGGATGTGGAGAGGGAGGGAGAGAGAGGGAACCCCTACAGGGAGCATCTATGACCCGAGTGAGCACAGCCATGCCCAGAACCCCAATGCCTCACATCCATGGGAATGAATGCCAAGGCCCTCCTCAGGTCAGACTTGGCAAATGGCAAGTCGTAACCCAGGCAAAGAGCTACATTTACAGGAAGGTTGCTGTCGCTAAGAGTCTTCAGGGGGCAGGCCTTACCAGGGAGTTCTCTTGGAACACTGTTCTTCAAGCTCCCAGTCTACCCATGCACCAGAGAAGAGCAGACAGTAAGAGCATACCAAGGAGAAGAACATACAGTAAGGGCTTTGAATGCACCCTGATTGGAGGAGAAATAGTTCTTAAACTGAGTGGAATTGTAAGCTCCCCAAACAGGAAACAAAACCAAACCCTCATCAGACATTGAGGTCCAAATAATGGACTGACCAGTAGGTTCAAACAATGAAGAGCACTGTAGTGACTGGGCCCATCTCTATCTAGAGCATCCTACAGGACCTAGCACTTCCCAGCACACCATAGAGTTTGGCTGAGAGGATATAATCCTAGTTCTAAGCCAGGGATATTTGAAGGAAGTTTATGAAGAAAGGATGCTATTAGAGAGATTTGAAAGCCGTCTCCACTGTGCTTGACTGGCACGGGAACGGGAGGTTTGGACCAATGCTGCAACCTCCACAGATTTGGATCTGATCTCATCTGCTCTGAGGCTGTAATACATACAATCCCATCAGGCTTTTCTACGTGGCTTCTGGGGGATCAAACTCAGGCCCTTGTGCTTACACGAGATGCACTTTAGTGACTGTGCCACCTTCCTGGCCCCATATGGTGATCCTTTTCTTTCCCTGTCACCTCTTAGCAGAGTTGAGGTAGGGGGTGTTTATTCCACTCTCTGAAATGTGACTTTGAATGGGGTTCTCATGACAGGAACCATTGCCCTGTCCCTGTGACTGCTTGAGACGTGAACTGCTGACTGACTGTTAGAATGTTTCTGACACTGAAGACAGGGTATGTTCTTCCCCTGGGGTCGACGAGCTTCATTGGTGATCTTGTTGGAGAGCGGTGTGATGGTTAGAATTAATTATCAACATGATAGAATCTGGAATCACCTTAGAGACAGTGCTCTAAGCATGCCTACTCCAGATTATCTTTGTGTTAGTTGATTTGGGATAACTCTTCTTAACTGTGGTCAGGACTCTTCCCCGGGAAGGAATTTATCAACTGTATAGTGTAGAGAGAGTGACCTAAGAACCACTATGTAAGTGTTCATTGCTCTCTGCTTCCTGGTTGTGGACACTCTGTGACCAGATGCTTCAAGCTCTTACTGCCTTGAGTTCATCACCATGACAGATAGTACTCCTGAACTGTGAGTTAAAATACATCCTTTCTCTACAAAGTTGCTTTTGCCAAAGTACTTTATCACATCAATAGGAAAAGACATAGAAACAAGGGGTGTGGATTAGTTCTCCTACCACGTTAAAGGACATGATAGTGACCAGATACTGCAGGGAATGGGAGCCTCTCACGATGTCCTCCAAGGCATGAGGACAATTGAGATTTTGGAGCAAACATACACTGGGGAAGTTCCCATCAGTCTGAGACAAGAATGTGGGGGAGAAGATGGCACAGGTAATTAGCAGATCGTAGCGTGACTTCTGGTTAAAGTTTTAAGATCTAGGGTTTTGTTCCTATTTATCTGGTTGTTTGGTACTCTTCTTGCATATATAAGAGAATAATAAACATTATTGCAAAGACATTTTGCCTGATCGTCGCTTGAGTATCTTAGAGTCATTCCTATCAAAGTGGTTTAAAATATGTTTCCAACATGTATAGCATTGTTCTTTCATGTCCAGTATACCTTTGCAATGATATTCCAGTATGGGATAGGTAGGTGTCTTCCCCCATTCCCGCTTGATTGACAACTGGGAGATAGCAAAAGCAAATAAGACCATGAGGTTCTGAAAAGCCTGGGACCACAAGAGGTCATGACCATGAGGTTCTGAAAAGCCGGGACCACAAGTGGTCATGACCATGAGGTTTTGAAAAGCCTGGGACCACAAGTGGTCATGCTGGGCGTTTCCTCTAGGTGCTCCCTTCCTCTCACCTGTGCCATCTTTGCTCTGACCCTCTGTGTGACAGACATTTCCTACTCTGCATTTAGAATATTAAAGACAAAGGGCTCCTTCCTTCACCATGCCTCAGACTGGTAAAAGCTTCCTACTGTAGGTTTCCCAAGCACTCAACAGTCCCCAGTCCTTGAAGGACATCTTGATGCTGTCCCATCCACTGCATTCCCTGGTCATTACATGCAGGAGATGTAGAAGAAGTCTGAAATGAGACAGTAAAGAGAGCGACAGAGAGCTGACACTTGGGCCATAGTGTGTGTGTGTGTGTGTGTGTGTGTGTGTGTGTGTGTGTGTGTATGTGCGTGTACGTGTGTGTGTGTGTTTGTGTTTGTGGTGTGGTATGTGAAAAAAGCCAGATGTCCCTTCCATTATTATTCTTCATGCTGACCTCTTTGTTTATGAGACAGAGTTTCTCAATGGGACCTGGGTCTCCCTGGGTAGGACAGACTGACTCACCAGTGATTCTCAGGGATCAGAGGTCTCTGATTCTACAGTGTTGGGTTAGACCCAGCTTATCTACATGGCTTTTGGGATTGAATGTGGGTTCTAGTGCTTGTGAGAAAGGCCCTTTATCCATTGAATTAGTTCTGCAGCTTCATGATCTTTGAGTTTAATATGATTCTTGTTTGCCGTTGATTTAAGTGATTCTAAGGCACAGGCCCAGAGCTCAGTGTCTCCATCCCATAGGTCACGTTTTTCAAAGCTGTCACCTTATGCATTGATTGTACAGATACTGCATTTGGTAATACTGCACAAGAGCGTAGCCTCCCTGCTCTCCTGAAGCTTCTCATCTTGGTGGGGATGTCTACAAAAACCCAATCAAGAATAGACAAGCAGTGAGATAATGTGAATTGTGGTCATGGCCCTGAAAGAGGTGAACAGGATGCTGAGAAAACTTGGGGATAGAACAGAAGGGAGTGGCTAGAGATGCTAGGTAGTGGAGTCGGACTCTCCATAGGCAAAGAAATGCATTGCAGAAATCCAAAGACCGTGTGAAGCACAACTACTCAAGTGACAGCCAGAGAAAGCTATAGTCCCCAAACACTTTTGCTACAGCAGGCACAGCTGTGACTTCCTTAAAGACAGAGCAGCAAGAAGACTGAAAACATCCCAGGGGCTTCATGGTGCCAGCGTGTATGTGTGTGTGTGTGTGTGTGTGTGTGTGTGTGTGTGTGTGTGTGTGTGTGTTCATGTATGTGTTCACACATGTATAGATGTGTGTATGCATGTGTGTACATGTGTTCAAGTATGTGTGCATACATGTATATGTGTGAGTGTGAGTGCACGCACGCACGCATGCATGTATGCACACACACACACACACACACACACACACACACACACACGCACACATGGGCACAGAGGCAGTTTTGTTTTCCTGGGTTCTCATTCTCCTAATGTCTTCTTCACACAGCTGTCTCACCTGAATGCCATTCGCTAAATGAGGCAGCAGCTTTGGATTCAGGGAAACAAAGGGGATGGTTGTCATAGTAACAGAGGCCACCAGGAACCATGGCAAGCATCTCCTCCTCCTGTTCTCCTGAATCCCTCTCTCTGGGGAAGGCTCAGAGAGATTCCCTCAGCCATAGGAAGATCCTGCCAGCGTGGGACACTGCTCATGCTTTGGGCTCCTTTACTAACCTCCCTACGGCTCAGGAAAGCAACTTCATCCTTGGTTGCTATGGACAGAAGACAGCCATGAGACAGGTTCACAGCTCCAGACCAGACACTCCCTTGGAAATATTTTGCCTTTCTTCCTTGCCTGTTCCTGTCCTGACAATCTCTGGAATATATAATATACATCAGGATATATTTGAGACACGGTGCCTGACTCTGTTTACCAGGCAGATTTGTAGTGTTCCCTGCGTGCTGTCATAGGAGCCCGAAATTCTACCCCTTAGTGTTCACTCTTCCCTCTCTTAGAAGAGTCATTTTTTTGAAATATTCATCATGTTCCGATCAATTTGAACAGATCAGGGTATCTGTAAAAAGATAATGCTTGACAGCAAATGAATTGAAGCTCTTTTAATTGGAATGAAGTTCCCTTGTGAGAATTTAATTTTTTTATTGACATTTCCAGGAATCCATCCCAGATAATTCGAGACTTCCTTATGAAATGACAGCCTCTCCTATCTTTTCAGACTTAGAAAGGATTCCTATTTTGGGCTGATACGAAAGTCGTTCTTAACTTATACTGTTCCAGCCATCTTGGATGCTGTTCTGGAGTTCCACTTTTCTCTGGCCCGTTGTTTCTTATATTGCCAATCCTGTTTGGGACAGAAGAAAGAGGTTTCAGTTGAGAAAAGAATCTGAAGTCCTTGGAACTGGGTTCTGATGCAAGCCACACCAGCTCCTGTTTCTCATTGTCTGGGGTTGCATCTTAGTCTGCTAGAATCCTTCATGAGTTTTGGTGGCCTCATCTGTAAATGAAGATTATATCTATTTCTCACAACTATGGTGGTGATTGAGTCAGGTAATCCAAAGAGCATACCTCTGACCAGGCGTTACCCATCATCCAATGATGGTGGGCGGGAGCCCATCTTATCAGCCCCATAGGGTTAAAGGCTGGGGAGCAGCGGTTAGTAACGTTTCCTTCATTCTCCCCTTTCCTGAGCACACGGCAACACCAGACACGGCTGACATTAAAAAGAATCTTCCATAAAAGTACATTAGATTCATTAGTTCAAGCGATTTCTTTCTTCCTCCGTTGAGAGAAGAAAAGAGGGAAAAGAGAGGTGGGTAATTAAATCTTAGGACGCTCTAAGCTAAGGATTCTGGGTTCACTGCAGCTTGAAGCTTGAAGGTTCCAAGTTGATGCAATGGCTCGGAAGGCGAAAGCTCTTGCCGCGGGAGCCTGTGCACCCGAGCCCACCATCCTCTGACTTCCCCAGGCTGTTGTGCTACACACACACACACACACACACACACACACACACACACACACACACACTATAATAACCAAAGCAAGGAGACCTCCGGGTTCTGATGGTTTTTTAAGACGTGGTTCGATAATTTGGTGTGTGGAAGCGAAGCTCCACCCTCCCTCTGAGCTCCCCTTAAGAAGATGCTGTACACCTCCCACTCCCACCAGCACTGGGGCTGGCAATGGGAGAACTTTCTGCGCCCCTCTGCACCGATCTCTCTTCAGGCCCTTCTCTCTCCTACCTTGCTCTGAAGCTGAAGGGCTGGTTCCCTAGCGCGTTCCTCTCTGTGGGTGCAAAGGGAAACAAATGCGTCTATGAGCAATTTGAGAATTTGTAGATGTGATCCACTTCCTGTCTGCTCTCTGCTTCCTGTCTGCCTGCTCTCTGCTTCCTGACTGTATTGGACTTCTTCACCACCAAGGTAAGCTAAAGTCCTTCAGATTGTGAGGCACTTTACACCTCCCCTCCTTTAAGATGCTTCATGTCAGAGTGTTGGTCACAGTAGTGAATACAAAGCAACTAAGGTAGAGCTGTGGAGAAATCCTCACTAGAGCCCCTCTGCAAATGTTCCAAATGGTTAACTGAAGCGTTGGAGGACCTGAAGCGTTATCTGTCTCCCATCAACACTGACTGCTGGTAGGAACTGAGGTCCCAAGGAAGGTCCCGAGGAAGAGGAGAAACTCACTAATCAAAGGCACTAGCTATCATCTTGTGGAAGCAGGACTGGCTCTTGTACCCAGTGGCATGGCCGGGTATAGATGCTGTCTATTTATCTGAGTGCTGCCCCAGGCCTCTGGAACTCTGAGATTGTTCCCACTGCACTGAAGTGTTTGCAGGCTTATAATAATGCCGTAGTAAATGAAAAATTCTTCTTTTTGGGAAGGAGTGGAGTGTGTGGGTAGATTGTAATGGGGGTTGTGAGTGAATCAGGAAAGAGACGTTAAGATTCATCTATTGCTTGAATTTGTTTGGTTATGTGCAACAATGATGATTTTTTTGTTATTATTAAAAATAAATAAGCAGGCCATTTATGTGAAGGCAAAATCACATTAGCCAACGTTTATAGGATCAGCAGGTTAGCCTAGCTATTCCAAGGGTTTTCAAGACTTGTGTAGAAGACAGAGTCCGAGGAATGTTCAGTGAGTTTGGGGGAAATGTACATCTGTACACGGTTAGCAACACATCCAAGCACAAAATAGAAAGCAGGTACCCAAGGGCCAATTACAGCTTTTGAGTGGGCTGAGGTGGGGTCTGGGAGAGAGGAAGGGTCATTGAGTTTTTACCAGATTATTTGAAGGGGGGAAAAGTACACCTCAAAACTTGTGGCTTTCAGAGACTTAGCATCTGGTAACTCTTTTCTAATCAGATAAAAACTCTTTTCTAACATATGTCTTCATATTTGTCTGTTTTGATATTCATAAAAACAGAACCTGTAAGATACCCTCTTCAAGAGTTTGAACCTTTGGCCAAACAAACACAGCGTTTTGTTTTCAAATACACTTGCATTGATTTGCATATATTTAATCCATTTTTCATGACTGAGTACTATTCCATTTTTTGGACAGACCATTGATATCTACTAGTAATGATGAGAACCTAGGTTCCTTCCACTTTTTTTTGTCCTTGTGTGAATAAATCCCCCAGGAATCTTCTTGTACAGTGGCTCTCTAAGTATGTTTTAATTTCTTCAGGATAAAGATTAAGATACGGTGTTGCTGAATCATTAGATAGGTAGGGTTTTAGTTTCTAAGAAACTTCTGGATGAATGTCTGTGGTGAAGACATGGTGTGTTGCCATGCCAGGTAAGTGTGAAGAATTACTCAGTGGAGAGTCTTAGCAGCACTGGCTGTCCCCACAGACCCGCCTAGCACCTCTCTTCATGTGGCTGGAACTAGTTAGCCTAATCCCCCAGCTTCCTTTGCATGTAGACATTTTCAAATCCCCAGCATCCCCAGGATGAATATCTAAAACTCTCAGAGCTCCCAGACCAGAAACTTTGAGTAATCAATAGGACACACTTGGCACTGCTACATTGTAAAACTTTGTTTCTGCCCCAAAATGATTAATAATACTGTATTAAGCTGCCATGTAGATATTATATACACAGGAGGCAAGTAAGAAATGTCAATGGATTGTTTAAAAGTGGGTACCATATGTCTACACACATAAAGTCTGAACTCAAACATTGTCGACTGTATGCATTTAGGGTAAGGGACACACAGCCTGCATCCATGTTCTAGAAGCACAGAGACTGTCATGCCCAAGGATTAAGGAATTGCCCATGTCATACAGCTGATTACAGATCCCGTATGTGTTACATGCTGTGTTCACATTTCCTGAGATATAGACAGGTCAGTCAACCCAAAGGAGGCAGAGACAACAGACCAAAGAAATGATCCTGCCTAAGTCTGATTTAGTGAACTAGAGGGTGTAATGGGGTCACCTTCAGGAGTGTGGGCAACAGCAGCCCACCCCAGCATGAGTGATGACTCACAAAAATTGTGTCCCCAGAGGCTCCGGCCCGACTCGCAGGCAGCTCTGCTTAAGAGTCCCCTCTCCCAGGAATGGTTCAGTGCTGATGTACTCTTGTGGGGTTCACATGGGTGTTTTGTAATTTCTCAACTGTCTAAGCTTACAAGTCATATGAATTTCTTTCCTTACTCTTGGAGAGAACATGTCTATTCATGGGACTGGGCCCCACAACAGTAAAACTGGTGTGGCCAAGCATAATAGGTGTTTTTGTTTACACACCTGTTTTCTGCTCTGGTGGCTGTTTATCCATGTAGTCAGCAGTTTTGAAGCTGGAGTCAATGGAGAAACAAAGCAATCTTTGCATCCAAGATGGAGATGTGAGATTTTACTTCCCATGTCTTTTCATTACATAAGATGGAACACTCTCCTGTGGTTGCTGTGAAGAAACTCCAGTGGGGACTGGATTACTTATGTAGAGAACTGACCAATAGTTTAAATCAAAACCCAGTGAAGCCTGCAGTAATATGCTAAATAAAAATCCACTGATGGACAACAGATAGTCAGAAGGCTACTTTCTGCAGTTAATTTTCCGAAGCTTTGCTGGGTGTTTTCTCCTGGCACTGCAGGGTCAAATGTGCCTGCCTTCTCTCCTAGGAGTGACGCCAGCTACTCAGTCACAGCTGCATTTTAGAGAAGCAATACATAGCATTGAAGAGTTGTATGTCCCAAGGATTGCATTATGGATTGCTCGTCTGATATGCAAATTTAACTGGGCATCTTGCATTCCTATTGGCTACAGCTACTCATCCTCTCTAGTTCCCCTGAGAGGGTCTGACTCCCCTTGACTTGAAAGAGACAATCCAGGTGAAGCAGCTTTACTAACTCATTTTCCTAGGAGAGAACCATTTCCCCTTCTATATAAATAATGTAGAATTTTAGAGATAAAGTATGTGAGGGATGGAGAAGGTGAAACGGAGACTTTACAATCTAACGCACTTTCTCCCTGGCCCTAGTTCATTAGCGAAATCTAGTGACTTAAATTACCCAGCTAACCTCTTCCGCCACTGTTAGATTATAAATCAAGTAGGTGGCTACCACCGAAGGAGTTGTAGGGCTTCAAGGAAGGTTCTCATCAAGCTAAGAGGGGCAGAAAATTTCCTATTACCATGTCGTGCATAAATGGAAATGCTCAAAGCCCCACTTACAGCGCATTACCTCTGTGCAATTCACTTGCTGAAATCAAAGAAACAAAATGGGAACAAATTCACCACTTTGCATAATGGAGGAACACACAAAAAAGAAAAAAATAGTAGGGACTCTGTTCAAACAAAGACCACAGCTAATCAGGTAACCAGGTAACCAGGTAACCAGGTAACCAGCTAACCAGGTAACCAGGTAACCAGAGACAGACAGTATCATTCCAGCAAGGAGCTGAAGTATTGAAGGTGCTTTGCTGTCTGTCTTTCTCCCCTTATTTTTGTCTGTCTCCATGACTTTATTTTGTGTGGAATTTTGAGAGATGAATTCCATTTTCTGTTAATTCAATGGTTGTCACGCCGCATTTCATCATGTGTCTCGGATCATCACAATGAGATGTTCGGTTTAAATGAAGTGTTATTGCATTTCTCTTAATAATGCAATGTGCTTAATCCTGTCTGGATAGCCCAGGTAGCCAGAGCGGCCAGGCAACTGGAATCTGCAAACTGCAGTGGAGTGACCCGAGTTTAATTGCAAACAACCTATAATTGTGAGCCGAGTGCTTACTTGAGCTTCATGGTAGAAAGCATTGATTTAATATGCTGCTGCGATAGAAGAAGCTTGGATTTCTTTTTTAATAAAATAGTTGGGTGAATGAAGAGCAGGGGCTTTGAGATTTATATGTAGCATCTTCTACTCCTGGAAACCTCACCCTTACCCACACTCCAGTAAGCTGTTGTATATGCAGGCTCTTTGTATGCTCTGTGAGGTAAAGCCTCCACGGTTAGTGGGACAATGGGAGAGGGACCATGGGTGACAGAAAAGCCTTTGAGAAAACTGGGTTTGGCCAACTATTGAAAGAGTATTTGTAAAGACATTAATCTGAGAGCACCTGTTTGCCACTGCAGTGTGGGGTTGGGGTGCACCAAAATTATTTCCACCCAAAGCAGGTTGATTTTTCTGAGGGATTATATTTTTCAAATGTGTTTTTTTTCTAAGCAGACAAAACAAACTAATTGCCATTTATTTAAATATTCTTTTAAGAATTTATTACTATTAATTATTATTGTGTGTGTGTGTGTGTGTGTGTGTGTGTGTGTGTGTGTGTGTATGCGCACATGTGCCTGTGTGCATGTGTACAAGAGTATCACAACATTCACGGTATGTGTGATAAGACAGAAGACATCTTGGAGGAGCTAGCTCTCTCCTCCCTCATGTACGTCTCAGGTGCCAGGGATGGAACTCAGGTCTTCAGACTTGGCCGCAAGTGATTTTCCCACTAATCCATCTCATAAGCTAAATACATTCATTTTAGGAGCTAAGGGATGTCTGGGGCATCCCTAGACTGTGTACTGATTGCTCACAGTGACTACTCAGAAATGGAATGCCCCTGGCCAGAGTCTCTGCCCCCTTCCTTCTCTCCAGAGACAGCATAGCATCTTGTCTGGTTTCCAGGCATACGCACACCCAGAATGGAGCAAACTGGGTTTGTATAGGGGACCTTCACTGAAGTGGGTTGCCCCCGTCAGATCACTTTCTGACCAGCCAGCTGGGTGTGAATGCAAACCAGCCACCTCGGGTGCAGACCCATTTGCAGGTATTGATCCATGCTTGAGGGAGGGTTCTGGAGGAACTGTCTTTGCAGCTCCCCCACCCTTGCTCTGCTCCCCCACTCCCTGTGACGCCCGGGCTCCAGGCGCTCATCTTGATCTTTGTGTTCCCAACACCAAGGTAGGTCATTTCAGGTGACTTAGAAGTGAGATACCATCAGGAAGAATTTGGAAATAAAGTCTTTGTCGTGTCACATTAAGGCAGCCCTATCAAGTGGCAGTTTATCAAGAGCCACCTCACAAGGTTTTAATGAGCACGCTGCCTGTTCTTGTACAATACTAATTAATCCCATTTTTTCACACTGCTGTGACTGCTCAAGAAACCCACATTGTTTTATACTCGGTAGCAAAGCGGCTCTTACTGATTAAATCTCCTTGCCTGCGATGGAGCTTGACAACTGAATTATACCTTGCTCAAAATAATAATGGGTATCAGCTAATAAATACGGTTTAACACACACAAAACTATGCAGCCAAAATCACACCACAAAATAGTGGTTTGACTTATAGGCTCAGCAGTGTTTCATTAAACATCTGTATTATAATTCACCGGTTTCCCAACTGATGTAATAACCTAATTGATGAGAACAAAGACAAGCCTTATTTATCCACCCAATTGCTTGCGTCTTGACTCACGCTTTTTCCCCCTGGGTGTTATTGTGAAAATAAATATGCAATATTCTTTTTATAGAAGTCTAATTTAGGTCCCCTTCTCCCTCTGTTGAGAAGTCAGCACCACTGCCACCATGGGTATCTGACAAGTTCTTTACCTTTTGTCGTGGAAGTATTTGGATTGGGTGGGTGGGGCTGTGGCTAACAGAGATGAGAGCAGGCTTCTGGGACTTTTGATGGAACTGGGTGAGGAAAAGTTCACTGACCTCTTCCCCAACAACGGAATTGTTTTCTAATACGAGCCCCCCATCTTTTTTGATGTTCTAAATTAATTCCAACAGAGCTGGTATGACAATACACACCTCCCAAATGACATATGTACCCTCATCTTCACCAGGTCCCCACCTAAGTGGCACCACAGATGTCGTGTAGGAGTAGAAAGGGAAAAGAAAGCACACCCAACATCTCCACCATATCTTTCTTTGTCGAGCACCCCCTGCCAACCAGCGGGAATAAGACGCAAGACAACCAGGCTTCTTATCCAGGCGGTTTACTCAGGAACTTTGATGCACCTACAGCTTAGCAGAGAATGATGGAAAATGGTAAAGAGAATGATGGAAAATGGTAAATGCCAAATGGCAGAGTGGCCCCGAGCCTCCCCGGGAGCAGCTACTTAAACCCTGTCCTGGCCAATCACCGAGCTGCCCCATGGCTCTCACTCATACACCAGGTGGTCTCGGGCTGCCCCCTGGCTAAACCAGGTGGTCTCGGGCACAAGATTAAACAATGGCTGACACTGCCTAATGCCAATTAAGAGTTGTTTATGCCAGTACAGCTGAGTTGGTCGGTGCCATCTTTAAGGAGCGGTTGAATGGCTCCCTACATTTCTTTGCATAAGATGGGTGTTTTCTGGGTATGATGGTATGCACCTGTAATCCCACACTTGAAAGGCTGAGGCAGGAGACTACCCCAGTTTGAGATTATAAAGCAAGTACCATGACAACAGCAAGGCCTTCTCAACAAACAATTAAAAAGGTATATGTTTACTGGAGATTGAAGTAAGAAGTGGTGAAACTTGTTGACCCTGTAGCTTGGATTTGTGTGCCTGTTGATACCAGATATTTAATAAACAGATCTTCAAAGATAGATAATCTTTGAATCTTATGACTTGACAGTAGCTCTTTTTTTGAGGTGAAAGTTCCTGGCTATGTCTTGACTGTCTTACTCTCATAAACAACTCACTAGATGGCTCGTTCATGTAATTGCCCTTTTCACTCTTGGTTTCTGCCTCTGCCCTTCAGCCTTGAACTAAGCAAGGATGAGCACTTTATTGAGAACGTAGTTCGTCTCAAGAACTCTTCTAGTTCTCGAGGAGACTTCACACAGCCAAGGAGGAGAGACCCACTCTCTAGAGAACTTCCTTTGTGATGGTGGAGGCAGAAGGAATCACTTTAGGAGGCATATGACAATGTGGCAGACAGACAAGGAAAACCAGGCATCTGCAGAGCTACCTCTCCTGTGTGGTTGTTCACTGTGCACTCACAGGAGACCAGGGAAGTCAACGCAATGCTACAATATTGCCTATGAAGAGGGGTTCTTTCAAGAACCTGCCTGGAACATCACTTCCTTCCTTGCCCTGCCTTCCCGACTCCTTTACATATGCACCATGCTCTTTTCAGTATCATCTGCTTTTGTCCCCTGATCAGGGTGACATTCTTGAGTGGAGAGCTGATCTTGCTTACGTGGAGAACTGAATAGTTTTTTTTTTTTTTAATATATACCATCTGCATTTCTTGGCTCCTGCACAAACCCTGGCTCCTTCCACACGCCTGTGAGCTAACGATATAGTGAGATGGCAAAGCATACCTCTGCTTAAGTCACTTAAGTATTTTTCCAGCCTGAGCTCTCATATCGCCCCCTTTGAGAAAATCTAGCAAAGTCAAATCTTACTTTCCTTCCTTTCTAATGAGCCCACCATGGCAAAGATCCCACACTGAGCCATCACTCAGGATGGCTCAGAGTCTCTGTGACTCTGTCTTACCTTCCCTCTCAATTTCCTTTGTCACACAGCCTTGCTGCCCTTTCTCCTCATGGGCATTATCCCTTTCTTTCTATGATGGTTTGGATGAGAATGGCCTCCTAGGTTTATATGTTTGAATACTTGGTCCTCAGTTGGTGGAACTATTTGGGAAGAATGTGTGTCACTGGGGGTGGGTTTGAGGTTTCAATAGTCCATGCTATTCCCCTCTCTACCTCCACCTTCTCCTCCTTCCCTCCCTCCCTCCCTCCCTCCCTCCCTCCCTCCCTCCCTCTGTTCCTCCTTGCCTTCCTCCATCCCCCCTTCCTTCCTCTATCCCCTCTCATGTAAATCAAATGTGAGCTCTCAGCTACTGCTCCTGCACCGTGCTTGCCTGACTGCTGCCATGCTACCCACCATGATGTTCATGGATTCCACCATCCTCTGTAACTATGAACCCTAAATTAAATGGTTTCTTTTATGAGTTGTTTTGGTCACGGTGTTTCTTCACAGTAATAGAGAAGTAACTAAGACACTTCCAATTCCTCCAACATTAAGAGTTCACAATGCCACGCCATGCCATGTTTTAGAAGCATTTCAGACTCTATTGTCCTGCCCCTTTTCTTCTCCATGATTGTTCATTAATAAAGAACTATTCACTACATCTTTCTCCAGTACAGGAGCTTTGGGCACCACTCATCATTACAATAAGACAAATGTAACTCATTTGTGTTTGAACGTTTGCCCATTCTATGCATGTATGCATGCACCACGGTGGATGGCATTCTCCTCTACCACCCTTTCTCATTTCCTCTTCTCTTGCACTCACCCCTTTCTACCTCCAAGTCAGTGTCATACTTCTGTGTCTTCTCCTGGTGCAGGTCTGTCTCAGGTCACCATCATCTGCTGCATCCATGATGGGAACAGCCACATCACATTCAGAAATCAACATTTCTCAGCACTCCTCCCTGTCACTGGGCTCTTACTGTATTTCTGTCTCACTTCTGTGATGTTCCTGGCAGTACAGATGTGCTACTTAGGGTTAGCATTCAACAGCCACTTGTTCTTAACACTTTGATCTAGTACGAGACTCTGAATATCATCAAGTTTCTTTAGGGAAAAAAATAGAGGGGCCTTCAGAATACAAGATGACTGACTTCTCCATGGGAGTCAAAAGTTTAGATTGCATCCCAGAGGAGAGCTCCCTCAGTTCTGACAGCGAGGATGAATCCCTTCTACTTAACCATGAAACAAGAACCCTTCACCACCTCTGCCTAGATCCCACAATTAATGTTTTCTTGCCACAGGTGTTCCTGTGTTTTGTGTGTCTGGAGCCTTCATTCAAAGGTGTTACAGTATGGTTTTCATCCATATTACACATTAATTGTGCATGATTACGGACAGTATCACCGTTTGTGAGATGCTCAAATAAGAGTAAGTAGCATTCTAGCCCCTTAAGCATTTATTGTTTGTGTTAGGAACTTTTGACCACTGTGTTCTAAGTCTTTAAAAACATACAATGAACTGTTTTTGGCCATAGTTACCTTACTGTGAAAGAGAATTCCAGAATCTGTTCTTCCTATTTAACTGCATTTGGTCATCTGCTTCAATGTAAAACTGGGATAGCTCCCAAGAGACCGTGTGAAAGGTCTAGCCATGGTCACCAGCCTCTGGCATCTGTATGAGACAGGGCTCGGTAGAATGTAGTTAGACGATTAGGGTGTGCCCTTGGAGAAGGTAGTGGGACCCGCCTCCCTCTTTTTCTTTCTGCATTCTTGTACTCATAAGGTGAGTGGCTGACTAACCAGGTTACTTAAAGTAGCAGAACCATATAATAAATATATACTAGAAAATGGGATTATCGACTGCCTTACAGGATATTATTCAGGTAGGCCAACAATGGCTGTTTTACAACAGAAAAGCAAACCAATCCAGTAGTTGCTCAGTGTATAGGTCTGGTGTCTCAGCACTCCAAATCTTATACTAGAGTCCAGGAGGATTCCCGGAGAACTGCTGGCCTTCATTCTACTTTGGAATCTGGAAGACATTGGGTTTAGTAGTGGCTGCGATGACAGAATGGATAGACTTGCTAGCAAGAGTGAGAAGAGGCAGGCAAAAAGCCAACTTTTCTTCTTCTCTTGTCTTCTTACGTGGGCTGCCACCGGAAGGTGTGACCTAGACTTGGGATGGGTCTTTTGCTTCAGATAATCTGATTAAGAACTTCCTTCACAGGTGTGCCCAGCATATTGGATTCTAACAGTTGGCTCCAGATGCAGTCAAACTGACAATCGAGATTAGCTATTACAGCAACCGACTCTTTTATGACTTCCCAGACCAACATGGCCAGCTGACCACAGTAGAAAATCTGAAATCGCAAGTGATGATCATCTGCCCTTTCCCCCATGAAAGTTAATGACATCAAGTTCATTAACAAAAAATGTAATCACCAGATCTGAGTCTGTCATCAGCAAAAGAGGCATTGATATCAAGAGTACACATGGAATAAAGATTTGGACTTCCATACATGGTTGTGTTTTATCAGTCATGTGAAGTATAATCCACCTATTCATTGAGTGATATAACAAGGTAATTGGTGAGACTAAAAGTGAGTTTTTTAAAAACTCATATGCTTGATCATCTACTTTTCTCCACATTTATAGAAGAAATTAATCTGTACTCATGTCTAAGATTTATATTTAGAGAAGGATTTACACCTACGAAAGAATTTGAAGTGACTGTTAAAAACATGAGTGACAATTGAATCGTGAAGTAATGGAGATATGGGGTCATTTTGTCCAGTCCTCTGCCTCTGAGGAGTGTCATTTGTCTTTGATCGCTCAAGACTGGAGAAGTGTACACATCATTCTGGAAATGCATATATTATATTTCTGTTTCTGTGAACCCTGGAAAAGAAGAGTGTGTTCACCTAAATTTGCACTTAACCAAGTCAAAAACGTTAGAGAAATATGTGACAACATTTGATGAACTTCGGGGAGACTGCGGTGAGCTCTCCTTTTCCCCATGGATGCTCTTCTCATTTTTCAATTTAGGTATTCGAGTTATCTGCGCACTTAAGCAATCAGACTTAGAAGTCTTAAAGGCAGCAGAGCGCTTTTGCACCCCTCTCTCCCCCAAGGTAGTCGGACCTGTTAAAAACTGCTTCAAAACGTAAAAGAACTACCTTGAGATCATCTGAGTCACTCGTTTGCATTATTACAGGCTTTGATCGCACAATGGCGGCGTACTAGTGTTAGGGGAAGGAAGTACCCTTTCATTGTTCAGAGTTTCTTCCTTGAATTTCGTTCATTGATTATAATTATGATGTGTGAAGTGATGAGTTTCTACATAATGGCAAGACAAGAAGCTGATTTATTGTTTGGGAAGATTTATGCAGCGAAGAAGACGTAGACAACAGCTGAGTCTAATCTAGAAGGTGCTCGGGGGATGTGCCTTTTGCTTTGCCAACATGTCAGCTGTCTCCTGAATGGTGGAGGTTGGTTGAGGTGGGCTGAGTCTCAGGGGTATGTGTAAAAGGCTCCATCCTTATACTTGCTTTTCTGGCCTACACACCAAGGGCAGTTTTAGAATTTGTTAATTGTGAGAGGGCTGAATCAAGGTCTGGGAAGCCATGATGAAGGTCAGTGATGAAGATGATAAATCCACCATCTAGATTTCATTTAAGTAAATTGGCATGATTACTTTTCTATCTCAGGAAGTATTGCCTTCCGAGTGCCTGTATGGACAATGGGAGATAACTCAGACGATATGAAATTTTCCAAGACTTTTAGTTCATAGGTAAATGTCCATATTCTAATCAGAGAATACAACTGGGCATCCTGGATGGGATGGGAAGCATTTGCGGGGGCCCAGGAAGGATGCATGTGTCAGGCTCAGCTGTAGCTTTTGTATGGCATCAAAGCATATCTAATATTTTCCACCAGGCTCCTCTAAATGAATTTGAAGAAAATACAAAGAGCTCCCATTCATTAGCTGGAGAGATGCCTCAGAAGCTAAGAGTCCCTGCTGCTCTTCCAGAGGATCTGAGTAAAGTTCTCAGCATCAACATCAAGTAGCTTAAGACGGCCTCTAACTAAGCCCAGTGTACCGATGCCATCTTATGCCCTCCGTACATATAGCTCTTACATACATATAGCCGCACACATACCCATAATTTTAAAAAGTACACCTCTTTTTGTAGTTGAGCATTTCCTAGTTTTGTGTTTTTATGGGATTCTTATATGTACAAACACAGGTGTCTCTGTGTCTATCTGAGGTTCTTGTGTGTTTTCTTTTGTTTGTTTTTGGTTTTGGTTTTTGGCTTATTTTATTATTATTCTTTAGATGCCAATTTGTTTTCTAATAAGAGACAGAAAGAGTGTGGATTCTGATGGGAGAGGAAGTGGAGGAGGGAAAACTATAATCAATATATTGTATGAGAAAAACTATCTCTAATAAAGAAAATTAGAAAGAAGGACCTCCATTCATGTTGTTCAGCAACAAGGTGAAAATAAAGACATTTGGTTTCATCATCAAGTAGACTTGCCCTTGTTTGGTGACATGTGACCACAGTGGGGAGAATTCGCTGAACTTTCTGGTTCTTCCCCTGGTATTCTGTCCTTACTAATGTCCATCTCATCACATGTTACTCATGAAGTTGTATTCCAGTCCACACCACAGAGGAGAAGCCTCTCTGTTTTCCATGCCCACAGCTGCAGTCAGCACTTAACCTTCAACAGATGCTCCCTTCCCTTCCCTTCCCTTCCTTTCCCTTCCCTTCCCTTCCCTTCCCTTCCCTTCCCTTCCCTTCCCTTCCCTTCCCTTCCCTTCCCTTCCCTTTTGGCAATCTACACAAGGCACAGAACAGGGAAGATAATGATGTCTTCCCATCTCTTTTCCAAACCAAATGTCAAATAGGCCAGTCCTGGCTTCAGCACACTCCTAACATCTTTCTTTTTTAATTACAGCAAAATCCAACCTCGTGTCTGTGACATCCAAGGCCCCACGGTGTCTCCATTCTGCCTCTTGTCCCTCATTCTCTAATTTCCTTGATTCATGTGCATCAGCTAAACAGGTTTATTTCTGTCCCCCATTCCAAGCTTTACTTGCTTTGGAGAATTTACATGTGTCAGACACTTTGATTAAACTGTCTTCCCAGCTGCTTCTCCACACTTGCTTTGAGTGTCTTCAGGGACTCATTTTCTGTTCTATCAATACAAATTCCCTCTCCTCCTAGACTCCCAGCCCATGCATCTGACCACATTTCCAGACCTTAGCTATTGAAAGGCTGGATCTCCTGTTTTCTGCACGTATCCCCTTCCCCCAGGGTTGGGTGATATCTGCTAAATGGAAGGATCTCTAACACGAAGGAACTGTGTATCTAGTAACTACCATTCTGGGTCTACTCTGGGGCATGGTGGTTATGGGTAGGGAAAGTATCTCTTTGGAAGATGGCTTGTCCTCAGTGAATGAGGCTGTCTTAGAAGGTTTGGGAGGGTTTAGGAGGTGGGATCCAGGTAGAGACAGAAGTCATCAGAAGCAGGTCCCTGGGGGGAGGGGGGGGGAGAATCCTTGACAGTCTTCTAACTCTGTCTCTCCTTGCTGTCCACTTTTGGGCAACTTCCTCCTCTTACCACCTACCCCCTTCCCCAACATTTTCTCCCCTGCCACCTGCCCCTCTCATCATGGATGTCTAACTCTATGTCAGTAGAGCCAGGGTCTCATTCTGAAAATTGTACAACTGTGAGTGGAAAGTAATTCATTGCCCCTTTCTGCTGTTTCCATCCAGCACTGATCATAACGATGATAATGTTACAGAAAAGTCACACTTGAATCTGATTCTAGACCCTTGCATTCATTTGTTTAAACTCTCTGGTATAGATGACAAGAAGCCACCAAACTCTGGTCACATTTCTTTTTGCAAGGCAGAGTCTAGTTTTCATCCAAATTAGCTCAGGGCTTTGCCATTGTACTTCCTTTGCCTAATAGACTAGCACTGTCCTCTGTGGCTAGTCATGCAGAGTGCACTCTGCCCTAGCTTGTGATGGTGCCCCTCTGGAATTCCATCCTGGGGTTGTGATGTTGTAAAAAAGCCAGTGTGGCTGAACCTGGAGAACCAGACAGGGCAGGACAGATGAACAAAACCAAGCTGAGCCCTGCAGTACACCTCTCCACGTGAAGCAGTTGGATGGAGGAACCTGAAGCAAAGCAATGGAGAAACCATAAGACCATACCACTGGATCATGGAACGGTTACATTGTCACTAGGGCTTGTGAATGGTACATGGGAGACCAGATGAGATACACTTGGCATGAAGAACATCTTTAGTCCACACAATCTGTTCTGCAAGTCTCTGAAATTGACTGGCAACATTTTCTTAAGTTAAGAATCTGAGTGTTCTTTCTGCTCTGATGTGCCCATGTAATCTAATGTCATTTGCACAACATACCTGGGGTTGATCCAGTCAAATGCAGAAGAAGGGGGACTCTGGGTCAATTAAATTTATTTCATAATTCTTTCTTGAGGTAAGTAAGGTGGACAGTCAAAGTGAAAAAGAGGTTTAAAATACAGGTCATGGCAGGTGTCAGGGCAGGTGTCAAGGCAGGTGTCAAGGCAGGTGTCAAGGCAGGTGTCAAGACAGGTGTCAAGACAGGTGTCATGGCATGTACCTTTAATCCCAGCAGAGGCAGGTGTCTCTCTGCTAGTTCCAGACCAGTCAAGGGTTCATAGTGAGATCTTTTCTCAAAATAAATACAAATCAAATACAGCAATGGCTTTTGCTTAAGTACTCATGCAGTGCCTGCAGCCACTCTGGCCCATTCTTTACATCACCTTAATGATTGTCATCGTCTCTAGCTTTCAGAGAACACTAGAACTCACAATGTAATTTGAAGATCCCATTCATCCTTTGTACATTATCTCTTAACTAGGATGTGTGTAGGGAACTGGTCTTGGCTGACACTGTGTCTACTCGGACAGCCTCTATCCTGAAACTGGCCCACTGAGAAGACAGATAACCAAAACAGGAAGAAGTTACAGTTTCAATAATTACTCTCGTGGGGCAAACCTCGTCAAACAGTGACTTCCATGTTTAACTAAAACAAGCCCACTGTGTGTATCAGTAAGAGCAGGGCATGACAAAATCATAAAACCCTGTCCTTGATGGCCTTTGTCCACTCCTCTGAGCTCGACTCTTACACTCTGTCATCGGTCGATATAGTTCTCACTAGTCAGATCTTTGCTGACTATCGTTTGTAAGTTAAGATCTCATTCCACTCCAACACACGAAGCCGTGTGATTTGGGTAACATTACTCCCCTTCTCTAAGCTATGGTTCTTTCATTTGTAAAAGAACTATGACCCCTGCATCAGAGGATGGCTGTATTTTGAGTCCTGTTTTGTCTTTTGCAGTTGTAAGAAGAAAGGCAATTAGCTATGCGATTGGAGAGCAAAGATACACAGGTCCTAAACTGAAACCTCCCACGACTACCAAGGTCTTCTCAGATGAAATCTGCAAGTCGTTCCCATGGATCACTATTGGCTGGGACGGTCAGACAAAGCGTCACTTGTCCTTTCCTTCTCAGCAGCCCACGAGGCTGCAACTCAAAGTAACAAGGGTGTGGCTTTACCTTGTTGTGTTCTGATACCTGTACAGTCTACTTTCCCCTGTGAGCTGTAATAAACCTATCTTACAATCAAATAGTGCTGTGACTATGCCTAAGTTATCACCCTTGAAAAGAAAGAAAAAAAATTAAGGAGATAACCCCATTCTCTTTCCCACTAAGGCATGTTGGAGGATTTAGAAACTTCCATTCTTCTTCTGGGACAGACGCCATTGGACGGAGCCTGGTTACATGGTCACACTAAGGCTCAAGGAAGCCTGGGAGGTATAGTCTTTAATTAATGACCTGTGCTGTTGAAGAATGGGAGATATCCTGCTCTATCTGTGACCCCATATGTGAAGGAAACTACTGCATGTTCCTACTTGTTTGCTCCCAAACTCGTCTTGGTTTTGGGTTTCCACAATTCCTTGGGCAGCCAAATGGATGCTCTTCCATCTGGCCTCTGCTGCAGTTCCTCTCAGTAACGGGCACTTCAAACACAGAGCCAGTGCCTCCAGTGTGGGTTGTGGCAGAACTTCTAGTGTGATCACACACTCTTGGGTCCAAAGACCTTCCAGAGCGGAAGGCTATATCCCCGACTCAAGGGCCCACTCCTGCTTTATGTTCGCTTCTGCCTTGTTTCATAATTTTTTTTAAAAGGAAACTCTTTTCCTCTCATGCAGGAAAATCTAATTATGCAGTGACAGCAGTTGGCTGACTTGGGCACAACACAACATGTCAATTTTCAGTTGCTTACACGGGCTCGCAGAAACTGTTAGGGATTGTTTTGAAATCTGGCATACACTTCAGTCATGTTAATGCCTACAACTGTGCCAAACTTGATGAAGTTTGGCTCCTTCATACTCCAGGGAAGATGGGGGATTGGGAAAGGCAAGCTCCCCCCACACCGGCAGTGACATCATCTCCCCCCTCCCCCACCAAGAAGAGTGTCCTCAAAGAAGCCAAGAAAATAACTTTGTATTCACAAGACTGTGTGACAAAATGACTTCAAGAGACCAGAGCCATACTGCAAAACGACTGAGGAAATACAGCTGGCATAATGCTTCCCCCTCTCCCTCCAACAGATTTGTGCCAGATGTGTGAATATTGATAATTTCTCTGGGGCTCATCTCAAGGCACAATATAGATTTCTGTTTGATGGGGGGATGAGAGAGGGCAGATCTGTCCCAGGGATGATATTTACAGGAAATATTTGCCTCTCCTCTCAAATCTGTCAAAGCAAAGCCAGAAACCCCAAATTTCCAAACGAGCCTCTGATTCACCCTTTGTTCTGGACCTAGTTTTTATCTCCCCAGTAATTGACAGACTGGAAAATTCATCAGGAAGGCATGTGGTTTGATTCTTAAAATGGCTCCTCTCCAGTGACAGAAGGAACCTGGCCATCAGCTTGGAGAAAGAGGGATGGAGACTCCCAGGAAGGCACCTCAGAGGTGTGTCCGATGGACTCTTCTTACACACTTAATAATACAAGTTTTTTTAAAAAATGAACATTTTTAGCTTCAAGGGCATAACATTTTCAAACAGCAAAACTACTATTTCTAAAGGGTTATGGGTTTCTTCCCTCCCTCCCTCTCTCCTTTCCTTCCTCCTTCTCTTCCTCCTTCTTCCTCTCTCCTCTATCTGTCTCCCTGTCTCTCTCCATCTCTCTGTCTCTCTCCATCTCTCTCTCTTGTTCTCTGAGACAGGGTCTCATATGCCCCAGGCCAATCTCTGCCCCAGCAGCCGAGAAGAGCTGGACTCTCTGGCCTTTTGTTTCATATTCCCTGGTTCTCTACTGTGTCTGCACTCATTTTTAACATGTGATTCTGAAAAGCTAGAAAATCTCAGGGAAGTTCAGTTTCTTAATTCAACTTTCATGTTTTCCAACATCAGAGGGAATCATTGAAAAGAGTTAAAAAGAAACAGGAAGACTTAACATTTCTTGAGAGGTTCAGCTTTGATCAAATAATTATGTTTGAAGTCAACTTTAAAACCAGTATAAAATGTTTATACCTGACTTCCTGTGTGAAATATTTCAAATGGCTTTAAATAGAGGGAGACATACTATGCTGGGAAAAATAGAAACAGAGAAGAAAGAGGGGTGTGTGGGGAAAATGTACAACCTGGATTAAAAAAAATCATGGATAGGTTTGGAGGTGTTTCTCAGTGGGTAGAACTCGCTTAATATGCAGCAAGCCCTGGGTTTGAGCTTCAGTGCGGCACCGACTAATAACAGTGGTGACATTTATGATCCCAGTGCTGGGAGGAGGAGGAGGCCTGAGAATCAGAAGTTCAAAGACTTTCTTGGATTCATAGTGAGTTTTAAACCAGCTTGGGGATACATGAGACCTTGTTTAAAAAAATGAAAGGCAAGAAGGAATGGAAAGGAAGGAAGGCGAGAAGGAAGGAAGGCAGGCAGGCAGGCAGGCAGGGAGGCAGGCAGGCAGGGAGGCAGGCAGGCAGGCAGGCAGGCAGGCAGGGAGGCAGGCAGGCAGGGAGGCAGGCAGGCAAGCAGGGAGGGAGGCTTGCTTTTGCTCAGGACTTAATGCCTGTTAGAGTTGAAAGGTTAAAACTTGCTTTTGAGTTCTGTAGCAGCCACAGTAAAAGTGGAGACACAATCTCTTATGTCAGAAAATAGAGCACCAGCTTCTATGGGAGATGCCATTTATTTCTAACTTTAGAGCATAATTTTGATTTTCAGTAAAGGTGGTGGTGTCTGCTGAAAATACCTGGGAATGGCTGGAAATATGTCTGGTTGTGAAAAATGAAAAGAATGGACAGGTTACTGGTACCTAAAGGCCTGGCATGCTGCTCAGCACCCCACTGAACATGAGATGACCCCTCACAATGTCGAAACATCTGGTCCAAATGCCAGTCAGGGTTATCCAACCCACGTTTCATGTGGCAGTTCTGTTGCAGATCAGGCTACCCCCATAGTATAAATAATAGGGTAAGTATATGGGTGGATGTGTGAATATGATGGCTGGCTGGCTGGCTGGATGGATGGATGGGTGGATGGATGGATTAATGGGTGAATAGATAGACAGATAATTGGGTAGGTAGGTAGATGGATGGATGAATGAATAAATGGATGGATGGATGGATGGATGGATGGACAGATGGATAGATGGATGGGTAAGTGAACTCACTTCCACAGAGAAGTGAGTTCAGTCGTGTTCTCATGCCTCCACATACCCACTGTATTAACCTTTCCATTCTGAACTTCCTGGTGACAACTATGTAAATCCTACAGGATTAGCAGGCATCATGTTGGATGAACATGTTGCATGGTTCTTGGCACAAACTAAAAGTTCAGTTAAGATTCTTCCACAGGGCAGAGAGTAACACTGAGGTGTCATTACTCAGAGATGGTATGCTTGAGTTTGGAGGGGGCTGGAGGGTGCAGCTCTGTTGTAAGCTTTTTAACCTATGGTAAAGATGTAAGAAAATAAAGAAATAGAGATAGATGGGTGGATGGGTGGATGGATGGATAGATGGATGGATGGATTAATGGGTGAATAGATAGATGGATAATTGGGTAGGTAGATAGATGGATGATGGGAAGGTGGATAGATGGATGGATGGATGAATAAATGGATGGATGGATGGACAAATGGATAGATGGATGGGTAAGTAGATATATGGTTGGACAGATAGATGTATGTATGGATGGGTAGATGTATGTTTGTATGTATGTATGTATGTATGTATGTATGGGCAGGAAGCTGGATGGGTAGTGGATGAGTGAATGGATGGATGGATGGATGAATGGATGGATAGATGGATATATGGATGGGTAAGTAGATAAATGGAGGGGAAAGTAGATGGATGGGTAGGTGAATGGATGGATGGGTAGGTGGATAGATGGATGGGTTGGTAGGTAGATAGATGATAGATAGGTAGATACATACATACATTATAGATAGATGATGAACAGACAAACTGGCAGACTGACCTTCTATTAGTAGCAGCAGTGTGGCAGCTTGAAGTGAGGCTCCTAAAGAGGGTGTCAGAGCACTTCACTTGCAGTTGTTGTATGAGCCCTGTGCCATGTTCTCCAGCTGTCAGACTAGCAGGTGACAGAGAGATGCCTGGAATACTTACCTGCCTGATGCCTTGTCAATAGTCCAGGTGTTCCTACCATCTCTGAGAGATCTGCTGTTTAATGAATAGCACAGAGCCACGCCGTCCTCCGTCCTTGGGAAAGACGCTCAGTGAGTGGTCACAGCCCGCCTTCAACATTTAAGGCATGGTCCAAAACAACCAAAGCAAGGGATTGGGCTAACAAACAAAACGGGCGTTTTGAGGACTTAGGAAAACAGTGTTTGGCTGTAATCTAGGTGTGGATGGCTTTCTGCTTGGAGTGTTGTTACATGCTGAGATCAGTATGTGATATAATGGCTTAACTGTGTGGACATGCAATTTCAGACACGTAAAGCAGGCAAATGCGGCTTTCATGGTCAGTGCCAAGCTGGCTTCACTCTAAAAAGCAGTCCAGCATCCCAGAACTGCCCTAGGGCGCCACCAGTCCACATTCAGACGCCATGGCTTTCAATGACAAAGTGAAAGAGGAGAGCTGGCATAGGAGACGCATGACCTCCACAAAACCTCTCCCTGGATGTGACCATGTTGTGTCTGCTTGAATGTCACCGATCAGTCTCATCTCCTGGCTTTTCCCAGATGCGTAGCTCGGAAGGTGAGCTCTGCTGGCCAGGTGCCGCTGCATGCAGGGAAGGGCCCTGCACTGCTGCATACTGACACTGGTGTGGCCTTGTAAAACACCTTCTGCAAAGAACATGACTGTCTGAGAGCAGAGATAAAATATCCATGCCTTGAGACCATCTGCAAGATCTAGCTGAGACCCCTTTCTCTTCAGCAGTAGGAAAAATGGAAAAAAAAGGTGGGGGGAAGCAGAGAAGCGACAAGCCTGATAGACTGGTAACACTCTAAAAAGGCCATTATTCAAATATTTATGGATCCTTGTAGCTAATGGATTCAAATTTACAGTGCTGCAGTTGTCAACAAGATAATTTTGGAAAAAAAAAAAAAAAAAAAAAAAAGAGAACCGGAGCTCAGTCCCTTCTAACCCCGAGGCCGAGCTTCTTCCCAGTAAATGAGCAGCTGTTTGCAGTGAAAATGGAACACCCGCTCTCAGGGTGCTCTGTGGAGAGCCATGCCGCTGGCGTGGCATGCCAGGCCCTAAGCTGTGCTTCCGGGAGAGGAATCTGGCTTGCAGTGAGCTACCCACAATGAGCTACAGGCATCTGTTTTATCAAACAAAGAAAGGAAGGCACCTTGGCAGTGCTGCAGATACCTTGAACAAGATGTATCTTTAATCAAACTTATGATTTTAAACCATAAGCAGCCAGTTATGGTGGCTCACACCAGTAACTCCCAGCAATCCAGGAGACGGAGGCAAGAGGACTGCTCTGTGAGTTCGAATCCAATCTGGGAGAGAGTGTGAGAGTCTGTTTCAAATAGTCAGAAGACAGCAAAGAAAATACTGAATCATAAGCCACCATGCATGACATATGACACCTCAGGGACTGCTTGGGTGATAGTGCTACCCCCTTTAAAAATGGGGGTTCACAGCATCATGTGTGGCAGGCGATGGCCATGAAACCACCAATAAATGTAGAGTGTGATAAAGCATGCAGGGTTGTTAACATTTTATATCTGGATTAAATCAAATCCATACAATTGATACAATTCAATAAGATGGACTTTGTAAGCATGTTATTTGGGGGGCAAAAAGGCAGTAAGTGGGAGAGACTCTATAGTGTAACATTCTGGTGGTTTCCAGAAACAAGGGAAAAAAAAAGAAACAGCTTGTTTGGAGGATAGACAATAAAACCTCTAAACCTGGATGCTGTGTGTTCCTGGGTCTTTAGAAATGTTCCACTAGAGTAGCCTGGAGACATGGCATCCGATTACCATCCCTGGAAGAAATGGTGCAGCGCCCCCGGAACTGTGGATAGAGCCCAAGCCGAGAGATACCTCCTTCTGTAGATGCCTGTGGGTGAACCCAGTTGACTAGACACTTGGCTCAGTTTCCTGAGTGCAGGTTCATATCCTCAATATCTCCCTAAGGTTTATGAGTCAGAGGCTTGGTGGAAGCGCTCGGGAGCTGGGGTTCAGTGGAAATGAGGAAGCTGGGTCACTGCGGGTCGGCTCTTGAGGGAGATACTGTGATTCTCCCTGCCTCTGCTCCATGGCTGCGCTGTGTTCTCCATCACCTCCTCCCACCCTTATGTTCTGCCCAACTCAGACCCCAAAGCAGTGGCTGGAGCGATGCTTCTAGAACAATGAGTCTAAGTCACTCTTGCCTCCTTTGGGTTATTTTTCTCAGGTCTTCTCACACTGTATCAAAGCTCTTGATAACCATAGGATTTCAGATAGATTATTTCCCTTCCTTCCATGTTCAGTCAGTGCAAAACCCAAAACAACAATGACCCCCAAACAAACAAACAAACAACAACAAATTTACAACATATATTTCCTCCCAGAAGCCAAAGGGCAAAAAGAGCTCCTAGTTAGCGGTGCTGTAGACACCTGGTGCCTAATTAAGGAATAACTGTCAGCTGTGTTGGTCTCTATGGCCCTGATGGGATATCTTGCCATCAATGGAATATTGTCTACAAAGAATTTTAATAGTGTTGAGAAATTTTAATAGTTTTGTTGTTATACTAAATGACTAGGGAAGAAGAATGTGTAGCTAACACAGTTGCAGCAATATGAAAGGCTGCAGAGGCAAGGTTCTGGACTTAGGTGGATTCAGATGCATGACAGATAACGTTCCTATAGTCCCCCCAGCACTGAGTTAGCACAGAGATGTTGGTAAGTTGTGGATGTTAAAGGCAGAGTTTGGCTTGAAAGCAGAAAGGCACAACAGTGAACAATGTGTGCCCAACATCGACAGCTAGTGTCTGTGAGGGGCTGGGAGGTGAGTCTCTGGGTTTGCATGGTGGGCAGGGACCGGAAATCAGCTGACTAGTCGCACGAGGGCAGACACCACCAACCAGTGACAGGGGAACCCAACATCCTCCACTTCTTCCAAAGTTACTGTAGAAAACCTTATGTGTCCAGTATCCCGGGTGCGAAGAATGGACAGTGCTAAAATGGAATCCCGAGAAGAAACAATATGTGGACTTGGGGTTACAATCACACTGTCTATAGGTGCAAGACATGGAGGCCAGAGCGGAATGTGAGCCATGGTGCTTAAGCAGAGAGAGGCACATGTGAATTCTATTCTTCCCAACACTTACCAAGAAATCACATGAGAATTCGCAGGGCAACTTTAAGTCAGGTGTTGCAAGCCCCATGGAAATGAACGGCTCCAAGAATCAACTCCAAGGCTGGGATGGATAGGAGCCCCATCTTCTTGTTCTGTCAGCTATGACCATGAGGCCTTCTTCTTCTGTTCTCTGACTCTAACTTAAGACTATGTGATGGCACGTAACATTCACCGGAGGGATGGGCCTGAGGTGACCTGGAAGCATGTATCCAGTCTAGGTTATCTGTGCAGCTGCAGCACGTGATTGGCATTGTGCAGATCTGTGATGGACAGGAGGCATATCCACCTAGCCAAAATGTACGTGAGAACACTTAGCTGTGAAGACGACCCTGGTCTCGCCTCTAGTATCACTGATGTAAGGAAGATGAGATTTGAACCATGGATCAAGCTGAAGTACCTAAAACTAAGGTTTGGAGGGGCGGGGCGTAGAGTTTTCCTCTCCTTTATATTTTGTTTTATTTACATTATTTTTGTGTTTTAACTAAATACACATTAAATATCCATTTTATACCTCTGTTGTGTTTTTTAGGAAGCTTTTTTTGTTTTTGTTTGTTTTGTTTTGTTTTTGGTATGTGAATGTCATAGTTCTTCATAAGAGGAAGTTTGACTTGAGCTGTTTGACATAGATATTTGTTATGATTTAAAACATTTTCCTTCTCATAGATTTTTGTGTTAAAATATATTATTTTATTTCTATTTTCTTTTCTTTTCTTTTTTTTTCTTTTCTTTTTTTTTTTTTTTTCGAGACAGGGTTTCTCTGTGTAGCCCTGGCTGTCCTGGAACTCACTTTGTAGACCAGGCTGGCCTCGAACTCAGAAATCCACCTGCCTCTGCCTCCTGAATGCTGGGATTAAAGGTGTGTGCCACCACACCCAGATTTTATTTTCTATTTACACATGTGGGTATGTGCACATGAGTGCAGTAACCATGGAGGCCAGAAGATGGCGGTGGTGGATCCCACAAAGCTGAGGCGATTTTGAGTCATCTAATATGAGTGTTGGAAAGTGAACTCGGGTCTTCTGCAACAGCAGTACTTATGAGCCTCTGAACCATCTCTTTAGCCCCCAAGTAATAATGAACTGTACTTTTTTTTTTTTTTTTTTTTTTGGAAATAAGTAAATGTGTTGCTCAATGAATGGCAGGTGACCTTCTGGGATCCAGTCTTCTTAGATGGTTTTAAGTCTGTTGGTTTTTAGTGTATGTCTCAAGTTTACCTCAAACTCGAAGGCAGGCAATCTTGAAGAATCAATGGCAACTGAACTGTACTGAATTTTAATATCAAAGTTGGGCTGATGTAAAAGTGATCTCGAGGAGGCAAGAGGAGATGATCGGTCGGTTCTGATTAGGAAGTGGGTCCACGCCTGACATGTGGAAAACCCATTGTGTGAGTTCAGAGAGATGGAGAGAAGTTTGCATAGGGAGCCTAATAAATAAGTCATGGCCACCGAGGGCTTAGAAGGTTTCATATTTAAAGAGATATTTATGAACTATTGCGGAGCTGGGAGAGGCTCTCCACTTCTTTCTTCCCTCTCATTACAGCCGAAGGGGAGAAACGAGTTCTGAAGAGAACTGCAGACAAGCTTAGAACCAGATCCGACCTGTTCATTAAAAGTCAATGCGAGGCTGAGCACAAGTTTTTATTGAAAAGTTCGTTTTGATTTCTCCCTTCCATAACAGCTTCAGAGAAGTTTCCCAAATGGACTTGGCTTAAGTACGTTGTAGACTATGACAGCAGCCTTTGAGATGGATGTTGTTTTAGGCCGTTGCCCTTCCGCTGACAGACAGATCAAATCCTTCTCCTCCCTCCCCCACTCAGGACTCTGAGTTGGGTGCTGGAAAGACAGAGGGTAGGGTCCCTGTAAACCTTCTCTATGGTGTGTGCTTTGTCTCCAGTTATCTTGACACTAAGGCCACTCTGAAGATGGCCACTGTTTCTGTATTTCCACCATCACTCAAGGCAACCCAGAGAGCAAGCCACAAACATAAGGAGACTCTGGCAGTAAGAAGGCAGGCACAAATGTGTGTCCGGAGGTGTGTGTGGGGGGGATGCAGGTAGGTAGCATGATGCTAAGAGCATAAACATGCCAATGAGAGCTGAGGAGATGGCTCAGTGGGTAACATGACTTACGTGCAAGCATGAGGACTGGGCTCTCTGTCACTCACATAAACACTCACATAAACACATAAACACATAATCCCAGGTCCGGGAGAGCAGAGGCAAGCTGATTTCTGGAGCTCGTTGGCCAGACAAGTTGCTGAATTGCTAGGCTTCAGACTCAGTGAGAGACTCTGTCTCAAAAACATAGGGTGGTGTAGCATGGTTGAAGAGGATTCCTGATGTCAGCCTCTGATCTCCACATGTGTACACAGCACACACACACACACACACACACACACACACACACACACACACCTGCACAGGCTAGAGCATGCTCACACTATCTTAGTTCTTTGTGCCAATGCTGCCCGAGGGTACACACAATCTGTAACCTATCTCAGCCTCAGTCCCCATAGAATGTAAACAGAAATGGCCTCCCTACTGAGCTGTCAGTGTGAAGCTGGACAGGGTGTGTAAGTAACTTAGGACATTGCCCCACATGCATTTAGCATTCATTAAATATTACCTATTTATCACAGTTGGCTTCATATAAATGCCCATCAATACCAATAACTGTTTATAGTTGTACATTCCAATTCCCAAAGAAGCTGATTGCTTATCATTATGTGTATTGATCCCCACCTCACCCTGGGTTTGCTTTGAACCCATTTTGTAGAATGAGAGTTATTTTGTTCATTTCCTTAACATGTCACTCAGAATCCGTGATGGGAAAGCGTGGGGAATTCAGGATGCAGATGGCTCTTGGTTAGAACTGACCATCCTTCTTTGCTCCTGTAAGTGAGAAAGAGTTTTCTCAGGGCAGGTGTGAGCATCCATCTCCTCCCCAGCCCATGGCAGGGGACACATTTGTAATTCTTCTTCCTGGGCGCTAGAAGACACTTGTATTTCATGATCGGTTATCTGTAGACAGGTGTCTTAGAAAAGTGTCTTGGCTTGGGATTGTCCATTCCATCATGCTGTCTGGAAGAGTACACAAGAGTGTCAGAGGGACACACACACACACACACACACACACACACACACACACACACTTTTCTTTAAGTAAATTAAGCTTTCTTTAAAAAGCTTTCTAAAAGCTGTTCTAGTTTCCCCCACGACAGCCATGACTCTCAAAAGACACAGAGTCCTCAGAGATAAGTGACTTAATTCAATGATAAATGGGCTTCTGAGCAACTCCTGGGCCACCCATGGGTGAGGAGACTCAGAGCTGTAATTTAGCAGGGTGGAGGTGATCAGAATTCATTCTCACCATCACGTTAGGAGTAACCCACGCACCAGGGAGGACATGGGAGAGGCTGAGCGTCGTTCTTCCGGGGATAGCTTCAAGAGAAAATAGTTTAATCTAGAATAAATGAGGATGATAAAGTAGAAGTTGAATCTCTACATATGCTTCCAAGCCAAATTGGTTTCTACTGTGATTTCATGATATGTTCTCATGGCTTTAGATTTCTTCATCCAACACAGGTAATTATCCTGAAAGTCTCACTCTCAGCCCGAAGGCATTGTACTCCCGAGAAAGCTCTCACTGTGGATGCTAGACCTCTCTGATTTAGACAGAAATCTCAAAAGTCATCTTAGGAGAATATGGAAGAAAATTCACTTGGTCCTTAAACTGTGAGTGGGTGAGAAGATGCAGGCTGACATTGTGACAAGGACAGGTTTTGAACAAGCACACAGGATGTGATTTTAGGATGACTTTTTTCTAAGCTTGAAACAGAATGAGACCAAGGACAAAGTCAACCCAGGGACTTCATCATAAACCGAAAACAAGGGGTGGCAGTAGGAGGACACCAATGTGTATCAATAAGACAAGAGCATGCATTGATCACCTACTGTGTGCTAGTACTGTCCACAGTGCTTACATAGCTCATCTTGCTTCATTGTCACAAGACCCCTTGGCAGAAGCCACCCGGGCCGGTGAGCAGAACTCAAAGTTCAAAGACTTCAGTCTGTTCCAACATTCACCTCACTACAACTTCATCTCGGGCAACATGCGATCCCCGTCAGCCTTGGTGTTTACTCTTGAAGGGGCATCTGCACACCACTGAGTGCTTATGAGGCTCTGGCACGAAGCATGCATGTAAAGTACATATGTTGGTTTATAATCCGTTCTCAATAAACACTGAGATAAAAATATCACAGATGTAAGACATTGATCTGAGCATGATGTGGGGACTTTTTCTAACCTGGGGATCAGTGGTGGAAGCAGGATGAGATCCCTTCTCTTCATGGCCAACCTCTCTCTATTTAACCCCATACAATCAGGAACCCAGAGCTTGTGGGGATGGGGCTGTGTACGTTGGTCTATTTTCTATGGCTATAATATGATACCTGAGGCTGGAAAGTGTATAAAGAGGTTTGTGTTCAGTTTGGGAGGGTGACGGTCTGAACAGAATGCCATCGGCCCTGTTGAGAGTCTATTGGCTACGTATATTGTCAGAGTAGATAGCAACATGACAGGAGCTTGTGTGACTTTAAGTTTTTCAAACCTTAGCTTTAATAATGGTTCTTAAACTCTTTAATCTCCCCTTTAGCCCACCATCCACCAGAGGTAGGGGAAAAGAAAGGATATGGGGGATAAGGGGGAAGCACACCTATTTAGAAAGGTTCTTTGGAGCAGTTCACAGGTTAGCAGGGACAGCTCGATTCACTCCCAAACACTTCACAGATACTCCAGCAGTCGACTAGAGTTGGGACAGCAAACACGAATCAGCAGTGTGGCCCTACCTAGCAGAGACAGACAGGCCTCAGTCTCAGCACGAGTCAGCAAGAGGGAACAGGAGGATGGATGGCCAGGAAAAGTCTCAAGACCCACAAGCGCTACACAGCTAGCTCTATAAGCAAGCCTAGCTCAGCTTCCATCACTGTTCATTGGGTTCTTTTTATAGTCATCACCATCTCATGTCCTCTACAAGTCTTGCCTCAGCACATATGTTTGACTTAGCAAAACTCTATGTGAGTCTGTCTCAGCTGACACCACTCTGCCAATCAGTCCAAGTCCGAGAAAGCGACAAGAAATTGCAGCACACCACCAGAAGTTTCTTGGTACGTTTCTCTCTATGGAATCCCAACAAATACAGCTAAACTACACAATTTAAGGTAGACCAATACATGCATCATTAGCAAAGAATCCTTCAGCACATGCCTTGCTTTAGCAGAACATTCTCTCCTGTGTCTGCTTCAGCTAAACCTCCCTTCACAAATCTGCCTTAGTCTTTCACCTGTGTCTGCTTCAGTGAAACATTCCTTCACTTGTTTGCATTAGCAAAACAACTGACTTTCCAAAGTACTCTTGAGTTTCCACTTCAAGCTTGCATGGGAGGAAGTGGTCCCTTGTGAAGACAGGAAAGGGAGGAGCCTAGAATTACTCTTTTATAACTCACTCTTATGAATACTAATTAAGCCCAGGGAAACTTCAGTACCTTATGAAGTTTGGAAAGCCAATAATCAATCCTCTCTTTCTCTCTCTCTCTCTCTCTCTCTCTCTCTCTCTCTCTCTCTCTCTTTCCTCGACCCCTGTGGCTCCACCTTTTCTAAGTTCTGCTACTTTTTCACAATGGAGTCCATTCTGACTATGAAGCATCTAACACACCGATCTTTGAGAGTATCCATAAAACCGCAGCAGAAGGTATGGTGAAGTTTTCACTTTGGTAATTCCGGGGTGGCCAGCCATTAGGAGTATAACATGTATCAACCAGTGAGTTCATGGCTGGAGGAAGAGCCCATAACAAAGAGAATACAGCGTTACAGGTTAGCCTGGAGCTCTGAGCCCTGCATTGTCCTTGTTAGCGGTCTTACAACAGAGTCCTTTGTTTTCAAACAGCAGAGACAGGTCAATTTGCATACTCTAAAAGGCACGGCTGGCATAATGTTATTGTGCAATTTGGAAAAAAATAACTACATGTTTCCCATTAGTTCCAATTAATCATTTGAAGACCCACAAACACTTGGGAATTAAAAACCCCAGCGTTTGTTTTTGTAAGCTACCCTGATCTCACCCCCACCAGACCCTAGGCACACAGGAATTGTCTCTCAGCTCCAGAGACTGGCTTTGTGTCATAGATTCGCCCTTGCTTCAAAAGCTACTTGCAGATAGAAAAGTCAGGTTTGGGAGCCCAGGGGCTGGGTTCCTTCCTTTCTGCTTTTTCTGTGTGGTGTCCCTGTCAGGAACCGGTCCGACACAGCCTCAGTGGCCTTTGTCTATCATTGCAGGGATGCATTAGGCTGCTTAAGATACAAGCTTCCACCAGATATGACCTGAGCTTTGGGTCCCACAGTTCAAAGCTTTCCAAGAATGATTTCTACAGTCTGCCCTTCATGTTGGAATGGCAAGACCCGAGATCTCGTGGGCTGCTGTTGTATGCTGTACCCTGGAGAGATACCTCCAATAAGTCTTTAGAGGCTTATAGTAACTCTGTACCATCATCCAGGATGCTCTTTCCCCTTTGGAGAGATACTGCCTGGGCTATGTGGAGACCTCAGACAGAGAATGTAAGAGAATAAGCCTCAAAGGAAAGGCGCCGAGGAACTTCCCTGCCATAAACTTTTCTTTTCTTGTCCAGGACTGCACACCAATGGCAGAGTGTGCAGGGGGTGGTTCCCTAAGCTCCCAAATGCTCCTAATTTGGAGAAACCAGTGCCAGTCATATCTTCTCTGTGACCGAGCAGAGACCTTCAGTATATTTCCTTCGACCTGGCCCTCTAGGTACAAGTGAGTGACTTTCTTTATTCACCTCTGTCCAACACAACCCCAGTGCTGGGATTCCCAGTTTGAGCAAGTGATGCTATTTTCAAGGATATTTTCCTCTGGTTACTTCTTGATATAACCCAAAATCCTCTTCCCAGTTCCCAGCATGCATTGGGAGTGTCTCCACCATTGCTCTGTGAGCACTGGAGTAGAGACTGTTCTACTGATCTCTGTGGGCATCATGGGATGCTAACAGCATTCTACAGAAAACAAGACATTCATTCCTTTTCCTTCAGTGGCTTCATACAAGAGACACAGCCCGTAGCTTCTCCTACAAGCACAGATGTATCAATCCAAGGTCACTCTTTTACAAACCTGTTCATATTTTCTCCACAAAAAGTCAAGATCCAGAGTTCAACAAACGAGACAGTATCGGACACCTGTGAGCACAGAAATCAGAACCACATGGCCACCCGGAAGGCTCCTGTCAAGCCGAGTGACCCTTGGATGACAGGGTGACAAAATAGCTTCGCTTTAGGTCTCAGGAGACCACATTTAAGAAGCTCACTGCTGATGAAGGAAAACAGGAGCTTACCTTACAGTGCCTGTGAAGTCCTGTAGTATTAAATAGTATTTATAGTGGCCTCTGCTCTCATGGTACTGCATGGTATTGAACAAAGAAGTAGATACATACCCCATCACAGCATATGGGGTATGAAATGCATGGGAAGTCATGGCAGGGATAGGGAGCAGTGGGAAGTGCTCAGGACAGGCCCCTCACAGTGGATGCCGAAGGTGAAGAGGCTGAGGCAACCCGGTCTGAGAAGTCCTCAACTGAGGGTGTCTTTGCTCCAAGGCACCCTTGGTCATGTCTGCAGGCACTGTGTGTGAGTTCTGTATGCAGGTTGCAGATACAGGTGCAGAGGTCAAAGGTCAATGTTGGGTGCTTTCCCCCCCACTTGCCCTTCATTTTTTGAGGCAGCGTCTCTCACTGAATGTGGAACTCACTGCTTTGGCTAGGTTGGCTCACTAGCAAGCCCTTGGGACCCTTCTGTCTCCACCTGTATTAGCAACTTTTCTGCCATGATAAAAATGCCATGACTAGAGCAGTTTAATGAAGAAAAGACTTATTATGGGGCCTTAATATTCCAAAGCGGTAAGAGCCTATCATGTCAGGGGAGGTGTGGCCACAGTGGGAGGGGCAGGAAAGTAGCTGATTATATTTTCAGAGAGAGAGAGAGAGAGAGAGAGAGAGAGAGAGAGAGAGAGAGAAGCTTTACAACCATCAAGC
Source organism: Mus minutoides (assembly GCA_902729485.2). Taxonomy (NCBI): domain Eukaryota; kingdom Metazoa; phylum Chordata; class Mammalia; order Rodentia; family Muridae; genus Mus; species Mus minutoides. The sequence goes on from LR749583.1 coordinate 2,906,418, forward strand.
TGGGGTTACAGATGTGTACCACAGTGTGCGACTTCGTCCAAGCTCAGGTCCCATGCTCACATAGCAAATACTTTACCCACTAACCCATCTCCTTAGCTTTTAGAGACACTTTCAATGATCTCATTGAGGGGGGTCATGGGGTGCTCCTGGAGTCTAGGAGGTGAAGTCCAAGAATGCTACTGAACGTGCTAGCTCTATGGTATACAGAATAGGTCCCACCACTGAGAACTATTCAGGCCCATCTTCCAGTAGCATTGTAGCTGAGAAGCCTTGAGGTGGATTAAGAGCTGGCAGAGGGATGTCTACACATAGCAAAAAACCCTAACCAAGGAATTAACAGTGACTTGTCTTATGGAATACCACAGCTTGTTCAAGCTGCCCGATCCACAGTTGCACACAGAGCATGACCCCTGGAAAGGGACGAGGGTATGAAGAGAGGTGCAGTCAAGATGAAGTCAATCGCATGTATCTTGAGGAGCCATCAGGAAGTGCAAGGCAGGGTAGGGAGTCCAGTGGCCTCAGTCTACTGAGTCATAGTAGAACAAGAAGGGTGGCCCAGGGCTCTGGTTCTATAGCACAGCTGTGACTACCCAAAGATGTAGAATTTCAGAACATTCTGAGTCTCCCATGAAAGCTGTACCCCAAAATGCTGGTCGCTCAGCCAATCCTTGAATCTAAATTATTAACATGCTATGGCTTAAGGAAGGAAAAGTATCTCAGGAGAACTCAGGCATGCAGCAGCCAAGCTGGAGACAGACTCATACAGTATCCTTCTCTGTACAGAGAAGTTTCTAGACAGCCTGTCCCTACAGTTTTCAACTTTCCAGCCTATGACTGCATAGGCGAACAGCTGGGACACCCTGATTTGCTGAGTGCAGGCATGCTGCTGTTCTTGAGTAGGTAATTTCTCTCTCCCTTCCCAGGCATCTTTAGTCCCATCCTCCTTGACCACAGTCCTCTCCCAAGCCTGCCATTTCCAAGCCACAGTGCAACAAGAAGCCAGGCAGGAAGGAGACAAAAACCTTCCTCCATGCCAGTTGATATGTGAGTTTGCTTAGCATTTTGAATATTATTAAGTGTTTGAATTTCTTCCTATGTCTTTTTCACCAAGATGACTGTCTTTCTGTTTCCTTGACAGCCTCAGCAGGACCAAATTGACAGCCCTTTAAAGGCGGCTGACGACAAGCGGCATTAATTAAGTCATTGCCGGACTGTAATTGTGTTAAGAAGTAAAAAATCTAATATGAGAAAAGGTTAGCGAGTCCTCTCTCGTGTCAGATTTTCTACTCCCTATGAATATTAATGTCCTTAATGAAGACAGTCTTTGCCTCATCAAACCCAGGCGCCGCATTCAGGTGCCAAATCCCCGCGCCATTGATTTGTTTTTAAAGAACAAATATGTCAGGAGAGAGTGACTGTCCTGTTTCTTATCCACATCATAGAGGGAGCTTTTGTGTTATCGGGAAGGGTTTATAGATTTTTTTGTGTGTGTGTGCGTGCAGGAGCTCTCACGGAGGGGAGGGGTCTCAGCGTGCCCAGGCAAGGTAAATGAGTTACAGTAATTTAATATCAGTGTTGTGTTTGATCGCATTAGCTACTTTTCTGTGTGTGCGAGCAATATTCATCTATTAGCAGGGTTACGATCAGCAGTTTTAATGATAAAATAGGAATTCTCTTTAGGAAAAGGGAGGGTGCAGAGGAAGCCCTGAAGTGAGGTGGGGCAGGGGAAGCAGCGGGTTCTCCATCACTCACGACGCTCTTTCTCCTTTCTCCTCTGACCTGAGGGATAATGGCAGTGCTGAGGAAGGATGCTTCTTTAGCAGGGTGGGGCCCCACAGAATCGGCTGCTCCGACTGCAGGCTTGCTCGAGCTCTCCTTCTCATTCATTATTTACTCGTATCGAATCTAATCAAAGACGAAAATCTCACCTCACCTCCAACATTCGTAGCCATCAAGGGAGTATCCCTCCACCCTTTTGAAAAAGGATACATTACTTCTCATGGAGGGATGGGGCACGCCTGTACAGGGAGCACTTGGGAGATGGAGACAGAAGGGTCAGTTAAGAAGAGCTTTGACTCAGCAGGGTGCAATGATAACCTGCCTTCCCTCATCCCGGCACTTGGGAGACTGAAGCCAGAGAATCAGGGATTCAAGGCTAGCTGGGGCTACAGGGAAACAAACCAAACTGATTGACTAAGTAAAGATAAAGTACGTGTTTCTTGACTTCTTCTCTAGCATATCTGGCCTCTAACGATGGCATCAGAATGTCGGTTCATTTTTCTGAGACTCTGATGGTGAAGTACTAGATTGGATTATGCCCGGGTTGACTGAAGCATGTTGATGTTAGAATTGACTTGGGTGGAAACCAGAGAAGAAACTTCTAGAGGGTAACTCAGTTCTGAGAAGTGTTGCTTATGTGCAGAGATCCAGGTTGGGACAGTAGTTTGCTGATAGTCAAGGGTTCAAGACACCTTCCAGTCTTCCATCTATCACCTCTTGTGTGATCCTTGAATTCATTGCTCAAGATGGCTGTTGGAACTCCAACCATCACACTGATACCCAAGACCAGCAAGTGTGTGGCTTCATATCTCACAGGGGAGCCAGCAATGTGTACTAGCATCTTCCAAGTGCTAAGCAATTCATTTTTTTTCTTTAAGTTTTATATTCTTATAGGATGTATCACTATTTATTAGTCTTCTATTAATATATGAAAAATGAAGACTTAGTCAGTACCTTAAAACAGTAGAATGTTATAACTCACAGTTCCTGTTGGCCAGGAACCAGGATATGGTTTAAGTGGGCTCTATGACCAGGGTCTTTGATAGTGTCAATCAGGTATTGATAGAAGCTAGGACTCTTGTTTCATCTCTGGTGGTTGGCATAGGTCATTTCCTGTAGGAATATGACCAGTACTTCTTATGTCTTGCTACATGTCTACAGAAACCACTCCCAGCATTGCCTGGAGTCCTAGAGACAGCACAGGATGTTGTGGGCTATTGGACCAGCAAGGACTCAATTCTCCAGTGCTTTACCTTCTCAGAAACTCCTCTGATGAGGTGAGTCCCACCCAACTAATTGACTGAGTCAGCTCTTTGCTTGCCAATTGAAGAAGTGGTTTTCTATTACACGCAGAGACATCCAACAGTAGAGGGTAGGTGATAATCTTCCAGCCAAATGAGAAAGTATAGAAACTCAGAGAAACATCTCCACAACTATAAGAAGGTTGCCATCTTTATGCTGATTTTCTATCTGAGGTTGTGGCTTTCACCGTCACTGTGCCTTGAGTGGTTAAGATGGCCAGTGCTTTTATGCGGTATCCTTTAGTTCGGAGTCTAATCCAACATAAAGGTTTTAGGAATTTGAGAGGTATTTGTTGAGGATTTACATGTACTGAGAGCTACATAATAGAGACTGTTGTGAGCAGGGAAGCAAGCGATTAGAGGCAGATAGCCACCATGACTCTGCACCTCACCTTACCTCAGTTGACTTCCCTGTTAAGTGAGCATGGCCATAGCCGGGCTTGGCTCCTGGACACTTTAGCTGTTTAGCACTTCCCAGCATTAGTTTCTATTATAAAGCATCTATATTCATATTGCCTCATTTTAATTGTAAAAATAAGGGTCAGAGTCTAGAAGGTTTTGGGGTACACTATCACATCTGTCCATCAAGCTGAGAGGGGCATTAGACCGTGACTCTCATGGGGGCTACTGATAGCTTGCTTCTGCAACAAGGCAGATTTCTCCCATCTTCACACACACCCAGGCAGTGGGGGTGGGGGTTTGCACATTTCATTAGTTCCCTACAAACACAGTGCAGACTGAAAAGCTGTTTCTTCAGAGGAGGAATCAAGTTGGCTCCAGATCCCTTCTCTGATGCCAGACCGTGGGAAGTGAGAGAGGATGTCAGCCCTGGCAGTTGACAAACAGAGAGATGGTTCCAGAACGAAGAGGATTGGCCCAAATACTATCCATCCTTTGCAAGTGTTTGCCTGTGCTCTGGGTGAAGAAGAAGGTTGAAGTAACCCGAAAATCTTCACAAGGTATCCTGGAGCCCTGGGAGGGGGTCATTGCATGGAAGCATCAAGTCTAGGAATTTATTGATTTTCAGTACCAAGAAGAAAAAGCTTATGTATGATATTTGCAAACTAAGTACTCTGAAAAGAATGAAAATGAACAATCAGCCTGTTAAGAGCTGGTTGGGTTGCCCAATGGGCAGGGAGCTTGCACACAAGGGTGAGGACCTGGATTCAGGTCTTCAGAACCCATAAGAAGCTGGTGTGGCATCATGCACTGCCAGTTCCAGCTCCTCTGTAGTGGAATGGAAGAGAGAGAGATAGGAGAATGCCCTGGAAACTTGGGTCAACTAGCTTGGCATTTGGTGACAAAAACTAGATCACCTCAAACTGTATGGGAGGTTGGAGTGACACCCAAGGCTGTCCTCTGACTTCCACATATGTGCTGTGACAAACACACACGTCTGCACTCACACATACTAATACAAACATACACACACACACACACACACACACACACACACACACACACACACACTAGCACATGTGCACATGCACACAAGTGTTCACAAACACAAGAAATACACATTCATGCACAAACATGCACAAGTACGCACATATTATCTATCACACACAGATACACAGATGGAAAGATCAAAAACAAATTTTAAATATTGGTCAAGTCACCTCTGACCTCAGCCTATTTTTTTCCCTTTCTTCCCTTAAGGAAAGCACTTAAAACCTTGAAATGTGGCTTTCTGAACTCTCTCTCTCTCTCTCTCTCTCTCTCTCTCTCTCTCTCTCTCTGTGTGTGTGTGTGTGTGTGTGTGTGTGTGTGTGTGTGTGTAACTGGAGATTGAACCCACAGCCTTAGGTGTGTAAGGCAAGCGCTCTGCACTATACTGCCCCCAAAGTGCCAGAACAATTTTGTAACGACATAGATTACACCTATGCTCTACTCCCTGAAAAAATATTCGTAATTGTTTTGTTATTTTTTTCATGAATGTATAGAATTGCTTAGTGTTCTATTTGTTTTTTATCTAGAGGTGTCCTTGATTTGAACATGATTCCTAACTTGATTCTCCCCTTCAGCCACGTTTCTGAGGCCCCCTGATGTCACTAAGCACTGACCCTTCCCATTCCTCTAAAACTGCTGGGGAGCCTGCTCCTCCTGAGCTGTGTGACTAGGTCATTTCCAACTTTCTGGTGCTGAAAAATGATGCTATCATGGGTGTCTTAAAAACTGACAACAGCCTAGCTTCTTTGCCACTCCACATTGGCCCTTGTGGTCAAGGTCTTGTGTTTTGTTTCTTAGAGTATTCTTATTTTTTTTTTTTTTTGCAAATAAACCTGTTGATAGAAGATTCATCATTCTATGAAATGTGATGCCCAATGTCAGTCATCTGTTGGGTACTAGAGATAATAAATCAAATCAAATAAGACATCATTCATTCCTGTGTACAATCATATCTTGATTCACCCTCCCAACCCAGCTAAGGCCTGGTAGAGAACTGCCTTTTTCCCCAGGAAGAAGTGTTGAGGTTTCTGGGAGACTCTGGGAACTAAAGACTCCAGGAAACATGTGGGTTTTCATTATTTCTCAGTCAGAGGCTGCCACCTGCCCTCAGGGCACCCGTGAGTATGTGGAGGCAGCACACCTACCCTCAGCCAGGGAGGAAACCAAGGAGGTCTCTGGGGGCCAGCATCCTACCCAGCTCTGTATAAAGGGATGGTAGTGGTGGGGACACTATGTTCTGGGTGTGATAATAGGCCTTGTTCCTTTGTACTCTCAGGACTGTGATTATCCACAAGTGACCAGAAAAAGACTCGGCCCCTGATGACGTGCTGGGGAGAATGAAGGTTTACATGTAATCTGCAGTCATTAGGGAGAAGTGACTTGTGACACCCAGCCCTGCTGAGGAAGCGTAAATGGGTTCAAGGATACTGGAAAAGAGGGATACTTTTCTTCAATGGTGTATTCATTCCTAAGCAGCTCATGATTCTGTGGGGTACCCTTCACCTGTGCTCCTGTCACCCAATCCTGTTTGTGGCCCTTCACAACATTCCTATGACTAACCCTAGTTGAATTTTCTGCTTTCACCAGGTTGTATTTTGGATGGAATAGTTTCTTCCTTTTGGGGGTGCTACCTGAGGTGAGCAGACATTTGCTCATCTCTCAGGAAGGGTTTGCACAACCTCCACCAGGGGCAGGAGACTGTGGCTGTGGAAGGACAGTGTGAAGGATGCTTGCAGTGGGGGACGAAGTGAGTATTTATCACTGTCAGTGTCCTGCCTGTGATGCTGCACCATTGTTTTGCAAGATGCTTCCTCCGAGAGAAACTGGGTCAAGGGCAGGTGGGGTCTCCCCGTATGTATCATTAACAATTGCTCGTGAGCCAAAACAAAAGGTTTAGGTAGTAAGTGTAAAGTGGGAGCGTGGAAGACTCTGCTCTCCAGTCTTTGCTCATTGTCCATTTCCTCTCCTCACAAAGGCATTAGGGAAAGGCTTACTGCATCCAGGCACGGAGGCTCCTAAAATATGCAGCTTCATTCCTTCCCCTTAATGGTCTCTTATGGAGGCATCAACCTCAGGACAACAAACAGACAAAACGTCCTCTCAGCTAGAGCCAGGTGTTTGGAAGCACCACACTTCATCATCCCAATCAACTGATGTGTCAGTTACCAAGAAATAGCAGCATTTATAAACTACATTAGGACTTCTATGAAGTCCGGCTCTGGATAACTGAAGGAATCTGCTCTGTGGCTGGGTGGTAACCTGCTAGTCCAGTGGCTCTCAACCTTCCTGTGGCTGACACCCTTTAATGCAGTTCCGAACGTTGTGGTGACCCCCAACCATAAAATTATGTCCTACTTCATAATTGTAATTTTGCTACTGTTATAAAATGTAATATAATTTTTTTTGGAGACAGAGGATTGCTGTAGGGACCGTGACCCACAGGTTGAGAACCTGTGCTCTAGTAATAGCATGCAAAGACAACGAGTGGTTCACATGAGCCTTGTGTCATAATTTCCTTAAAATTAGATAAGCGCTTCTCAGATCTATGTTAACGGATAATATTGAAGGGCGAGAGTACTGCAGCTGTCCAAGTATCATCTGGCTGTCTCTGACCTGACCTGACCTGACCTGACCTGGGACTGCTCAGCTCAAGGTCATTCCCTGGCTTTCTGTTCTCTCTGCCCGATCACCGTCAATCCAGGCTGGAGAGCTGCTCACACAAGAACACATGACGTACCAATGTGCCGGAAGCAGCAGCAGCAGATGCCATTCCCAGCTGGCCTCACCTTCATGTCTTCCCCCTTTAGAGCTCACTCCACAGCTCCAGTGTGGTTTTTCCAAAGCTCCAAAGACACATTTCTATACAGGCCTGCTGATGCTTCTCCCGTGAGTGAAGGATTTTTCCAATGGTTTTGGACTCACGTTGTCAGTATGAATGTAGTTCACACTGATGTTTCCAAAACTCACTTAGGTGATAGTCTGTAACAGAGTTGGTTCTAAACAAACAAACAAACAAACAAACAAAAAATCATATTGTCAATGAAATAACAAAAAGCAGGAAAATATCAC
>LR749583.1:2914115-2929251 GCA_902729485.2 Mus minutoides
AAATCTTTTGAGACGAAGTTTTCTGTAGTCCAGGTTGGCTTTGAACTCCCAGTGATGCTCTTGCCTCTGCCTCACAGTGCTGGCATTACAGGTGCGTGCCACTTTGCCAGGATCTCTATTTTGTTCTTTTAGATGATTTTTCCATTGCAAAATTGCATTACTATATTTTCCAGAACTCATGATATAAATGCAGTAAAATCTGTAGTTCAAGGTCACCCTGGGAAATTCAGTGAGTTAGAAGACAGCCTGGGATACACAGTGAGTTATAAGCTACCCTGGGCTACACAGTGAGTTACAAGACATCCTGGGTGTAGCCTTTTACACTATGCACAAGTATATGACTACATCTACATATGTAAAACATAGACATATAACACAAGCAAGTGTCCTTGGTTCACATGAGTTTTCTATTTGAGTCATCTATAGGATGACCTTGAACTACTGACTTTACTGCCTCTACATCCTGAGTTCTAGAATAACAGGAATGTTATTTTGCAAAGGAAACAGAGGAAACGATGATGTAATCTTCTCTTTTTCCGCAATGACCTCACAACATACCCGTGGTTGAAAACATTTCCAAAAGTGTTGGAAATGCCTATGTGTATGTATGTGCACCATGTATGTGCAGAACCTGTGGAGACCAGGAGGGGGCATCAGGTTCCCTAGAACTGGAGTTACAGACCGTTGTGAATACCATGTGGATCCTGGGAACTGACCTCACAGTCAGTGAGGGCACTTAACCACTGAGCAATCTCTCTAGCCTGGCTCCTTATATTTTCTAGGTCACATAGATTAGTTTCACTTTATGCATTTGGGGGGAAATATCACCAAGCCTGAGGTGTTACATGTGCAAGTGAGAAAAAAACAGCAGAAAGAAGAACTTTACATAAGATTCGTTAGGAAAATTTCTGTGGAAATAATGCATTTTGGGCAAGACTATTTGAAAGTGCAAAGAGATTTGACCGGGTTGAAGAGAGAGCGTGAACATGGGGATAGCGTTATAGAAGAGGCTGTAATCACACAGCTGCCTGCATATCCCGGGCCAGATGTGGGAGGGACAGAGCTGAGTGTCACACTGAGAGCACACCCTTCACCCTGCTCCAAGGCACTGCTGTCCCTTAAGGAAACAGGTCTAGTGGTGATGTCAGATCCTTCAGGGCTTGAAAAGAAGCCATCCAAACTTTTCCGTGGAAAACATTTCCTCTGTTTGAAAATATTAATCACTCAAACAGAAAACTCAGATGTAAACCAAGGACACTTACTTGTGCTGTATGGCTATGGTTTGCACTTGCAGATGTATTCATATGTTTATGCATAAGTGTGCAAATACATTGGTAGGTTGCTGTTTTACAACCCAGAAGCCCTTGTATGTTTGGAAATTTTTTTTGCTGAAGTTGTATGGTTATTGTACAATAAGAAACAGTATGCTACAATGTCAAAATCTCTGCTGAGTTAGATTCTGTTGTTCACATCTTAGTCCCAGTACACAGGAGGCTGAATTAGGATGAGCAAGTAAGTGTTCAAGGTTCACCTGTACCAAATAGTTCTAGGCTAACCTAGGTCAGTCTCCAAAAAAATCCCCCCAAACAAAATAGCAAGTGATTTGGGCGATATGATGTACACAGATGACCATTGAATATTTAGATTTAATACCCACCTAGGCCCATCTAAATGACAATTCTGTAATTTTTTTTCTTCCCAAGAGTTTGCATCAGTACAATTTTTTTCTTTTATTAGGATTGACCCATGTGGGTGCTGGCCACTCTGTCTTTCCTTGTCCCTCTCTTATTCTGAGCTCTTCTGTCTTCCCAGTAAAGAAGGCTACCTGCACGTCTTTGTGCTCTTGATGCTGAAGCTAAAAGAAGCAAGGGCTCTGGGCAGGCAGGCAGGCATCGTTCCACCTTCATCAACAGCAGGGAGAGAATTTGTAGGCTTCTTGTCACCTCTGATGGATGAGCATTGTAAGAATGGCCACCCTCTGATGGCATTCATGCCCAGGGGGGATTTATTCAGACAATATTCATGGTAGCAGCCAAAGCCCAAAGACAGAACACAGCCCTGGACTTGCAGTGTTAAAAAAAAGTTTTCCTTATATTGGGAAAACTTATTATTCACATTGTTATCAGGCATGGCCCACATGTGATCTCTTTGCAAATCCCACCCCACTGGAGGTACAGGTGCACATAGGATAACGGTTCTCAGCCTTCCTAATGCTACAACCCTTTAACACAGGTCCTCATGTTGTGCTGACCCTGGACCACAAAATTATTCCGTTGCTACTTCAAAACTGGAATTTTGCTACTGTTCTGAATCATAATGTAAATATCTGATATGCAGGAGATCTGATATGTGACCCCTGTGAAAGGGTTGTTCAACCCCCAAAGGGGTCACAACCCAGAGGTTGAGAACTACTGCCATAGTACGCCATGAAGGGCTGCTGCTTCACATCACTGACCTCGGAGCATAAATTTGCAAAAGCTTTTGTAGACAACTCAGAATTTTATAGAGTATAGTAGTATTTCTCAGCTGATTGGGGTCTTGACTACTCTTCCACCTTAGGGAACACTGGGAAATTGTAGAGATCGTTTCAACCATCGAATCCAGAGTAGGGATACTCCTGGTGGGTTGTGGGTATAGTGTAGACTAGTTTCATTTCTACTGCTTCGATAAAGCTTCCTGACAGAGAACAACTTAGGAAAGAAAGGAGTTCATTTAAACTTATCATTCCAGGTCTGTCACTGTGGGGAATTCAAGACAACAACTTCAAACAAATGGTTACATCACACCCACAGTCAAGAGCAAAAAGAGATTAATGTATGCACACTTGGTTGCTAGCTTTCCTGTGCTCAGACCAATGCCTCCAATCTCACAATTCAGGTCGCCTTGCTTAGGGAATGGTGCTGCCCACAGGAAGTTGAGTCTTCCTACATCAATTATCTGAGTTAAGATGATCCCCGATAGACGTACTCACGGGGTTACATATATAATCACTCCCTGAGACTCTTCCCTGGTTACTTCAGGTATGATAAGTTAGCAATCAGAGCTAACATCACAAAATACGATTGAAGAACAAGAAGCATAGGACAGTTACCACCATGAAGACTGCCTTGGCCCCCAAAGGTTTTGATGCTAAGGTTAAGAACCCCTGATTAATGAGAAGCTAAAGGCTGTTGCTAAGGAAGAGTGCCATGCCCTCTATTAAACCACCTCCACAGCCTCAACAGAACTTCAGTTCTCTTAGCTTCCCTTTTGACACAATGGCTAACATGTCCAGTTCACAGCATAGACCCAGCCTGGACCTTAATACCGTGCAGATAATTCATATGCTGGGATAGAGTGTAGCACTTATCTGGACAGCCATGATGTGATCCATGCTTTCCTGTGCATGTGGGAATTCATGGTGCATCTGTATGTTCCAGAAACTTCATTTCAAGTTATTTTATTTTGTAAAAATGAAATCAGGCAAAATGTCATATGCATTGGCCTGCATCTCACAGATTCCCTCACCTACAAGCTTATCAGCCCACCATGCCATAAACAGCAAGAGCTGCGGGAAACGGAGAGGAACAAGGAAGGAAGGCACACATCGTCCTTTCCTGCCATGGTTTCATGGCCTAAAGTTGGCATGGTCAAAGCTTTTCTGAAAAGTCCTTACCTGGCAGTGAATAACTCAGCCTAATAGGGATCACTGTTTCTGTCTTAATTGCTTAACTTTACTAAAGTAGCTAGCATAATTTTAGGAAATATGCAAATGAATAGGCAGTGTCATATTCTAATAAAACTTTATTTACAAAAGCAGGGTACTGGCAGGATTTCTCCACATGCTAGAATCCCCTGATCTGTGGTCTAGATGAATGAGGCAGACATTATTATTGCTTAGGGAAGAGGGGTTAAAAATGAGACTTAAATTTGTCCTGGGGCAAGTGTGTGTGTGTGTGTGTGTGTGTGTGTGTGTGTGTGTGCGCGTGTGTGTGATGGATTGTCTTTGCCCCATCTGTCTGGTGTCCCGTGCTCTTGGCTCTGGGTGTGATAATTCTTTTGCTATGGCAGACAACAGTTGAAGTGCCACCTTGGCATCAACCCCTACCTAACTATGGCTTCAATATAACCTCTCGTTTACTTTTCTATTACAAGACCCTGCATTATGGGCTACATGTGCACCCCAACAAAAGAGTCTTTTCATAAATTTGTTGTCTTTTTCCTTCTCTGTAAAAAACCAAGAATCTTGTCTGTTTCAGACCCATGTCTTCTTATCACAGTTCCTGGCATACAATAGGACATGGACACACACACACACACACACACACACACACACACACACACACAGATACACACAAATGCACAACACATACACATACTCACGAAGATGCACACATACTCATGCACACATGGACACACATACATACTCATGGACACACACACGCATATATTGACACACACAAGCACTCACACACACACAGGGACACACATACACATGGACACACACATGGGTACATATGCGTACATGTACACACACACACACACACACACACACACACACACACACACACACACAAATGAACAAAGTAAACTTATAAACATGAATTTAATAGTTGTCCAGGGAAGAGGGGTTAAAAATGCGACTTAAATTTGTCCTGGGGGAAATGGTCAAATTCTGTACTTGTTTCCCTTAAATGGTCATTGAAAGAGCACCTAATTCTAGCAGCCAGCATTAACTGATGACTCTCGTGTGCCAAGCAATGGTCTAGGCATTTACACATATTAGCATTTTTATGAGGTAAGAATTGATATTATCATTCATTGTGTAACTGAGAAAAGAACCCGGAGATTAGAAACTTGTTTCTAATAAGTAGTGAGGCTCAGACTGGAAACCAGAGAGGCTGCTTCAGACAGGAGGATATATGCTGCCTCCAAGGTCTCTCCCACTCATCAGAATAATAAGGGAATAAACATGGACAGTCACAGGTTGGGGAGACGGCTCAGTGGTCCTGACTGCTTGCTGCTTAAGAACCCGAGATCAGATTCTCAGCAGCCACATACAAAGCCATGTGTGGCCCCAAGTGCCTGCAGCCCAGGGCTGGGTACGTGGGGCTGTGGGTGGGTGAGTTGCAAATATGGCCAGGGCTCGCTGGTTGCCAGCCTAGCTCTGGGTTTAGTGATAGAGCAGGATAGCAAATATCTTCCAGTTGACTCTGGGTATGCATATCTCTAAGCACATGAGCACAAGCATCCTCAGATCTACACAACACACACACCCACAAACCTACAACATGGCCACCCCCCACATATATACATACTTACAAGCACATATGTAAATTCACACACATCCATAAATTCACACACTTCTATAATACACATGTACAACATACACACACACCTCCAGCACACACACATAGACACATACTCCAAATACCTACAACAAATACCCGCATACCTATGACAACCCCAATCCCTACACCACACACGTACACACACTTACAACACAAACATACACCTACACCAAACACACACCAATACACTGACACCAAACACATACCCACACACTGACACCAAACACACACACACACACACACACACACACACACACACACACACACACAGGATTAAATACTAAAACTCCCCATCTTAGCAAGGCTTACTTTGTTGGTCATCTGCGTATTAGTTACTTTCTATTGCCATGATGAACACAATGACTAGAAGCAACTCTTGAAGGAGAGTTTAGATCAGGTGGCTGAGAAATGGAATCTTTCACCATAAACACAAAGCAGAGAGAAGGAAGTGGGAATGGGGTGAAATCATAAACTCTCAAACTTCAACACTAGTGACAGATATCCTCCAGCAAGGCCACGCTCTTAACCTTCCCAAACAGTGCCACCAGTTAGGGGACCAAGTGTCCAAATACCTGAGCCTATCAGGGGTATTTCTCATTTAAACCACCACACCCTGATTTACTGTGGTAGAGAGAACTGGTCATGATAAAAACCATCTTACCCAGCATTCACCTATGGGGCATCCACAATAATTATTCCTCTATTTTCTGAGAAGAAAACAGATTGGCTTGAAGGGCTTGGAAAGAAAGGGCAGGCAGCCAAAGAGAGAAGGGCAGAGACAAAGAAGGACATTGACAGGACAGACAGCGACAGAGATGACAGAGGACAGAGATGTCAGGGACAGACAGAGACAGAGACGAGGCTGCCAGAGTTGATCGAGAAGCCAGAGAGATGAGCCAGTTTTGTGGGTAAGGGTCTCCAGGTCTTTAAATGTTACTTTTCAGGTCTAAGGAAGATCAGAGAAGAAGTTTTGGGGAAATAAAACAACTTTCAAATCATTGCTGGTCTTCACAGACTGCTTCAAGCAGGCATTTTTCCTTCAAAGAATTACCTAGTGAAACTCCCCGACCCTCAGGGACACCTCACAATGGCACTCCCAGGCTAGGGACATAATACTTGGTCACAGACCTTGACCTACAGTCCGAAGACATAGACTCTGAACTTTAAAAGTGCATTAAGTAAGTAGCTGATCCCCCAACCCTTTGGCTACCATGAGGTGGAATTATTTATGCAGTTCTGAGAAAATACTCGTACTGAAAAAGGGATCTCATAGTCCTTCTGCTCATTTACTATGACTAGAAGTGATTTTTTGTGGATGAATCAGAGAGAGAAAATAAGGAGAATGGATCTGGGCCAGGCTGCTCTGGGAGGGTATGTTGGCTGCATGTGGGTTACCATGTTTGATGAGGCTGCACACACTCTGGTCCTTGGACTGTTTAACTTCGACTCTAGATGGTTGTGGTTCATTCTGTCTCACTACAAGGTATTTTCTGGTTTTGTCTTTTTTTTTTTAACATGCTATCTTTTATTATTAAACAACCAGAAAATAGGCCATTTTCTAACCTGTAACCTAGGACCTCATTTTTGGTTTTTCCTTGAGAGCACGGGCCCATTTATCTTCCCAGCTTTAATGCTCCTTTTCCTTCTGTTTTAGCTCTGGATCATCTGTTTTCTTGAGTAATAGAATCCCTCCTGCAGATTCTGTTTCTGTTCATGGAGATTCTTTCTTTCTGCCCCAGCCCATACCTTCAGTGCCAGCCTAGAGACAGGTTGGCCTTAAAGATACCAAGATACACCACCACATTCTATATTAAGAGGCACCATTACTGTACAAACCCTATCTGCTTAAGGCATAACGGGTCACTAAAATCAGAGTAACTGTGTGTTGGTACCTGTTTTTGTTTCCCTTTCCTGTTGCTGTGATGAAGCATCCCAATCAATGCAGCTTAAGGGAGAAAGGACTTGATTTACAGATCCAGGTTATAACCCATCATAGTATCTCAGGGGAACTCAAGATAGCAGGAGGGGGAAGCCACTGGGCACATCACATTCACCTCCAAAGGCAGAGGGCAATGAATAAATACACCGAGTGCTCCACTCATGCTCTTTATACTCTCCTGCAGAATCCCACTCCTGGGGAGTGATGTCACCCACAGTGGGCTGGCTCCTCCCTCCTCAGTTAATGTAAGTAAGACAACCCCTGCCACAGGGACATGCCCACAGGCCAACCTGATTTATATAATTCTTTGAAATGGAAACTTTTAGTTTCTTTGGAAAGTTAGTTATGTCAAACAATGTTTTCCTGAAGCAGACACAGGTGAAAAGCTGTCTTGATATAGCAAGCACATGCAAAGACACTCGATGAAGGAGCACAAATGTGACCCCACAGACAGTGGGAGACAAACACTGAGCCTTGGTTTGGTTTGGTCCACTTTGCCCTACTTTGTAATGGCACCTGTGTATTGGTTCGCCTTACATAGCGTTGTTGAGTTCAACTTGAGGTAACATTGCCTTGGAGAGAAACTTTCATGTTGTGGTAATGCTGCTGTCTATGTGAAAGGATGGGCTAATGGTTCATGTTTGTGCCTGGTTGAGAAGATAGGAGAGTGTTTCTCTTTCTTTAAAAAAAAAAGCGGAGTCCAGGCTTTCCCACACACCAGGTTTTGGGAACTCCACTCACTTGGTTATAGTTTCCAGCCACTTTCAATTAAGCAGCCACCCTGGATACAACTCAGACATCACTGCCCCTGCGTCTTCAGAGGACAGGGTTCCCATCTTCAATTTCCATCCTAAGGTCACCTTGGGAGAAAGAAAGGACAGTGAGTTTAGAAATATTTAAGACTTCAAATCAGTATTTTGAATAACATCACAGCAGGGAGTTGGGAAGAAGAGAAGACAGATTCAGATCTGGAAAAATAATCAGATTTTGATATACAGCCTTTAAAACTGGACACTCAAGGAAAAAAAAAAACTTTCAAGGATTCAATGCCAGGAGGAGACAGAGAAGATGAAGCCAGGAGCTTGTGTTGAAATGAGCCCTCACAGAGAATAAAACACATTCTGAGTGGTTCATCTCTGAAACGCAAGAGAATATGCGCTCTGCAGCTAGGTCCTGGCCGGGCCCCAGCGAATACTATTTCTGCTTTTTTAATGACTTTTGGGTATGACTCATGAATTCAATGGTAACCAGGGCAGTGTCATAGCGTCAGGTATTTTTAACAGAAAAGAAGGGAGAGTATGCAGGGGTATAAAAAGGACATGAATTTCATAATAAAATAGCATGAGGGTCTGTGGAGGGAGCCGGTATCTCCCTGGAATGCAAAGCTAAATAGATTACCATATGCTCCCTTCAGGAGCATTTGAAAAATGAAGACCAAATGTATTTTATAGAGTGGAGCTCGTCGCGGTGCAGATAGCCACTGACTTGAAGCTACAGCTAAAATAAATATGGTACCTTCTGAGTGCTATTCACGGACACTGGTGACCTATCAATCTTCCTATCTTGGGGAAAAGCAAACCGGAGGATGACAGCCCTCTCCCAGAAGAGTGGTTGATATACGTTAAGTGGCCATGTCTCTACTCCTGATTATTAATTGTGGCTAATATAGAGCAAGAAGGTGTCCCTAGACACTGCAGATGCTTCCTGCAGCACCCGGGTCTGCAGGCCTAGTGAACAGAATGAGAATTTCCAGATTGGGTTTCTTGCTTCACTGCCAGACCCTGCAGCCAAGCATACCCATGCTTCAGATGGCGCAGTTATCAAGCACCTGATGAGAAGCAGCTTAGGGCTGCAGAGATTTATTCTAGCTCTTGGTTTGAGAGGGTACAGTCTATCATGGCAGAGAGGGCAGTGCCTGGCAGGGAACATGAGGTGGCTGCTTTTACAGCTCAGTTCTGAAAACAGAGAAAGGACAGGCATGAAGTTAAGTGATAGGCCTGCTCCAGATGGGCCACACTTTCTTCTCCACAGCCTCCCCAAACGGCATCACCAGCTGGGAATCCAAGGTTCAAATTCATGAGCCTGTAGAGTTGTCACAAGTTAGACTGTAACAAAGCAGCTCTAGAGGGATTCTGTTAGTGTGTTGTCATGGTTACCAGCCTGGACAACATCTACACAGTGAAATATTTTAAGTCCAATTGGTAAAGATGTTGTCTCTGAGGGCTCCAACTCCCCCTCCATCACCCTTCACCCTCCTTTGGAATTAGGTGCTGTTTGAATGACTCCTGGCGTTTTGAAATCTGGTTTACAGAAAGGTGAGTCGTGGGTGAGGGTAGATGGGGGTTAATATGATGAATTGATGTGGTCCTCTGTCATTGGCACTTACGGTTAAGGTCCTTTTAGCATCAACTCGGTATAGGAATGATGTCTGGGAAGATGCTACTCCCACTGTGCAGATGAAGCCTCACCATGGAACCGCAGGGTGAGTGCCAGCACACAAAATGAATAACACCAGAGATGCCCGATGGCCATCAGAGAAGAGCTGTAGCTGGGCTTTCAAGAGTCTGGAAAGGAAGAAGAGGAAGACTTGATTCTCTTAAGCACCCAGGAAAATTGTGTGTTCAACACTCAACAGTGTCCTTGTTAACGCCTCAAATACATTATAAGTATACCATGTATCTAAACAGTAACAATTCTGTTGTTTGAATATCTTGCTAATCTGTCACTGAATTTTGTAATAGGATAGATGAAGGTAACATAAAGCTCACAATATGTTTTGTAGTGTGTTAGTGGCAAGTGGGTAACTGGGAGCCTTAATTCAACGAATGGCTAAAGTCGATCACCATGTGAGAGAGCTTGAAGTCACCTACAAATCCTATAGCCCAAGCATGAAGCTTGATAGAGTGTTCCCCGAATCCTACAAACATTGTGAAATGTAAACGCTGTAATCAATAGTGCATTTTAGACATCGTATAAGTATTTGTAAATTGTCAATAGTTTTTAAAAGTTTTGACCAATCACAGTAGGAGAAAGACTAAATGATTTTCTCTATCTTTCTAAAAAATATTTTTAAAAATACATCCTTATCATAAGAAGGTGATCAAAAAGTAAGAAAAAAATATTTTAGAGGTGTCAGATAGTTAATAAAATATGAAGTTATTTTTCTGGATTTTCTGATGTTCATGGTTTGGTAGTTTTTCTTCAAACTAATGATCTCTCTTGACTTAATTGCTCAATCTGAATATTCACTTTTTTAAGCAAACTTTATGTCTGTACTTCAAGTACAGACTGAAAGAGTGACTCCAAATTTGAAGAGTACAAGATCGAGGAGACACGAATGTTAGTCTGGAGGTTGGAGACATGGAGGGCTTCATACATGCTGGTTTCTGTTTCCTAAGCTGGAAGCGATAGCAAAGGGCTGGCAAATGGTCCAGCAGGGCAAAGGTGCCTGGTCTCGATCCTGGTAAGCTGAGAGCATCCTCAGACTGTACATCATGGTGGAAGGAGAAAAAACATCCCTAGGGGCCGTCCTCTGACCCCCACGTGTGCACTATGGCTCATGTGTGCCCATACTAAAGCCCATGTGTGTGCACGTGTGTGTGTGTGTGTGTGTGTGTGTGTGTGTGTGTGTGTGCGCGCGCGCGCGTATGCACACACACACACACACACACACACACACACACATAAACACACACACATAAATGGAAAGAGGTTTTTCCATTTTTTTATTTTTATTTTTTAAGAAGGTAAGTGACTATACCAACAGAGTGGCTGGAGAAGGGACATTTGGAAGGTGAAGTATCACATCTGAGTTTGCAGGACAGAACTGTGAATCAGCTTTGTGCACAGCTTCAGTAGGGAGGTGGGGGGCTGGATTGTAGGTGCTGGATTTCTGCATGGTTTCAACTGATTCCTCAGGCTGGCTCTGGAACTCCCTGCACCCTGTGTGAATCCTGCAGGAGAGTACCACAAGGTCACATGCATAGGGTCTCAGGAAGATGGAGTGGGAGAGAGTCGGGGAGAAGTACTGGTTAATAGCTTGCAAGTTCTCTGTTTCTGACCCTTCTTCATTCTGCTCCACTCTGCATGTTTTAAAGGCTAAAGCAGCATCTTTCTGCTTCTCTAGCCTCTACAGTGCTCTGTGGTGTATGGCCTTTGTGTCCATGCTAAGTGCAGAACCAGTTACCAGGCATCGGCCTGGTCAGCATTCTGAGCCAGGTTGGGCATAATATCTTTGCTTCTGCCATCATAGATATTCCATAGTCTTTGTGTGGGTGGGGGAGCATGAGAGTGTGTGCATATGTATAAATATTCGAATGTGTGTGTGTATATGCCCACATGTACACATGTAGGTGTAGAGGAAAGCTTCAGGGTTGACCTTGGTTCGAGGCCATTCTGAGCAACTTAATGGTATCCTGCCTTAAAATAATTTTTGTAATGGGAAGGGTTAACTTAATGGTGGAGGCCCCTGGGTCATCTGTGTATGCACACGTGTAGACTCTCTGTATGGTACTTCCTGCATGGTTGCCCTAAGTAGTTCATGGTGGGCTGTGTCATCCAGGAGCAACTGGTTTCACTGTCTGATCCTGGAGGGAAACTGAGACTGGACCTTCCCACCCTCGTCACAGTGGAGGATGGTGAGGCACTTCCCCCTTTCATGAGCCTTAGGCAACACATAGAAGAAGTTCTCGCCAATGGACACCTTTGATGAAGAAATTCAAGGAGTGAACCAAAGGGCCAGTAACATTTTCAAGGGACCTTTCGGAAGGGGAAGGTCGCCTTATTCCTTTCTTGTGTCCCATGCTCCTCTGCCATGGAGCGAGCATCAGTAGAGCTGTGGTACAGACCATTGGCTTTTTCTCAGGTTTGCATCATGGCCCATGCTCAGTGAATCTACATCATTAGGAAATCATTTCCCTTGAGCATGTTTTAACTTCCTAACCTATACAATGAGAAGACTTTTTACTTGTTGTGTTCTTGAGCATGGGACAATATTTAACGAGAGCATAGAAAACGTTCATGAAGTCTTAGGGAAGTGGTACTCCTTATTCATTTTAAACCTATAGTCTTCCAATTTACTCATTTATACATGTTTCTTGAGTTCTTACCATAACTAAATATCTTCTGTAATCCCACTTCTAATCAGACTCATTATTTTATTGAACATAAAGTGCCTTAATCTGTCCTATGAATGGTATAAAAGATTTATTATACAAATGAATCTTTCCTAACATCTTATCACTCTGTGAATAACATTTAAAAATTGTTTGATGCTGGGTATGGTGGCCTGTTCCTCTAATCTCAGCACCAGGAAGGCTGAAGCAGGAGGATTCCGAGCTCAAGGCCACATTTTAGCAAGAAAAAAAAAAAAAGAGCTGCTTCAGTGGACCTGCCTGCAAAGCAATCTAGCATGTAAACAAACAATAAGTAAAAAGATTAGTCTCTGTATTTCTTCAAGTCACCATCAGTCACACCAGTGGCATGCGAACCCTAGTGTAAGAAATGGAATGAAGTGTCCACACTTTGGTCTTCGTTCTTCTTGATTTTCTTGTGTTTTGCAAATTGTATCTTGGGTATTCTAAGTTTCTGGGTTAATATCCACTTATCAGTGAGTGCATATCTAGTGACTTCTTTTGTGATTGGGTTACTTCACTAAGGATTATACCCTCCAGATCCATCCATTTGCCCAAAAATTTCATAAATTCATTGTTTTTAATAGCTGTGTAGTACTCCGTTGTGTAAATGTACCACATTATCTGTATCCATTCCTCTGTTGAGGGACATCTGGGTTCTTTCCAGCTTCTGGCTATTATAGATAAGGCTGCTATGAACATAGTGGAGCATGTGTTCTTATTACCAGTTGAAACATCTTCTGGGTATATATGTCCAGGAGAGGTATTGCTGGATCTCCTGGTAGTATTATGTCTAATTTTCTGAGGAACCTCCAGACTCATTTCCAGAGTGGTTGTACCAGCTTGCAATCCCACCAGCAATGGAGGAGTGTTCCTCTTTCTCCACATCCTTGCCAGCATCTGCTGTCATCTGAATTTTTTACCTTAGCCATTCTGACTGGAGTGAGGTGGAATCTCAACATTGTTTTGATTTGCATTTCCCTGATGATATAGTTGTCTCTTTTGAGGCTATACCAGTGCCTGACAAATACAGAAGTGGATACTCACAGTCATCTATATGATGGAACACAGGGCCCCCAATGGAGGAGCTAGAGAAAGTACCCAAGGAGCTGAAAGGGTCTGCAACCCTATAGGTGGTGGAACAACAATATGAACTAACCAGTACCCCCAGAGCTTGTGTCTCTAGATGCATATGTAGCAGAAGATGGCATAGTCAGCCATCATTGGGAAATGAGGCCCCTTTGTCTTGCACACTTTATATGCCCCAGTAAACAGGAATTCCAGGGCCAAGGAATGGGAGCAGGGCAGGGGGTGGGTACAGGGAACTTTTGGGATAGCATTTGAAAGGTAAATAATGAAAATATCTAAGAAAAAAAAGAAATGGTATGAAAGCAGCTATTTTTATATTTACTTTCCCTGATTTTACTATCCACTCACTAACTCTCTGATCCCTCTAGATATTCAATGACTAAGTCACTACTGAATGAAATTGTTTATCAACAGCCATTTACTAAGCATCTAGGGCGCTCAGGCTCTGTGCAGGATGACGAAGGGATGTGAATACCAGCCAGCTAAGTCCTTGCCCTGGGGAACCCAAGGAGGGAGCCAGCAACACACACAGGCAATTAATACTTGCTTAGAAAGACCTAAGAGACCACAGACTAGGGCCCAGCATGCCAGAGGCAGAGGGCAGGTTGCCTGTGCCTGGGGGAGTCAGTGAGATCCATGTCAGGTGATTCTCAGAGGACATACACTCAGCCCTCCCTCTGGGTGGCTCATGATGTAATCATGGTCTGTTGTTGCCAATGCGTGTGAACGTCAACAGGAGAGTTCCTTGTTGAGTGAGATGATAGGTGAAGGCAGCTCACGAGGAAGAATTCTGGCCAAAGTGGGTGCTTCAGACAGCCTCCTTTCGACATACACCTGTCGAGTATGTTCTGTGTGCTTGGCCTTGAGAAGTTGGACTCTGCCGTCCTGAAGAATGAACTCTATTGGGAATCTCAGATGCTGAGATATATACAACCACAAAAGCAATAACTGACTAAGAACTGTGGCAATTGCTCTGCAGATATTTAATGCCATAGAAACACGAAATTCTAAGTAGACTAGAGAGTGATGTATTTAACGTATAATGGGAAGAAAAACAGTGTCAAATAACCTGGACCCCTCAGAGCTCCCAGAGACTAAGATAAAAATCCAGGATCATACGTGGGCTGGTTCATGCCCCCCGCCCCTGCACATGTGTAGCAGAGGACTGCGCTCAGTTGGGAAAGAATGTGTTTAATTCTGTGGAAACTTCATTCCCCAGGGAAGAACGATATTGGTGGGGGTGAAGTGGGCAAGTAGGGGAACACCCTCTTAGAGGTGAGGGGGAGAATAAAGAACTTAGGAATGGGACTGGGAGGTGGGGAGACTTTTGGAATAATAAATTCTATTTGTTAAATAAATAAAATAATTTAATAAAAAAATTCATTCTTTGAGAATTTCCTACAATGTATTTTAATCATATTAACCTGATCTCTTCACCAACTCCTCCCAACGACCCTTACCCACACCTCTGTGCCTTTTTTCTTTCCCCTTTCTTTTAAAAAATAAAGAACCATTGACTCCAATTTGTGCTGTCCATGTGTGGGTTCATGCACTGGAGTATGGTTGATCTCTCAGGAGACAGATTCTTAAATAAAACCGAGTTTCTTTTTCACATAAGCCATCAACTGTCTGTTTCTCCTTAGCTA
>LR750874.1:0-72133 GCA_902729485.2 Mus minutoides
GCTCCCAAAAATTATACTCTGAAAACAACTTCCTATCTGATAGCTTTTGGATGTGGGGGCTTTGAGATATGAGGGAGGAGGCCTCAGAAACACAACCAAATCACTTAAAATAGAAGACCTGGGAAGAGCTGTCTCCACTTCCAAGCTAGAGAGTTATAGTGAGAGAAAGAACCAACTGTGGTTCATTTTGATCATCTATGAACTAGAAAGTGGCCCCTCAGCAGTTACCAAATCTGTAGGCAGGAAGATGTGGGATTTTCAGCCTCCGGGGGTGTGAAAATAGGTTTTGTTGTTTTCAAGAGGCTTAGTTTTCATATTTATTTGGTTTTGTTTGTTTGTTTGTTTGTTTGTTTTTACGGTAGTCTGAAGACACTAAAGCAGATTTTATCTGAAAACTCATCTATTATATAAGGAAGTTGTTCTAAGTGAGAATGAAGAACATCGCTGTAACATGACTGATGGATTCTAAAGCTTGCTGGGACCAATGACTAGCTGTGACAAGACACTGGGCTAGAGTTAGGATCCCATTCTGAGGCAGAATACTAAGGAAAGAAACCAAAGAACCCAGATTATCTACAAAAGGATGTGTACCAAATGGTGCACAGGACATAATGCAGGGTTAGGAGACAACACCTCAGAGGCATTGCATAAACATTGTGGTTTTCACTGAAAAAACAAACAACTTAACAAACAAACAAGTGACGATATCATTTCCAAATTTGGGAGAGTTGTTATGGAAAACAATTGTTGATATATTTATTTGTTACCCATTTTGATAGCAAAAATACACCTGTTTACAGCCTCCAGGATATTAATTGGATTCAGCTGGCATGAAGTCGGAGAAAGAAGACTCGCAGGACTGGAGCTAGAATAGACAGGCGAGGGTTGGCAAGGAGACATTTGAAACAGTTTTGGCTGTTGTTTCCTTGGCAACTGAGATTGTTTCTATTGAATAAACCAAGAGAGTTTCTGAATTTTTTTCTTTTCTCTTTCTTTCTTTCTTTCTTTCTTTCTTTCTTTCTTTCTTTCTTTCTTTCTTTCTCTCCCTCTCTCTCTCTTTCTTTCTTTTTAAAAAACCACATTAAGAAACAGAAAAACAAACAAACAAATAGTCCTTCATGGTAAAACAATCAAATTTATTTTACTACTTTAATAAAAAAAGACCCACAAGCAACTATCTTGTGTTTTTTTAATGATTGTTTCAATTTTAATTCCAGAATTACAAGTGTCTTACTCAACTAACATTTTATCCAGCTGTTTCCCTGACATTTCTCATGCTAAGTGATATCTTCCAGTGTTCTCAAAGCTTGCTTTAGAGGCTGTACTGATCCCCACACCCTTACCTATCTTCAGTATGGTATGTAACTTTTGTCAGAATGTTAATTAATTCACCATTTCTTTTATTGTGAGAGTTTCACCAGGAAAAAAAAATGTCAGCCAACAACAGAGTGTGCTTAGTGGCTTATCCTGATTTGCAAGTTTCTTTTCTCGTACATGGAAGAACTCAAAAAATACAGAATGTACAGATCACATTTTAGGCAAAACGGAGTTTTACATACCCTTTAAACAGGTACAGAAGTCAAAAGTGATATGAGGTATGTAGCTGGGGAAAAGAAGGTGAAGCAGCTATGAATGTAAGATTGCCTCATTACCGCGCCATCCTATATTAACAACCCGAGAATTCTACAGCTCTCAAATGAGCTGTCTCAAATTCTTGGTTTTAAGATTCTTGACCAAAGCCATCAAGATTTATGGAGGTTAGACAAGAGCCAATAAACAGATTTTTATGTTGTTTTAGAAAGTTTTAGTCATGCATGCACAGGTAGAGGCTATTTAGAATATGAAAATATATGCATAATACTTTAGTCATTATAAATTTCAAAGTCACCAAATGGGCTCATGAGACAAGGAGGCAGGCTGAGGGTAGTCACTCATCTCTAATGAGTGCTAAATGCTGCTATGGGTCCTAAAACAATGGTATTTTATCCATCTATCATTTATGGTAGAAAAAATACTCTACCACTATACCACCTTCCTAAAACAGAGAGAGAGAGAGAGAGAGAGAGAGAGAGNACACACACACACACACACATACACACACAAACACAGAGAGACAGACAGACATGAGCACATGTCTTTTAGGGAGAGGGACTCAGAAAACAACTCTTTATCAGCAATTAGAAATCAAAAGTTAATGCAACAGTGGTTTAAAGTACTACAATACTATTGTTTTGAACCCAGAATTCCATTCCAGTATCAACTAGAAGGGAGATATAATGACTTTTCATTATTTTTTTAAAATTTATTTATTTGTTTTATGTATGTGAGTACACTGTAGCTATCTTCAGGCATACCAGAAGAGGGTATCAGATCTCATTATGGATGGTTGTGAGCCACCATGTGGTTGCTGGGAATTGAACTCAGGACATCTGGAAGAGCAGACAGTGCTCTTAACCGCTGAACTATCTCTCCAGCCAAAGACTTTTCATTCTTATAAGAATAAAGTCCCATTTTGCCTTCTAAGTAAGCTGAGGGGTTATTCCAGAAAAATGAAGGCGAAAGCAGGACACGAGAGAGTTGGGAAGTTATTAAATCAGCCCAGATGAATGGGGATGAGGAATGCCAGACTTATGTCTCATCAGCTGGCTTAGCTCTAGGAAAACAGGGCTAGGGCTGTTGGTCATATACCTAGGAATACCTTCATTGGCATTTCTGATGGGTCAGTGAACTCTGCCTTGATTGGTAAACATTGATGTACTCTTTGTTGTTTATAATTCTACTTCAGTGTGAATGCAAGAAGGAAGTCACAGTGAGTTAACAGTGAGTAGACAAAACTTCAAATTATGGTGAAACCACCTGCCATTATCAGTAAGAACTGAAGGAAAGAAAGACAGCTGCTATTTAAAAGGTAGAAATTTTATATGAAAATAGATGTGGACAAAAAACTTACAAGGCATGCTTTGAATCACTTAGAGGTTTTAGTAGGCTAGTCAATTTGACTGGTGATTTTGAGTGATTACAGTCAAGACATTGGTAGTATAGACAATAAAACATAATCTTAATATTCAGTTCTACCATAACACCAAAGTTGACACTGTTACAGTGAACAGATGGGGGGGGGGGCGTTTACCACTTCCTGGGACATATGGAAGGTATTAAATATTGTTACTAAAACTTCGTAAAAACTTAAATCACTTATTGATTGTGGTCGTTCCTTAAGTTTTATGGTAGGTATTTCTGTAGTTCATTTCTGGTAAATAAGCAAACATATTGGGATGTAGCATAATTTGACTTCTTAATTGGCAGCTGGATGTCTCTGCTCTGTTGCCCTAGGTCTCTTAGTCGTACAGTAAAGCATACTGCCACCATGACCATTACAGAGAGTTCCCAAGATACATTCAGAAAATGATTCAAAGATCCCAGCTAATGACTCCAACTCCAGAAGGCACATGTTCAATTAGGACTATTTTACTTTTTTTTTTTAATCTGGGCTTTTTGTTGCCATATCTCAGTGAAATCTAGATAACCCTGCAATCACTTTTACCTCCGTCAGACCTTGGTGACATAGCAGAGGGACACTGTGGCATGTGCCAAAGAAACTATGGTGTGACTGGGGAAACACAAACCTTCATTTGCATGTGAGAGTTTCCCTGGTTGGTACAAATGTCTCTTCTCTGGCTGTGTGAGCAGTCTGCTTCCTTACTTGGCCCTGGAAGCTAGGAGACAATTTTCTATGCTTTCTCCTGTAATATTGGAACATTAGGCCCAATTAAAGGCTTCTCCAGAGTTGGCTTTCCCTGCCTGTTTCTAGCAGGGCCTCCCAAGCTGAAAGAAGAAGCTGCAGAAACAGCGAAGTGGCAGTGGGACCAGTAGCAGCAGGCAGTAGTGACAGTATGCCAAGATGAAGATGCTGCGGACAGGCTGGCTCTCTGGAAGCTGAAGAAGAGGTGAAGCTGAACAGATGGCAGACCACGCTGTGTAAGTGTCAGAGTGGCTAAGTACACAGACAGCTGCGGAAGGGGTCAGGCTAAGAAAGTACAGAACCAAAAAAAAAAAAAAGAAAAAGAAAAAGAAAAAGAAAAAAAAGAAAAAAAGAATAAACAGCAGTGTTTTTGTTTCCTCTCACCGGCAGCAACTGTGACAGAGGCCATAGCAACAAGAGGCAGCTGAACAGTTAAAGAAGTCAGAGCAGGAACAAGGGGAGGTGAGCGGGAGGAGAGAGAAGACAGTGAGACCAGGCTAAAGAAGCACAGAAGGCTACAAAATGCCACCAGAGGAAAAACTACAGGTTCTGGCCTCAGGAGTTCCAGAGAGCAGCCAAACGTTGATATGCAAGGTGCTCAGACACCCCAGGCCTGAGAGCTGTGACAGTCTCCACTACCGAGGGCTGATGATCTGATTAGCTAGGACTTCCCAGTAAACTGGAATACCAGCGGCTGTCAAGGGCTAAGGATTCCTTTGACCACAGGCCTGTATCAGCGTTATAACACATAGAGTTAAGGGTGTCTCTGCCAGAGGCCTGAAAGAGAGCTGTACCACTAAAAGCTGTACCAGTAGCTGCTCACGCATGCGTGCTGCTGCCAGTCACCAGCGATTACAAAACTATGCCTCAAAGAGTCATGGAAGAGCTTGCCTACCCATGATCTGGGTAGAGCAAAGGAAAAAGCATGGAGTCTTGACAATGTAAGAATAATTGAGAAGCTGGTCAGTGGGTGAAGAAAGGGAAAAGAAAAGAAAATGTAGGGACATGGAAGTTTTTTTTTCTGTAAGGAAATCACATTCACTGAAGTTTACCAAGCAAGAAATCAGAAAGCTACCAAAACCATTAGTAGAACATCTAATACCAGAAATGATCAAATAGTGGGGAAAGGAGAATTAGTTAAAACCGTAGCATGACTTTATGTTTTTATTCCTCATGTTTCATAACAGAGAGCCAGCAGATATATAAAAGTTCTAATGAAGAAAGCAAGGCAAATGCACATGAGGATGGAAACATCAAAAAGTCAAAGACCCAAAATGATTAAGAGGTTGGCTCTGGGCAGTGAGAATGAGCAAATGAAATGCCACTCAACCTTGGGGTTTCTTTTCTTGATCACTTATATGGGTTTTAAAAGAGGTAGCAGAACAAGAAGAAAGGTGAAGACTTTGTTGTGAATCACTGCCTGTATGTAAATGAAGTAGAGGAAAAACGAGTAACCCTCCCACCCCCATCTTCCCTCTTCAAGTTTAGGAAAAAATAACAAGTGAACACAGACCCAGTATTCACTGCACCTGTGAAAGACCAGGGAAAAACAAGACAGCAATATCTCATCCTGCTTCTGTAACCACAAAGAGAAAACTGGAAAATAGTTCTTCAGCAAAGAGGCTAGTCTTTACCAGCTCAAGGAATCCTCAAGGAAATAACGGATTCACACAGGAGGGGAAAGAAATGTAAAGGCTTTTGTCAATGAGATAACACTCATAAGAAAATATCCAAAGGGGTAAACTGAGGTCAAGATCCCAGTTGCCAGGCTGTGCGGACACCGAGAAGAGGAATAAATAGCATCTCATCTAGCTACCTTCTGGAAGTTATACCATGTCTTATCTTGAATTATTTCTCTCTGGAATGCAAACTGCTATCTGAAATAGATGTTGGGTTTTTATTTATTTATTTATTTATTTATTTATTTATTAGAATTAAGTTTGCTTCTAAGAGAAGTGGTTTATTTATAAGAATGCAAATTTCAAAAGCCTTCTGGAATTTGAGAAGGCTTGTCATTTAACCTCCTATAAATTAGGTATGCTCTGCCCCATACAATGTACTTCTACATGACCTGTCTCACAAGGTGTACAGTATCTACTCATTGTTAACTGTGCTCTCTTTGAAGAAATCATTTAAATGTAACCTCTAAGATCCAAAAGTACATGACCTAAGCCAAATTCTACTCATAAGAAAGTGGATGTTGGAGTAGAAACCCTTGATTACTTTTCTCTGACAGTTATCCTTGCTCTGAACTTCCTGCAGTTTTTGAATTTTATTCAATATAGTATTTCTTTTCTAAAATGTCAGAATTAGCTAATGGCTACAACTTACCTAGAACTCCAGGTGCCTTCAAGTGGATTTAGTACCCCTATCCTCACCACTTAAAGTGTCTTTTGTATTTGAGAAATGTTAAGGTGCTCCTTTGTAGAGGTTTGATAAAAAAAGGAACATTCCTGTGACTCTTTAAATCTCTAGCTGCAGAGACTCTCATTGGCTAGGGACTGCAGTCACCAGAGGGGTGATCAGGAAGCTTCCTGAAGCCTACTGTAAACTAACAGGATACTAAGCAGTTGAGGCTTCACAGTCCTCCCGTGCTCAATTAGAGACAAGTGTCAATACTTAGGACCCCTCTCCAGTCTCCTGGCCATAGAAGATAATTTGTTTCCAGAGTTTCCCTGCCTACTGCTTTGAATGAAAGGCCATTCGGTGAGCACAATGTGCTCAGTTCTCCGTAGAGTTGGCAACACTCTGCATCTAAGACATCCTCTGCCCACTTGGGCGGACCTTCACTCGCAGGGTGGCCCAGGCAGGCTATCTAACCACTGTGCTTCCGAGTCCTCATCTATAAAGTGAAAGAAGGATTAGTGCTTCCCTCTTGTGCATGTTTTGAGGCAGACACGACTGTTGTAAACAAATGGTCACAGCACAGGCTAAGTGCTCCTCAGTATGGTCACAGCACAGGCTAAGTGCCCCTCAGTATGGTCACAGCACAGGCTAAGTGCCCCTCAGGAATTTGCTTGTATCAATTCAAGCTCAAGTTCTACTCACTCCATCAGTCCTTTTCAAACAGCACCCTCATAGAAGAAGGTCTTTCAGGTTCCTATATGTGATGACCCATTCTAAACTTTGTGTGGGCACATAGCACAGAATCTCTTACCATTCTCCTAGCTGATGTCCCAGAATGGCCCATTGAAGAAAGCCCACTTGTGGACTTGGGAAAACCTGATCCCCAAATTCTAACCCCCTCTGATCTGTAAATTGTGATTAGTATTAGCTATCTTTGTGTGTTCCTTTAAAAGCTCAGTGGCGGAAAGAATGAAAGAGAGAGAGAGAGAGAGAGAGAGAATATGTGGGTGGTCTTTAATGAGGAATGTGACATTTAGCAAGTGGTTGCTAAATGTTTGATATTGTTAAGTTTTAAGCTTCTAGCACACAGACATGGCTTTGACAGAGTTCTCATATTCACAGCACGGAATCCAGTCACCAGACCCTAAGGATAAATCACTGTAGACATTTGTAAGAGAAGAAAACACTAGGACATAAAATATCACTGCAGTGTAAATCTCCAAAGCTTATACTGCCCACACTCAAGTGTGCTGAATGCATAGGCATGCAGCAGTAACCTCACACTAGTCTATGTGAGTACAGGTGACACATGGTCACCAGGAAGGCCACAAACAGAAGCACTGACACGACATGTGCAGCACAACTACGTTGATCAAGTATGGAATTCATAGAGCCAGGTCTCAAGGGAGAAAAGTTTCCATTCATTCTTCAAATACATATACCACATCTTTTAGGCAGAAAATAGTGAGTTAAGCAGTTCCATGCAAGCTCTGGAAGACAGCAGTGGAGAGGAGGACAGAATGTATACACTCATGTGTGTGTGGAGGAACATGTGTATGCATGTATGTGTGGAGGGACACATACACATCACCCTTGCTTTCTGAGATAGACTCTCTTCCTCTTTTTTAAAATCTTTTTAAAATCTTTTTTATTAGATATTTTCTTTATTTACATTTCAAATGCTATCCTGAAAGTACCCTCTACCCTTCCCAGGCCCTACTCCCCTACCCACCCACTCCCACTTCTTGGCCCTGGCGTTCCCCTGTACTGGGGCATATAAAGTTTGCAAGACCAAGGGGCCTCTCTCCCTAGCCAAGAGCACCTTACATTGCACTTTTTTTCCATGTGGATTCTGGAGACTGAAGCATCGTTCTTATGCTTTTATCAAGCACTTTAAAGATTAGACTATTCTCCTAAAGGCAAGAGGCTGGATTTTTAACCATTCATAAAGATAATAAAAATTCATTTCCCAAGCCAACACATTCGCATACCAGGATTTAAGCACCCAGGCATCCGATTCCTTCTCACTTGCAGCTCCATTCAGTTTTCGCCACACAGCTCAGCTGCAGTCTTCTGCTTCTGACCCTGCTAGGCCACACCTTGCTATGGCTCTCAGGCATTCTTTACCTTGACATTAGCTTCTGAGTTACCCTAGCCAGGCTCTATACTGTTCAGTAAATAGATAGGGCAAACAAAACCAATAGCCCTCACAGAAGAGGAAAACATCCACATTACCTGTTCTTTCCTAATAAAGAGGAAAACCATTGATGTTCACAGAAATGATTGTTCCTGCAAAAGAAAAGTATTTGCAAACAATGCTAGGAAGAATATCCAAAGTAATTGTTAAGTATTTATGATGCTTCGGATAGCTTGTAGGATAGACAACTTTGATAGGACTTCTAAGTGCTTCTGGCTTTAGTGCTTCAAACTACTTAAGTCTTTATACTTAATGGTTATACCATGATAGAGCCTGCTTTCTTAATACAACAGCACTGGAAGCCAAATTTATATACTGCACCTGATTTTAAAGGTTTTTTTTTTTTTTTCCCCACATGACTTGCTGAATACTATCAAATCTCAGCACCGTCCCTCAATAACTTTGCCTCAGATCCGTATCACATTACACTTGCTCAACTGTGTATATATACATACAGGAGCATGGGTTCAGTGAGGGATGGTGGCTGCCTCTGAGGGTTTTCAGTTATTCTCTCGAGCTAGGCTGAAGCACATAAATAACCTTCCCAAGGGAGATTTGCACCGGAGCATTTTCATCATCCAGACTCTGAGTACCTGAGGGAACTCACTGGAACAAAACGCTCTGGAGGTCTTATTTGAGTATCAATTTCTTAGTGGATTTTTTTTCCTAAAATGCTCATTTATTAACTGCCAAAGACTCTGATACTTGAATCAGCCCAGCAGAGAGTTAAAAAGCCATCTCTTACATTTGAAGAATGGCTAATTTATAAGATAAACTCGGAGGAGGAAGGCTGCTTATTATTCTGTTCTAAAACACTTTGACACAAAGAAAAAGAAATGCCAGCTAAAAGGACCGAGTGTGCCCCTTGTAATCCCCTCAACAATGTTATTAGTCATAGTGTTAATGACATTATTCAAAACTACGGAGAGCTGTTGTAATTGAGTCTTTGGAAAGCAGGGCACTGTCTCAAGATGGTGCTCATTAAGTATTTGTCAGTCACTGAGAAAACCCAAAGATACTTCAGCAAAGCTGACTTCCATTTGACTTTTAAATGTTCTTTGCCTCACTGTTTGGTCAGAAGGAAATTTTAAGTAGAAGAGACGATTTTAGCTTAAGATTCGGAATCATTGTTTTTAGAAGAGGTACTAAACTTGACAGAACAAGGTCTTACCTCCCCATAATTCCCTCTTTTCATTAATGTCAGTTTTTTCAATGTATTAAAAAGACAGCTCGTGTCCTACATTCTAGAGTCACTAATATATATTCATGAGGTAAACACAATCGGGACTGTTATCTGCAGTGCTCTCTGCCTTGTTTCGTTCTTGTCATAGATTAGCATCATTTTTGACCTAAAGATGAGGATATATCTCTCTAACAAAGTCTGAGAGTCAACAATCCTTCTCCGTGCAGTACATTTATATACAAGCTCATCTCTATTATCTCCTTTTATTCAAATAACAATGCATAGGAAAAAAAATTCAGTGCATTGTATCACTTCTGTATTACAGTCAGTTGTTTAGATTGTTCGTTCGTATACTCAGTGGATATATGGAAGTGTTTCATGTCTGCCAGTTAGCAACATGCTGCTGTTGTTTAATATACAACTTCTGAGTATATAATGTTAATTATTCATAAGCTGGAACAAAGTGTGAAATAAAAACATAGAGATCATAAACAAACAAACAAACAAACAAACAAACAAACAGATATGTGCCTGAAGAGTATATATTGGTTGAGACTGGATTTATTGACCCCGATTAAAATGTATTTGGGACTGATTATATTATCTGGAATCCCAAAATCACAATCTCTATAGAATTTTAGATTGACTTTTAGTACTTGGAAGTTCAAATTTTCAACAGATTATTTTTGACAAAACTATTGTAACTAAATTTTCTTAGCTTCACCATTTGTGACTAAACATCTTAGCCTACTTTTTGTGGTACTTGGCCTGTTTTTCATCTCTTTGAATTGGGGACGTTTATATTTGATATTGAAATTGTCATAATCCCTTCCCCACTGACTCTATGTAGTCTAATTTCCTTAGTATTGAAAATAATAAACATTGCATATATCTAATATTATTGTGAACAAGTGGTATTTGAGCAATGTAAGTGTTAGTCCTTAAAATCTAAATAATATTAAAAGCTGAGATTTAGCTGAGCAGTAGAGCTGTTTCCGGCCATGCTCAAGGTTCTATATTCAGTCCTAGTACTAAAAAGTTAATAATAATTGTGGCAACAGTAATAATATATGCTAAACACCATGTCGTGGTAACTTAACTTTCTTCTATAATATGCTATCACTGAAAAAAATATAATTTTATTTCAAAGAAAAATTTTCAGCTGTCCACTAGGAGAAAGCAGCAAACACTTCCGTTTTGAGAGGTAAATCCTCCAGACTCAGAATCGTAGGTTTCCTTCACAAAGTGAATAGGTTGTCTGTATCCTGCAGAAATCCAGCTCCCAATTAAAGACCAATAGTGAATAGCTATAATTACAGTATAATAGAGCCATTAATAACAATAGAATGGTAGTAAATGCATGCTGAATGTAAAATGTGAATTGCTTATCTCAATGACCATAAGACATTATTATTCCTATTTCTCAAATTCTGAAATCACCATAATAAATGAATAAATAAGCCTGGGAATACAGCTTTGTGGTAATGCCCTGGGTTCGATCATCAGCCAGTGAGGGAGAGGAGCGAAGAGGGGAGGAGAGGAGAGGAGAGGAGAGGGGAGGGGAGGGGAGGAGAGGAGAGGGGAGGGGAGGAGAGGTAAGGGGAGGGGAGGGGAGGAGGGGAGAAGTTCCCCTCGATCAGACTAAAATGACCTTTCATTATTTTTTTTTCAGAAATTATGACTAATTATTTGATAGCATAATTTTGACTATGCTATCAAACTCAACCCAAGTGTGGTGACTCAGAAAATACCCATCAAACACAAGATAATATGGTGCTCCCTCTGTTAAACATTGTTTTCTGTTTTAAACAGCCAGTGTTTTCTGTTTGTTTTTCTGTTTAAGGTAACTTGGATTTGCCTTTCTCCAAATCTGGAACAGTTGACTGTGCAGAAGCCCAGTTTGAGATGAAATGGCAGTTGATTGTATTTCTCATACTGGCATTCTTTGTGTAATATTCAGTGGCTTTTCAATGGCATTTGGAGCGTAAGTAGAAATTCCCCAGCCAGCTCTACTAAAAACAAAACAATTGCTTGGGCCACCATTGTGAGACCATCAAGATGCAACCCTGTTAGAGCTGCAGATGCCATGTGTTTGATTAAATATGTGATTCTCAAAGGCAAGGTTTGAATATGAGAGAATATGTCCAAAAAAGTCAGAAAGAATGTGTTCTCAAATTGTACGATACCATACATATAGTTCGCAAGCACATCTCCTCTGAGTACAGTACTGTAAGGTATGACCCTGTCTTAGCTTTCCATGGCTAAGGGGCTTATTCATTCACTTGGTTACTCAACACACATTTCTTAAGCATGTTTCATGTAAAGACAAATCAAGGCACAGAGGCCTGGGGTGTATGTGCTATCCCAGAGCTACTGCCATGCAGCTAATGGTAGCCAATCAACAAACAGGCACCCACTTGATTAAAGAGGAATAAATGTTAGAATTGGGGGAAAAAAACCATAGCAGAGCAAGCAGGATTGAAAATAGCAAGGGTGGATTAGGGAAATTCTTCTTAGGTGCTAAAGCAGTTTCATTGAAATGGTAGAAAATCAGCAGAGAATTGAGGAAAATTAGTGTAGGTCATTGAGATCTGGGAAGAAAAATTTCAGATAGAAGAGCAAGCATAAGATACGTAATAAAAGCCTTCCGCATAAATGAGGGTTATAAAATTTGTAAACTAAGCAAATAGGACAATGGAAGAGCACCAAGTCAGGGTGTGTTCTGGTTGGTTTTTGATCAATGACACAAATGACAGTCACCTGGGATTGAGAATTGCTTCCAACTGAGAAAATGCTTCCCTCAGACTGCTCTGTGGGAAAATTTGAAGATCTCTCTCTTGGTTACTACTTGAAGTGGGAGGGTCCAGACAATGGTAGGCACTATTATCCCTGGGGAGGTAGTCTCGAGTTATACTAGAAAGCAGACTGAGAAAGCCATACCCACAAACCAGTAGGCAGTATTCTTTCACAGCCTCTATTTCAGATCCTACCTCCAGGTTCCTGCCTTGAGTTCTAGCCTTCAGTTCCTTGCACTATATGGTCTATAAGGTCTATATGGTCTATAAGATGAAATAATTCCTTTCCTACCCAAGTTGCTTTGGGGCATGGAATTTATCGCAGCAATAGAAATCTAGCTGAGCCTGGTAGAAAGCTCCTTAAATATCTGATTCTCACATCAGTGACACTAAATGCAGGAAAGTATCTTAATGAAGGAATTGCACAGTATGACTAGATTTGATTGTTTTGTTTGTTTGATTGTTTGTTTGTTTGTTTTATTGGATATTTTATTTATTTACATTTCAAATGTTATCCCCTTTCCCAGTTTCTCCTCTGAAAACCTCCTATCTCGTTCCTCTACCCCTGCTTCTATGAGGGTGGTCCCCTACCCTCATTGATGCCAGAGAAGGCAATCCTCTGCTATACCTGCAGCTGGAGCCATGGGTCCCTCCATGTGTACTCTTTGGTCCCTGAGAGCTCTTGAGGGAGAGGGTCTAGTTGGTTGCTATTGTCGTTCTTCCTAGGGAATTGCAAACCCCATCAGTTCCTTCAGTCCTTTCCCTAACTCCTCCATTGGGGACCCTATGCTCAGTCCAATGGTTGGCTGTGTATTCACATCTGTATTTGTCAGGCTTTGGTAAAGCCACTCAGGAGACAGCTATATCAGTCTCCTGTCAGCAAGCACTTCTTCGCATCAGCAATAGTGTCTGGGTTTGGTAACTGTATACAGGATGGATCCCCAGGTGGGGCAGTGTCTGGATGGCCTGTCCTTCAGTCTCTGCTCTACACTTTGTCCCTGTATTTCCTGTAGACATGAGCAATTCTGTGTTAAAAATTTGGAGATGTGTGGGTGGTCCCATCCTCCAACCAGGGGCCTTGCCTAAACTCAGTCCCTACAGGTTTTCCTTCCCCTTTGTTGGGTACTTTAGCTAATCTCATCCCCATTGGGTACTGGGAGCCTCTTGCTTTCCTGGCATCTAGGACTTGCTGGTAGCGACCCCCAGTTCTCCATCTCCCATTGCTACACACCTCTGTTTAAATTCCTGACCCTCTGTATATCATCCCTGTCTTCTCTCAT
Organism: Mus minutoides; assembly: GCA_902729485.2. Lineage (NCBI taxonomy): Eukaryota > Metazoa > Chordata > Mammalia > Rodentia > Muridae > Mus > Mus minutoides. The sequence continues at coordinate 13,544 of LR750874.1, forward strand.
ACCTAATCCTGCTCCGCTTTTCCCTCTACCCTCCTCTTTTCCTCCCAAGTCTCTTCCACCCTCTACCTCCTGTGAGTATTTTGTTCCCCCTTCTAAGAAGGACTGAGGCTTTCACACTTTGATGTTTCTCCTTCTTGAACTTCATAAGGTCTGTGAATTGTATTATGAGTATTCCGAACTTTTAGCCTAATATATACTTATCAGTGAGTATATACCATGTGTGTTCTTTTGTGACTGGATTCCCTTTCTGAGGATGATATTTTCTGGTTCCATCTCTTACCTGAAAATTTCATGAAGTCATTGTTTTTAATAGCTGAGTAGTACTCCATTGTGTAAATGTACCACATTTTTTGGTATCCATTCCTCTGTTGAGGGACATCTGAGTTCTTTTCAGTTTCTGGCTATTATAAATAAGGCTGCTATGTAAGAGTTGTTCTGAACCTCTTTATAGTCTATAGGAAACATGAGTAGAAATGGAAACTAACCTGTTCTGAACATAACCAAAAGGGAGATTATAATAGCTTACATGTGTAGGTTGATAATATGTGGAATGATATGAAGAAGAAATGCCAAGCCACTATTTTGTATGTAATAATATTGTATGTGGCAACTGTAGCTCAATAGCAGAGTACTTGCCTAGCCTGCACAAAGGCTTGAATCACACACACACACACACACACACACACACACACACACACACACACACAGAGAGAGAGAGAGAGAGAGAGAGAGAGAGAGAGAGAGACTCCAAGAATTTTTTTTCCTAAGCAGCAAACAGAAAAGGATGAAATTGACATGCAAGTGTCAGTCAGTGAAATGACTTGGGGTAGGATGGAGGAATACGTTTGCTTTTTAGGTAAGTTCGTCTTGAAATACTTAATAGATAGTAAGCAAAATGAAGTAGGCAGTGAGTCACTCTAGAGTTCAGAGGGAAGAAGTCAGAATTCTCAACCCAAGTCTTCACTTTTAAAGCTAGTTGGCTAGATGGCGAGAAATACAGGCAGTAAAGAGAAAGCAGTGCTGCTTAAGAATCTGGGGAATACAGTGATGTCATCAACAGCAAAAATAAGCGACTGGAAAGAGTCAAGGCAGAAGGTTACAAAAACACAACGGCTGAGTATCCCAACAGTGAAAGAGAAAAAGACATGGTACAGTGTGTCAGCCAAAAAGATGACTCTCAGTTCTCACCACTGCATTTGGTGCTGCGAAGAGCAGACGTGTTTTTGGCAAGAGTCATCTTCTTAAAGTCTTGAGAGGAAAGCATAGTTACATTGGTGAGAGCAAGGTTTGGCTTACAACTGGTAGAAAGTACAGGCGTGGCCAATTCCTTGAGGATTCTATTATGATGACTAGGGAAATGGGGTGCTGGTGAGAAGACGTCAAGTGAAGGGCAGTTTTGGATCTTATTACTTTGTAGGGCTTTGTATCTTTTACCTTTTGCATGGTGATATATTTGAGAAGGGAAATGATGGTATGAGCTTCAATAATGAAGCTCACTTTGGTGAGTGATGGTATTCAGTCCAAGGAAATAAAACAAACAAACAAACAAACAAACAAACCAGGAGGCTGATCTTAGAAAGAGGACGGAAGAACCAATTGCAGGAGCTGCATGCAGGAAGACTCCGGGTGATGCAGGAATGGGAAACAGAGGGTCTTTGGACTGAGAGAAACATGCAGTACAAGATGGAGATAGACAATGCAAGGCCTGGAAAGGCCTTAGAAGGGAAAAGGAGGCTAAGGGTTGATACACATGCAGTGGACGGGGAAGGAGAGTCAGTCAGTACTCCATGCTACCCGTGACATCTATCCAAACACCTCAGGGCAAGACAGTAAATGACTGTAAGGAAAGAGAGTCTCTGGAGGGTTTGTGGCTGGAGAAAAGTGCCGGGAAGGGAGAAGTGCAGTGAGCATTCAACAACTTTTGTAGGTTTGAAAGACATTGGGAAGTCAGAGTTGACAGAACTGGGTGGCGAAATGAAGGTGACGAGTAACTATGAGACTAAGGAACAGCCTACATTTGCTAACAGCTTCTAGTGTGTGTGTGTGTGTGTGTGTGTGTGTGTGTGTGTGTGTTGTAGATTTAAGCTGCTTGCATGAAGCCTTTACTCATTCTTGAGCTCTCTGCAAATCTCATTTATTTATTCTCCCATTTTACATCTATCTATGTATGGTTTGTGTGGTGGTGTTGTTGGGGTACAGTTATGCATGTTCACACGTGGAGACATAAAGTTGGTGTCAGAATTTTTCTCAATGGCTCACTGATTTTATTCTCTCAGGCATCATGTCTCAAGGAACCTCCAAGCTCTCTAATATGGGTAGAGTCTGGAAAGCCATCTCGCCCAGAATACCCCATTTGAACACTCACATCTGATCTGTTCCCTCTCCCTGAGTGGTCCCCTGGTACTCCCATAGCCCGCAGCCCACACTTACCTCTCTCTTTCTATAATAATGAGCGCATTTGTTGAAAATATTCTGACCACCAGGTGATGTGTTTATGATGTTTAAAATATATCACCTTACGAATATCCACAAGAGTCCCATAAGTAGTATCTTACCTTTTTTTGTAATAAAGGAAAAAATTATAGATCAGTGTAAAGATTTTATATGTCTCTGCACGGTTGGTAATGCAACTGAGGGGCAGTTTCTGAACTATGTTTTCTATACATTGTATGTTATGTGCTGTGGTCTAGTGATATTGTAATTTCTAATGGTGAAATCAATACCCTTTTAACTCCTTAATACTTTGATGCCTTAAACATAGGAAAAAAAAATTAAAGTTAACATGAGGTGAAAAAAAGTTGTAGATGAGACCCATAATTTAAAACTTGAGGTAAACTAGTGGTTTTCACTAGACATGTTTGCAGAAGTGGGAGAGAACAAAGAGTCCTCCCATAGACTAAAATGCCAACATAATACAAATAGTGGAACAGCCCTTTAGAGATGGCAGGCAGCCCACACACCATTCCCTTTTGATTTTTCTTTGTGACTTTTCTCATCGTCTTATGAATAAGAAACTAGGTCAGAGGGCTAAATGACTTCATCAGTGTCATCTACTTGGAACGCTGACTCTAAAATAAGGGGAAAACGGGACCTGTAGCCTGCTCTCCTGGTATCACTGTTAAAGAGAGTGTTTCTTGCCTTGCCCATTTCTGCTCACACATGCTGGAAGTTTCATTCGTGGTTTAGAGAAAGAAAATGAATGAGGCAGGTGTCTCCAGGTCTCATTAAAGATGGGAGGCAAGGAATGGAAGTGCTCAGGAATAGGAGCTGCATGTAATCAAACTGAGAAGGCAGTGCTCAGGGGGCTTGGGGTCAGAACGATTAATTTTAAATAAGGAGAGAGCGGAGAAATTAAAGGGATTTCAACATTTAAATTTAAATTATGTTTCCTAAGTATGTCAATCACTACGAGATATTAAATTAAGTAGATATACCCAATCAGAATAGAGTCGAGTGCTCTGCCCTTCTCCTTTCCATGGCTCTTTCAGGTCTGCTTAATTCCTTATATTTCTTAAGAAACCCTTTTCTCATAACAAAAATAATACTTCAAGTGGTATATTAGCATATGTTTGAACCCATAATTCTTAGTCCTAATAATATTTAAAATTTAGCGACTATGTAATTTAAAGTAAACATGTGGTTTCAAAAATTAGTCAAAAGAAAGAATTCAATGCTTTTCAGAAATCTCAATGTAACATTGATCTCGTCTAGGCTTTGTGAACTTGCAGTTCTTAATGCTGGGTGGAAAATTTTCAGTACCCGATAATTATTCTATTAATCATAGTTGGCTGTTATTTGATTTCCTTTTGGCGAGTTCTTCCACCGCCACCTTAAATCAACGTTACATCCCATTGCCTGGCTAACAGAATCAAAGATTAAGTCGTACCACTGTTGAATTTCACTAGTGGAAATTCTTTCTATTTTAGAAGGGATGACTTTATTAAACCATATGCCACAGTTTCTGGATTTTCTTCCTTATTCCAACATATTTTATTATTAAAGTTTTTCTTTTCTGTTTCCTTCCATTCTTTAATTCTTGAGGGAAGTCAAGGATTCCTTTTTCCCAAGAAAGCCTACTGAGTTAGAATACTAGAGCAATGAGAAAAGCAAGAGAGGGTAGCATGCCAAGACTACTCCTTCAAGCAACAACCCTTCATGTACACATTGGTTTACTCAGCAGATACTTGTTGGTGTCTGCTACAAGAGGTACTAGAGGATAGATTTGTGACTAAAGACACAGACAAGAGGGTCAACATCAAGGGTAGGGGACAAAACAGGCAAAATTCCTTACTCTACCTAAGTCCAAGGAAGCATCCTGTCTGTATGTTTTATCAAAACAGTTCCTCTTACTGGAGGCATAAGCTCTGTGTATGTGTCCTAGAGGCAAGAGTGCTTGACGAAACTCAGGGTGGGAAGAGTGATCACAAAGACTGACTTCAGCTTCTGCCTTAATCCTTGATAATCATAGGTGGAGTCCAACATCCAGTCCAAACAGAAAAGAAAAAAGAAAAGAAAGTTGTGCAATGGTATATTAACCTAATATCAATATATAAAATATTGATATCAGTTCAAGATCTTTTAAAAAAATTCATTCTTTGTTTTAAATTGCCAAGGAGATATAAAGAAGAATTCTTCTCAGGGACATAGGAGTATATAAAAGCCATTTAAAAGGCACTTACAAAAATCAAAGAAAAATCCATATATAGGCTCTTAACTTCATAGGGAAGGATGGGAAACATTGATTGTCATAAGCTTGCAGAGGTTTTGACTCTGAGGCTAAATGGCTTAATCCACTAGAAGTTTGGAGTTGCCATTTTAATGAAGCTATCTCTATAATGAATGGACCCTTCAGACTCCACAAAAGGAAAAAAAAAATGGCAGGAGTGTGTCAACCTCCGATAAATTGTGTGGGAGGTAGGAGATCAATAAAATATCTCCCTCACTGTCACCATAAGGAGTGACCAACTTCAAGCAATGTGCAACAGGGTGAAAAGCTATGGGTGTGGATGAGAAAGTGTTTATAAATTCTGAAAAAGGATTGTGTGTGTGTGTGTGTGTGTGTGTGTGTGTGTGTGTGTGTGCGCGCGCGCGCGCGCGCGCGCGCGCGCATGCGTGCTTGTGCAGGAGTGCTCTACAGGCAGAAAGGAAAGATAAGAACATAAATATGTTCAAGTAAATTCTAAGAAAGCTCAAGATAATCTCTTGATACCTACTGACAGCTATCAATTACAAGGTAACCTAGCATTTATAATTCTTATAGATGTGGCAGTGAATTGTGATATTTCTGTCCCTTCAATAAATTATATGTATTTTAAAGTTTCATTTAGGAATACTTAATCAGTGTTAATCAAAATACATTTGGGTTATGATTTGTGGTCTTACAATATTTTATATTTGTAAAATAAAGTATAACAAAATCTGAATCCAAATACCAAATTCTTGACTATCAAAATATAAGAATAAATGTTCAAATTGTGGGTTGTTTTTTTTCCCCCATAAAATTAGTCAAGGCAAGCGCCTTAAGCGTAGCTTTCAAATACATCTTTCCCACAGGGAACATTGTGGATTGCTTCAGGTTATATGGCTTGTAAAGAGACAAGAAATGCTAAGTGGGAAGTTACACTGTACAAGACTTGGAAGGAAATTTTTTTTTAACTTGCCTTGTTAAGACTAATTACCATGGATGAAAGGAGCTGGATAACTTAGAGTATTCATTAGCTCTTTCCCTCCACTAAGCAGCTGTCCCCAAAGTGCTAATATCTTTCCTGTTACATTCTTAAAATGCTTCATATTCACTATTCATGATTCACACTTCTAAAAGACCAACTTCCTGATTAATGTCTAAATGGAAAGAGTACAAAATGTATCCTGAAAATTAGCACAGGCCTTAGGATTTCAGTTTGCCTATCTTAAGATTTTAGAAGGCAATGTAAAGCAGGAAGAAAGGAAGGGGCAGAGGCAAAGAAAGGACGTGGGGAGGTGAGGTAGGGGGAGGAAGGGGTGGGCAGACCTAGAATTGTAATTAGCTTCCACCTCTATTCCCATCACCCAATCTTTCCCCCCAAAGAGTTGTGACAGTGTACTCATATGTTCTGAGTGAGCACTTGGGAATTTGCCAGGTTTGACAGCCTGGGGGTTCTACGCACTCCCATTTCCCTTCACGATAAAGACAATATCGAGTCTATGGCTCGCCCTACCTTTCAGCAATGTTCCTGGCTCAATGACCCATGCATGTACAAGAAAGAGGCCAACACCGCAGCATTTTATGGTACAAAACGAGCTCATTCCTTTGCCCCTAGACCCCTTGCATTTCTTCCTTTAGTTCTTAATACAGCTATGTTTCTAACGATAAACATTCACCGTTAAAGTTTAAGTTGTGCATCAGAAAACAAAAGCAAACAATGTTGACCACCCACACATAGCAACCAACAGACCACAAATGACCCTCCTTGTGCTCCTCCCTTTCCTGCAGTTTGCATTTGGTCGGTGAATGAAAGGAGTAATTTTCATTTGTCTTTGTTCAACGGAAGGGAAGTACCAGGAAGTATGCATGCCCTTGTCCCATTTCAACAAGACGGGTGCACACAATTGAAGGCTTCAGGTATTTATTTTCTCAATTACCAGCAACTACTTTTGGAAACTTACTGTCACCATTGTTTGGCCAGACTCGTTTCTACTTTGATCTAGCACCCACATGCCACCACGCCTTCTCTGGCATTGTTAGGAGGCGGTTTCCTGGGTCCAGCCACATCAGGAGTCAGTTCTACCTTGCTGGGAGTATCAGAACTTAGCGCATCTTCCCAGGCCCCAGAACCCAGCTCCTGTCCTGCTGCTTCATATGTTTCCTATTTGTCTGGTAACTGGTAAGGAGTGTAAAGACGGAGCAGAATGCTGTTACCCTGTTATCTAAGACGAGGCTCATACATCAAAACGGTGCTTTCTGTCTTCGCTTAACTGACTTCGTGCAGCTTGCCCATGCGTTTGTTCCTTTATCACTCTAGAAGGACAGAATCCACGAGGGGACCTGACTGAAAAAGCCAGCTGAAAGACCCTGAAACCAGGTAACCTGGAGATGTCCAGGTCACCAATGTTAGCTTCCTTGTTAAACCACTTGTGTCAGAATATGATTGGTCATGCCAGGCGTGGTGGCGCACGCCTTTAATCCCAGCACTCAGGAGGCAGAGGCAGGCAAATTTCTGAGTTCGAGGACAGCCTGGTCTACAGAGGAAGTTCCAGGACAGCCAGGGCTATACAGAGAAACCCTGTCTCGAAAAACCAAAAAAAAAAAAAAAAAAAAAAAAAAAGAATATGATTAGTCAATGCAACAGCCCACCCGGATCCCCCTTATGTGTGTTCCCATCCTATAAAAATGTTGCACAATTTCCCTTCAGGGTCACAGTTCGGTTCCTGGACTGACCACCTCCCTGAGCGTTCAGAAAAGAAAGCTTTCAGTTTTAAGCTTCCATCTCTGAAGTGAGTTTTCCTCAGCTTTCATTCTGAACCCAACAGTATAAACTCGCAAATACAATCTCAACCCTCACAGTTAGGCATTCAAAGCTCACACAGAGCTAATTGTCCTTTCTTTAAAGTAAACAGTATCTCTCGTTTAGTGAAATAACCCATGTCTAGCCTCCACACACACCTTATTCTTTTGTAGTCTTTAAAACACCCGCTTTGGTGCGTTCTCTCTGAGACTTTTTCATCTCCTACCATGATGCTCCTTTCTGGCCTTCCACGGGCCTACCCTGTCTCCTTCACAGTGTACTTTCATGTGCTATGAGCATTCAGGAAACATTCAGATTTCACTTCTCCTGCTAACTGTATTACAACATGGCTTTTGAAGATAGATTTATTAATCCTTTATGCAAACCTATAATTTAGAATAAATCAAACCATGTTATAATTTTTAACCTCAAAAACTATGTAAATAGCACTCAGATACACTGACTGCGATGCACATACTTCACCTTATATTCCTGTTTGGTGGCATTTTTAGTATATACCTCAGTTCTTCTCCATACAATTAAATGCCTTGGGTGAAGTTTCTTCGTAGTTCATCAGCAGGCTATTTAAAAGCTTGTGCTTATCTTACAGTTTTGAATGTTGAATTATAAGTGATACATTGCTATCCATTTATTATTAATGACTTGGATGGCTGATAATAAATCTGATACCTAAAATCAATTTCAGATAATAATAGTTTATGAATTTTAATATTTATTTTTATTTCTATAAAAATAATTTTAACTGCCAGCATTTTCTGCCTGATATATTCACTTCTTCCTATCTCTCTGGCTCCTGAGAACTGTATGATCACTCAAATAAAACCTTACATGTATAAATAACATTTATCACAAGTCTGATTAAATAATCACTTAATATCGGTCTGATGTCTTTATTCTCTGCTAAATTGTCCATTTCATGACAGCAGAGATTTAGTCCATGTTGCTCATTTTCATATTTGCATTGATTAAGTGTCTGTCACATGGCAAGAATTTAGCAAATATTTGTTGGATCGATGAATTTAAGGATTCATAACTTATGAATCAATTAACAATAACTAATATCACTTCTTCCACCTCTTTGGCTTCTGACCCACCATAACTATCCAGTGCTTTGGATGGATATAATTACCTGAGCTCTAAATCACTGAAGATTTCTCTAGAATATTCCCTTGATTTTCCTTAGCTCATTAATTAGGCATTGTATTATTACTTGAAATCTTCTTTCTCTATGAAAAGGACTATCTTTGAATTAGTGTCTTCCATCTGTCAGGCCTGTCAACAAAGAAAGCAGAAACACATACAGGAAAACAGAAAAAAAAAAACCCACTCTGTGTGTGTGTGTGTGTGTGTGTGTGTGTGTGTGTGTTGTGTGGTGTTGTAAGGGTTTGTGGAATGATATTCCAGACTCAAATAGGATACAAAAACAAAGAAACTTCTATGCTTCAGAAATCCAGCACACAGGGGTCAACCATTCATCAAAATGGTGACTCTGGGGTGAGCTCACAGGCTCAATTTAAAGCCGATTAGGAGAATTCTCCAAGTGGATATGTGACCTTTTTCCTGATTTGTTACCTCTATTTCTAGGAATATAGGTGTTTCTGGGATTGGCTAGGATTGTGTGGGGTTTCCAGAACAGTGGCTGATTATTTTTGGCTCAGGCCAGATCGGTGGGGCAGCTTCTGATTGGCTGCCTGTGGGCTATGGTTTTCTCGGGAACTGCTCTGCTCACTTCTGGAAAACAGAAATTTAGACCTAATCTCCTAGAGTGGCACCTTACAATTTGTCATGGAGTCAGCCTTGCTCAATCCTGTGTGTGTGTGTGTGTGTGTGTGTGTGTGTGTGTGTGTGTGTGTGATGTATGTGTTTATGTATGAAAAAGGAAATAACTAATTTGTTGACAAACTCTCAATACCAAGATAGTTATAAATCTTCACAGTGGTGGTGGAGCTGTTCTCGGTCCAGAATACATAGGTAGTAGTGTCATCCCAAGGACTAAAGCCTCAAAATGGTTGGAAGTAATATGTTCTGGAGAAAGAAAAAATGTCTTGCAGTGACTGCCATGAAAGACCCTGGTCAAAAGCCATAGGGCAACTCTGCCAGGCATTGTGACTCGAGCAGCATTTGTTACTGTCTCATTCCTGATGATACAACCAAAGCACATGCTGTCCTAACCATTGCTCCTGATCTAGCTGGTGCTGGACAAAGGACACACCTTTTCCCTGCTGAAGAAGGCAAGCAATCATCTCATTTAATCTCTGGGATAGAGATGACAAGAAGATACAGAGAAGCCTAAGAAAATAGCCAGCAAACTAGAATCAGTCTCTTTATTAGCAGAAATCACTTGTCAGGGCCAGTTCATATAGGCTGTCTGAAAAGCTGAGAAAACCAAAGAGCCAACTGGTTTCTATGTGATGAGGCCATAGGACCCAAATGAGTGTTTTCACTTTTCATTGTTTACTGTACTAGAGGCAGAGCAACATGCTAATCTCTAGTGTACATCTCCTTGTTCATCCCAGAATCCTTTTATACATAAGCTATAATTTGCATTCAAAAGGAAAGAATAGAATGCCTGCATATTCATAGTTCTGTGGTGTGCCTTTCACCTAGCTTGGTATTTATGGAGTTTTTTTTTTTTTAACCTAAATAGCAAATTTCCATTATTCTGGAATTTGAACCAACAGGACGATATTAAAATGAAAGAATACTGTATTACATTTATCACTCAAAATTTAAAGAAAACTATAAAGATATTGAAGTTCAGTTGGAGATGAAAATAGATATCTAATAAAAAATTCTGTAGCTTAGACCTAATGTATATGTCTCATAGTCTAGAGAGAAGTAGTTAATACGTGAATGAAGTAAACAGGAAGTCTTGATTTTTTTTTGAGAAAAAGAACATATAATGGTAGCAAAACAAGAATACAAAGTGTAAATTATTCATGACAAGCAGAATAATATTTTGGGGAGGAAAAAGCAAAGAGTCTAGCTTGAGGGAATCATAGTAGAAATGAGTTCCAATAGGTTTTATATATTTGAATGTTATCCAAGACAAGTTCAGAGCTGAACTAAGTAACTTCTCAGGGATTTTGTGAGGGTGATTCTGGTTGTTAGATGAGTTATTAACTCTAACCTAGCTACGTTTGATTACTTCCATAGCCTACTTCCAACTATCAATGATACTTTCAGAGACCCTTGCTCGTGTGTCCCTGTTATTTAGAATTCTGAATTTTTTCCAGAACATGTTTGCTAGACAATAAACAAGTCAGGAAAACAGATGAGAAGAACATAAAGATGTTAGTTTCAGACTGTTTTAATGTTTTAGATGCATGAAAAAAAATGTACCAAGAAAATAATATGGAAAAAAGAGAAAGAAGAAAATTGGAACACTAAAATTAATATAATAATATTGAGCCACACAATAGGAAACAGACATGATTAATATTTGGATAAATCGGTTGCATTGGTCCTCTTAGAAAAAATTATTTATAATTTTGTATTGTGGAAATGGTTTTCTATTTTTATTTATTTACTTTGTTTTATGATTTCACATAAGTGACCTGAAATTTTTCTTTTTTTTTCTTGTGCTTACAAGTCTATTAAATCATAATATACTTAGTAACATGCACACACACACACACAACGCATACACAAAACCCACTAAATTTAGGTGTAAATTTATTGATACATAAAATAAAGTATAATTTTAATTAAAATTAACAAAATTATTGAAATGTGTAGACACTGACTGGTGCTTGCAATCTTGATAGTTTTCTGATTTCCACTCAGGCATTTCAAAGGTCCATTGTTCAAGATCAGTGTTTCCTTTAAGTACTTTTAGATCTATTTAATTAGGACTTCTTTCAAGTATTATGTTACTTTGTTTTCTGCTTTCCTTATGGACCTTATATATAAAATATGTTGAATTCCACATAATCATAATTTTCCTTCTTCCAGGAGTTAAAACAAGTAACAGCAAAATGCTATATTCTCTTTGGTACAACACAAGACTGAAGTCTATTCTTCCTGAGACTGGGCTGTCAAAGTGCATCCACTGAGAGGAGCCCCAAACCCCTACTTTTTAAAAAGGCATCCTGGATTGTGACCACTCAGATCCTATCAAGATGGGCAACAGATTTTGTGTGCGTTTGCATAATTATAAATTCAGGTGGGTCCCTGTTATTTCCATGCCTCATTTTCTTAGTTTGTAAAAGAGGATAGTAGGAGAGTCATTAACGAGCCAAACCATACACAGAAAAGTACTGAACACTCTAAGGTTTCTTTCAAAATGTTTGCCATATTTATGAACCACACCCAAATGACTGTGCAGGCCCCTGAAAAGGTCTAAGTTGATGCTTGAGAGATGCTGAATGGTTAAATCCGATCAGCTCTTCCAGAGGACCTAAATTTGGTTTCTAACTTTGTTAATAGCTCCCAATGCCTGTACCTTTGACTCCAGGGGATTCAACACTCTCTTCTGGACTCTCTAGGTACCTGCATTGCTGACATGCATATACACTCCCCCACACACACATACTTAAACATAAAATATAAGCATGTTTTTAAAATATCTAAATTGATATTCCATTTTATGTGTCCTTTTCAAAAGAATGCATTATACGCAGCCTGTTACATAGTGAGGTTTTTCTCTTCCTTTCATTTTTTTTTCATTCAGTTTTGTCTAGTTCAGATAAGACTTACTAACTCTGAGACATATCCAGCATTATTTGAATGTAATGACATTTTTTCCCCAGCAACATTATATGATTTCCCCCTCAACCTCTATTAAAGTGAAACAAGCACTTTTTAGAGCCATTAAAGTGCTTATTAAGAATAACCCTGGGCAAACATTAATGATAAGAATATATAATCCTACAAGAGCATTCAACGTAATGAATTTCATCCTATAAGTTAAATGGAGATGATCTTATTGGTGTGGGCTAAGATGCCAGTGTCTTGGTAGGGTAAGGGATTAACCCAAGAGTCTAGTTTCCATAATGTTTTAATCTCATGTGTGCAAAGAATTTAAATGAGATAAGAGGTCCTGTTACCACTGACAGTGTTCTAATAATAATATGATACTGAATAAAGAAGAGTTCCTGGGCCCGTCTAGTCCCAAAGCTACTGAAATAGAGAGAAAGAACAGGAAGGGGAGTGTACTGACTAGGGAGGGAATCTAAAACCCTGCTGAGGTCACAGAAAAAAAAATGGCTACCTGCCACGTATCCCTTCATCTAACCCACACATAGCCTTCTCACACCCAGATCCGTGCAAAGAGGGTTCTAATCCTCCTTACATTGTGTCCAACCTTTGACCAGGTTGACCCATAGGGATCAAATTGATTGTGCAAAATCAAGCTGGTGTTTGTGAATGTGTTCTCAACTGATTCCAAACCAGGTAACTAGAAAAGCTGTTCAGCACCACTACAAATCATTCATTTCAGCATCAAAAATGCTTACATTCTCTGCTTTTGATTTCTTTGTCTAAAATTAAAAAGACTCAAGGGCTGGTGAGATAACTGTCAGGAATGCACTGGACAACCAAGAGGACCTGAATTTGAGTCCCTAAACTCCACATAAGAGGCTAGGGATGGTGGCTGGTGTCTCTAACCCCAGCAATGGCAGGGTGTGGAGGGGGTGTGGGACATATCACTGGGTAGGTGATCGATCCTATGAGCGAAGTGTGAGCCTGAGAGCAAGCCGACACAGTGCTCCCCACGGCGTTGCTTCAGCTCCCGCCCCGACTTCACTCAGTGATTGACTATGACCCGAAATCTTAAAGCCAATAAATCCTTCCCTCCCTCCCCTAAGTTGCTTTTGGTCAGAGTGGTTTATCACAACAGCAGAACGGAAACCAGAGCAGACAGACATTAGAAGGCAGATTTCTACGTCTTCTAAATATGTCTGCAGCATTAGCTTTAGCCTCTTGTCTTTGTTTCCCAAGCTGCTTTGCTACAACACAAGGTCGCAGATAGGGTGTTTTGCTTAGCCGTAGATGAAAGAAACCATCAACTTAAACTTCCTAGACTGTACACCAATATAAACCCTTTCTCCTTCTGGAGTTGATCTACTCACCTATTTTATTCTGGTGATGGAAAGTTAACTAATACAACGGATTTCAGTCATGTTCTCACAGTGATTCCATAAGACACTTTCTAGTTCTTATGTGACAAACTGTGACCTGAACTCGCTTCTAAGATACCTTTTACATCCAAGAAGCTGCAGATATCATACGAATAGTGTTTTATTTCATTTTAGCTAATGTACGATTATGTTCTGAGTCAGATTTACCTTTTCTAAATAAGCCTGGAAAATAGATGTTTAACAGGTAGTTCCAGAAGGAAAACAGAAGTCAGAAGTTGACACCAGAGAGGCAAATCTCTGCCCCTTTGAGGAGCCAAAACATTTCAAAATCAAATCTGTCATCATGGAAGCTAGATCTGAGTAGACAATGAAGAAAATAACAGTTTGGACACGTTGACAGGTATAACGTGTGGCTGATTACTTCTGTTAGAACATGACACTAATTAGACAGAAGCCATTCTCTTGATTAAACCCTTCACTGACACTCCAGTTTTTTTTTTTTTAAGGAAAAGCCAGTGGGATGGCATGCACAGCCCATACAAAGGCCTCTCTGTCCAGCCTTCCTCTCTCATCTCCAGTCCTTCCCTCTCTTCTCCCTCTCTATGCTTAAGGAAATACTTGAATAGGGACTTCTCTGTAGATATTTGCTGGTGGGGCTGTTCTAGCCAGGGTATTCCCTCAGCCTTTCTCACCTCTTTCTCATTTCCCCTTGAGAAAGCTTTCTATCCTATCTTAGATACCTTAGTTATCTTTAGATATTCTTTTCTAATTTACTTACTTATTTCTTTCTTTGTGTGTGTGTGTGTGTGTGTGTGTGTTGGGTTAGTATGGTGTGTGTGCGTGTTTTGTGATGTTTGGATGTGATATGGTATGATGTATGTATTTAGTGTTGTATGTGTATGGGGTTTATATGTGTAGTATGGTGTCTGTGTATGGTGTTTGTATAGTATAGTGTGTGTGTTGTGTGATGTGCATGTGCATATGTGTGTGAGATGGTATAGTATAATGTGGTAGGGGTGTGTGTGTGTGTTTCCAGGTATTGAACTCTAAGCCTTGAAAGTACTAGATGAGTATTCTACTACAAAGCTACATCCCCTAGTTTCAAGTATTCTTACTGTTAATTGTTTTTTTCCTTTCAGGTTCTCTCACAAAGCCTTGACATCTTTGGAGGCTTTAGAGGGATAATGCCTTTCATTCGTACAAACAAATAAAAAGTAAGACTTAGGATATAGAGTCTAGTGAGAGTCATAACACAGAACAAGTACATTTATTTGTTGAATTACAATGAGTGACAATCATTAGCAATGTGTGGCTCTAGGAACTGTCCAGTACCTCTCACCCAAGACACGCCTGTAGTTACATGATGAAACTGATGGCAGGCTAAAGGAAGAGATAAGAGGTTTGAGCTAAGCTTGGATTGGGAGTGACAATGGATCAGCAATGCCTTTTCCTTTATAAAGGACGGCCATGTCGTGCTATGAAATACAAAAACCTTAAATGGTTGAGGCCTGGTCATAACGTAGTGAAAAGATGTTAATAAACACCACATAAAAGCCAGTTTTAATAACATTAAGTCACATTATCACAGAGAGATTTAGTGTGCTGCTTTTATAATTTAGACAATAACAACTTATGAACAATCCAGTGACTTCCCAAACGCATGTCTTTAGTTTCTCAAAAATTACTTATATTTTTGGAGCAATGCTATGGGCTATTTACTTTGATCATAAGCTATCCATTTTAGTCAAATAGGTTTTAGTTGAGAAAGACACAATCATGTATGAGAAAGCCAAAGAAAGTAGGAAGCTGGGATANCTCAGAAACACATGTCACATCTCCGTCATCCTCTCATTTTTCACTGTCCCAGTGTTGAGGATCTGGGCTGTGTTTTCTCCTGGGCAATACATGTACTGTTATAGCATGGTGGCCATTCATATTTAATAATCTAAATGCAAAATTATTTTAAATCCTGAAGATTATTTGGTTGTTTTGGGTCTGCAAATGGTTTTTTTTTCTGACATCTCTGTCTACATAGGAAAGGCCAATTAAAAAAGACAATTTACTTCAGTCCAACATTTTATATTTTGCGTTATTTTATGTCGGTTGGTAAGAGTATTAGTTAAAATGCTCTCTTCATTTAATCCATACTATTAAAAGCCTAACTGTTTTTAAGCCTATCTACTATTACTGTTGTCATTTTAAATTACACTTAATGGGCCTAAATGACAGCGGGCCTAATGTCTGGGAAAACAGTAATATTCTTAAGCCTTTCTCTTCTGGATGAAGGCACAATATTTTCCAACTAGGGATGCCTAGGGATGCATGGAGCTATTTTGTGTCCCCATACTCACATTCAGGGTCACCGATAAGCACTAAGAGACACTTTTGCCTAAGCAGTTAATTCTTTGTGGCCTGTCATTGAGAGCTCAGTCTAACCTTTCACAGAACAAAAGGCATTTCTCTTTTCAATCCATAACTCACTTCTTTTGAAAGGGTTCTTCATTTAAAATTTCAAGATTCTTCGTATCGTAAGTCTTTTCCCACTGCTGGCCTTTAGTCCTTAGACACACGACACCACCTTCACCTGGCTGTCCTGAGAGGTTCAGAAGGACCCTTCACAGAGCATACAGGATGAGAAAGAAGAAGCAGTAGTCCTGTGGTGATTGACTGCCACCAGGAACTGGGTACCCAGTGGCCAAAAGGAAAAAAAAAATTGTGGGCAAGCTTTTTTACCTCCTGTACACTGACTGATGCAATCCCCTGGGCTTATTCACCTAAGCCTTACAGTGGAAATGGTGTGCTGGGTGTCCAGACAGTTGAGCTCACATTAACTCAATTTTACCATTGAATGTTTCTCCTGATGTTAAATAGATGTGATTGCTACTCTAGCCGCCACTGTAGGTGTTTATTTAAAGAACTCATTTCCCACAGTTGGTTCTCCACAGAACAGCTCTCATACAGCATTCTTAGGTCAACCCAGCCCCCTGGGCCTTTGGAAATGATGAATCCTTAAAAAGATGTTTTCCCCACAGAAACCACAAGGTAAATGTAATAAGTAATCAGTCTTCCAGGCAGCAATCAGCCAGACCACTTAACAAACATACCGCACAAACAAAATAATTAATCTAAGTACTGTCCTGAAAGGTAATTAATCTATTCTGCTCCAAGCGATGTGTTTGTTCACTGTACAGTGTTTTGTTCCATAGTTGTCATAGTTAAGGGTGTCAGAGACGGTACAAATGTGTTAACCAGTTTAAAAGAATACTAATTTCAAGAGGGAGGTGTAACACAAATGTTTATGCAGTGTGGGGTGACTGTTCCTTTGTTTGCAGAGGGGGAACCACACGGATCAACGTCAAGGTGGAGCAGAAAGGAGACAGCTGTAGACTAAGAAACTCTGGAAAAGATCAGGCATGAGATTATAGGCCTGAGAAAAGTATACGAGCTAGACAAACCTTTGTGTTCCAGGGAAAGGCAGATGAAATTAGTCAAAACTCTCCCCATGACTGAAACTAACATGAGGAGCAGAGGCAAAAGACATGGCTTCTCTGAAACCTGTGCCCACGCCAACGTACGCAAGTCAGCTGGCTTTGTCAGAAGTGGGCTCTATAATTAGGAAGCTAATTCTGATAATTTCCAACCATCCCTCTCAGCTGTTTCTGTTTGGGGATCCTGAGTTCAATAATTTTAGATGCTACAAGTTACGTCTCGTCAATGAATTTCAAGACATGGAGGTGTTTGGTGACTGCAAATAAAAAGGCTGGAATGTTCTTATATCTGAAGTATCACAGCTCAGGAGTACCACAGATAATAATATTCAGCCTTGTATCAGGTCAGAACTTACTGGTTAACAGCTACTTTTTTGAGCCTGAGATTTGATTCTATAGAAACTGAGTGAAACCGCCTTTTGTTTGGAGTTTTCTTGAATTTTAGACTATATATTTCAAAATAATTGATCAAAAAACATTTTTTGTTCTTGGTTGGGAAAAGATTATAAGCAAAACAGACATGTTCTTGAAGAAAAGTGTAAAATATATCTAAGCTATCGTGAGACCACAGTGCCTGTGATAGCACTCATGGCAGTTTTGTCTGTCCTTGACCTAGCTATGTGTCCTTCTCAATGATGCGCCACACACTAGCTTCACAGGAGGGCTTTTTTTTAGACCATCATAGTGATAACCAAATATAGATATATCTTTGACAATAGCTGATCGAAATTGAAGTGGATGTATGGGCCAGGAGATTAAAGACCGCATAAGATACCTTTTCTACAAGTCTGGAAGTCAGCTCACTTAGACTGCAGTTTACAAGTTAGGGTTCACTGATGCAAAGATTATGGATTATGACAGTCTAAGTCAAGTCCATTTCCCATGTGCAAGAATAGAGAGAAATGGCAAATCTGAGTATAGAGGTAGCTCAGCTAAAATATATAGGATACAAACTCAGAGGCAAGTTGAGGCATAAAGAAGTAAGCCTAGGACTTAAAGGAAAAGCATCAGCCAAACTCTTGTCATTTAGATACTTATGATTTCTTCTTTGTGGGCACTATTATGATTGTCTCTTGTCTCTAAATGAATTCGGTAAACATTATGTTGATAGACACGGGCCTCTATGTCTTTGAATACAACACAGCTATTATAGAAAAGAATCTATTTTTGTTGGTGATTTTGTATCACAAAATAAACAAATAAATAAATAAATAAAATTCAGGCACCAGACACCTAAGGGCCAAGCAGAAAATTAATCATTAATCATTTTTTTAAAAGCCCTTGGCCAGCTGTGGGAGTGGAAGTCTGTAATCTCAATACTTGAGAAGCAGAAACCAGAGAATTACAGCAGTTTTTAGTCACCTTGGTCTGTTTAAGAAGTTCCAGGCCAGCCATGGCTACACAGTAAGACCCTGACTCAAACAACAAAACCAGAAATAGAACATGACAAGCCCTAACCAATGCAGCAATGTGTCATGATAAGGGTATGCGCTTGAAGGGATATTGAAGTCCTGGTCCCTTCTCTCTTTCCACTTTCTATATTAGAAGAAGTTTCTCTGCCAGGCAGTCTCTCTAGGATGCACTGGGCCACCACAGGACCATAGCAACAGGGCTGAGTAGACATGTACATAAACCTCTAAAATTCAATCAAATCAATATTTCCTCCTTTGAAGCTTTCTATCTCAGGTACCAGTCACAGCAATGAGAGCTGGGTTGACACGCTTACTATAAGCCAATCATTACTTTAATCTTTAAACAATTTTATTTAGGCGCCATTCGATTTCTTTTATATGCCTTTTAATGCCAATGATATTAGTCCCATTTTGCAAGCAAGCAACTGATGGATAAACCAATAAAGTAGTCACACAGCTAAGCAAAATTGAGCCATGAAGGCTGTTCCCAGGGTCACCATGTTTCTGTTGTCAGGAATTTTTTTGTTGTTGTTGTTTGTTTTTTTTCAAGACAGGGTTTCTCTGTGCAGTCCTTGTTGTCCTGGAACTCACTCTGTAGACCAAGCTGGCCTTGAACTCAGAAATTCACCTGTCTCTGCTTCCCAAGTGCTGGGATTAAAGGCGTGCGCTTGTCATCAGGATTTTAATACGTGGTCCTTGAAGAGCATAGGTAATGTAAACAATAAAGATGGAAAAGTGTAAGCTGTGTCCTTAGAGTAGTACGGTTAGGCCAGGTTTGTTTAAAAACAGGGCGAGAACACTGGGATGAGCAAAAAGAATAGATGGCCTTCTATGCCATGGCAAGAATTCTAAGCAGCAGAGGGGCAAGAGCAGGTTTGAATTATAGGATGTTGGCTTATGAGGACAACTTCAGTTATGTGTGCTGATTTTAATATAAGTGTACTAGCTTGAGTAGGGTTCTAACGGTCTTTAATTGAAACCAGGGAATAGATAGAAAGTACAGATAATAGAGACAGTAAAATTGCTGAATCTGTGGGATTATTGAATTATATGGCTACTAGCCACTAAAGTGAGAAGGCTGGCAAGGAAGCGAAGTTCCTTCTCTGATTAAAATCCTGAGGGACTTTGCAAACCAAGAGTCTAATAAAAAGGTGACAAGGTCTTACTTGAATTTCAGGCTAATCTAAAACTTACAGTGTAGCCCAGTGTTCTCAAACACATGGCAAACTTTCTATTTCACTCTCCTAAGTACTGGAACTATGGACCATAGAAGTTATCATGCCCTTCAGAGGTTACCTACGTGAGAAGATTCCACATGTGTTTATATCATGCCCTAGTAACTCCTTCCTCTAATCCTGCCAGCACTAATTGTCACCCTAAACATTTGAAACTTCTATATAATCTATTGTGTTTTACCATAAGATATTTCTGTTTTCAATATTACTTTAAAAAGCCATCATCTTCGACATGCCATCACTTTAGGAATTCCTATTGTTAAAATAATCATTGAATTAGATCTACAGAACAAGCCACAATATGAGCACAGTTTTCAAAGTATAAACTGAGCCAATGAGCATTTACTCAAAGAGGGTGGAGAAGTGAATTTCTGGAACTTATATACAATAAGAAAGGCACTCCCCATGCGTCCCCATTATCAGAGCATCTCCCTGAAAGAAAAGGATACTGGAATGATGTGACTCATGGAAGAATATGTCTCTTGGACTTCTTCTTCAAAAACATTAGGTGCTCATGGTTGAAAACATGATGTAAAGAAAATGCCATATGAATGCATATTGCAGTAACATTTCCCCCAAGTGAATCTCATAAGCTATTAGCTTCCAGGGAATGCTTGTAGTTTTTATTATATAGCTATTGACAAGTAGATAAATTCATAAAATTCTATATCAAACAATATAATGTAATATAAGCTCTGTTTCTCAGTATTACACGAAGCCTTTCAAGTGCTAACAGAAAGCATAGATTTTGAAGAGGAAGTGTTTTACATAGAACTTCAATTCCATTTGAATATAGAAGCCTTTCCAGGGTACTCCCACTAAAATGACAGATTATTCTTGCATATAGGATCTAATCAGGAGGAGTTAACTGAATAATACTTAACAGGTCAATAAAATCATTGATATTATAGATACAATGAACTCGTCTGGATAGTCAAACGTTTGATATTTGCCATAAGTCACAGAGTTGAGAGCGCAGGCAGTGAAGGTATCCACAGTAAAGGGTTACATATGACTATGCATATCCCATATCCATGAGGAGATTAACTCTGTTACTTCCCATATCTGCTATGCTGAGGAATGCATAGTCACAGCTGAGATTCCCAGACTTTTCAAAAACAAAAACTG
This sequence comes from Mus minutoides, assembly GCA_902729485.2. Classification (NCBI taxonomy): domain Eukaryota; kingdom Metazoa; phylum Chordata; class Mammalia; order Rodentia; family Muridae; genus Mus; species Mus minutoides. The sequence continues at coordinate 34,392 of LR750874.1, forward strand.
GTTTCTCCATCTGTTCTCAGCTCTTGACAATGAAAGGAAACATGGTATTCTAAAGTCAATTCTTCCCTTAGCACATGGCGCAGTCATTGACAATGACTGAAGTAACCATGAATACTCAGCATTCTTATTTAGTCAATACCCAACAATATCCCTCATTAACAACGTCAAGATCACAGGCTTAGTGTGTGACTGCCAAGAGGCCTTGAAAATTCTTATTTCCCTTTAATTCCTTAAATACACAAAGACAAGGCACTTTTCTCACGTTACACTTCACAGTGTTTCTCTTTAAATGGAAATAGAAAGGTAGCATGATCACAGTACTTCAAGAAGTAAAAGCAAGAATCAAGATTTCAAAGCTAATCTAAGCTATACAGTGAGTTAGAGGACATCATGTACTATATGAGACCCTATCTCAGATAGATAGATAGATAGATAGATAGATAGATAGATAGATAGATAGACAGACAGATACATAGATACATATATACATACATAAATACATACATACATATATACATAGGTAGATGGATACATAAGTAGGTAGATAGGTAGGTAGGTAGATAGATAGATAGATAGATAGATAGATAGATAGATAGATAGATAGATTCATAGATACATAGATACATAGATGAAGGAATGGATGGATGGATGGATGGATGGATGGATGGATGGATGGATGGATGATAGATGGACAGATTATGGATGGATAGATGATGGATGGATAGATAACATATTGGTTGCTGATAGTGATAATAGAATACTTTAAAAGACAATAATCCATGCTAGTTACAAGAGACCACTTTGATTGATAATCCCTCATTCAGTGGAAACTATAAAACCGACTCAAATAAATATCTAGGCATTTAGTATTTTTGAGGCTGTGTTTTCACTCAAGAACTCCCTTGTGAAGAATTCATCTTTGACCTCATTGTTTGTGCCCGTACTTGAGAAAGTTAGGTTAGTCACATCTACACTGAGCAGAGAACAGCAGTGCTTTCTGATATCTGGAGAACCAGTGGAATGACCTTCCTTGTTCAATTGTCTCTCTTGTCAGAGGAGTGGTTTGTCAATAGTAATATCATTTCAAGGCAAATGTTTCCATTGACATTTTCACTCCATAACTTGAGGAAGAACTACTAAACTTGAATACAAACTTACAATTTCTATGCAGAAATGAGAAGACACTGTTCATGGTCCTAGTATAAACCAACCTACAGGTCACCAATAGATACAGAGAAAGGTATTAACTAGTATAGAAGACCATACAGTGCCTCACATAACCCTTCTAGCAATCAGAGAGGGGAGTATTACTTAGCTCACTCCACAAAAATAGAAATGCATTTTAAGTATTTCTTAGAGCTCATGGAGGATCCTGGCCTCTGTGACTGTAAACTCTGTGTTAGCATGGAATGATTACTATAGGGATTTCTGTAGCATTCATGGACGGCTCTGTGACATCACTTTTAACACATGACTGAAAATGATGAGGGGACAGGAGGGAGGACAAAAGACCAGTAATTGAAATGGTGGCTGTTTCTCTCTCTGGGGATTCGGGTGCTACTGTGGCATGAGTAATGGCTCAGAGTCTCCTGCTTGGTATTCAGGGACTGGGCAGGCGCATGTGCAGATGGGAAGCCTCAGAGTCATGGCGTTGCTCTTCTAAGGAGTCTCCTTTTGGCTTTCTTTACCAGTGCCACCCCGTGGCCTCCTGAAATGTACCTCAGTGAATAGGCAAGCAGAGTGCCAGCCTCATTTTCCAATTCACTAGGTTTCTAGGTGACAGGCACATCAATAAAGCCAGAGAGAAGTGGCAGGGAATGTGACATGCCTTTCTAGGAACCACCTGGCTGAAAGCTGTAATTCTCACCAAAAGAAGCACAGAATGGATTTTACAATTTACCCCTAGGTGCTATGTGATATGAAAAAATTAGACTCACTATAGAGATATGTTTACCTCTGTTACAAAAGATAAGATATTTGTTAAAATTCACTGAAGAGCTGCAAGTAGCCAATTTGCTATATTTAAATGGATTTATAATATTACACAGTGATTCTAAGATAGGAAACACTGAGCTATTAGCATTTAGTATCTACTGCAATCAAATTTCAGCATAAATAAAATACTTTTAAATTGTAATACATCATGGGAAGCAGAGTAGATCAGAAAATCAAATTTAAACTCAGACTTTTAAGATTATGTTTACTATATTAATTGAAGTCTAGATGTGTTTCTTTCTTTGGGCAGCCGGGATTAATAAATTTGAAATACGATGCTTTTGTAAACAATTGCATTTATGCTTTTATTTCCCAGGAGGGCCTTACTTTTTCCTTAAACAAAGAGAACAAAAGTGTGACAGTTACTGAGATGACATGGCAGACACATCTAATAACACTTGGGCTACCTACTGTACATGAGCATGAAAATGTCCAAGAGTTACAGGCAAAAACACTTATGGAAACAGTTCTTTTGGAATGCTTTGAGCTCAGGGTGCAAGAATTAAATACATTTACATATCACAATAAATACCCTGAACTATTCATTTCAATGCTTAGGATCTGTTAAGTTACATAAAATAAATTTTGCCTTAATAAAACAGTTACACAATGCATGCCGTTCATTGCTCACTTAATTTTGCCCATCTTTAAATTAGACTCTATTTTTACACGCATTGGAATTGTATGAGATGTGAACCAATTTGGGATAGGATTCTTATTCCCAGTTAGTAGATGGGAATAAATAGCCAGGTTACTCAAAGCACATTAGTGTTGACATGTGACAGGGTGTTCAAAACCTGGTGTCTTTCTGGGACAATTATTCCCTATTTTGTGTTTCTTGCCTCTTTCTAAATAAAACAGCCCGCAATGAAAGTATTTGCCTAGATTAATATTCCACTAATCATTCAGATTAGAACAAAACACCCAGCACCGACTACACACAATTGTGAAAATCAACACAATACATGTTAATGGAGAGAAATACATACAGATGGCAAAAAGCCAATTAAACTTGAAAAATCATTTCAATTTAAAAATTGAGCAGTGGTGGTAAACGCGGAGATTTTTTTCCCCCTCCCTCTCTCATAATAGCCAAATCGGCTGATGGCTCATTTCACTGTGCAGCAATATTCTGACTTTTCTCCTAGAGCTGAAAATGCCTATTTACCAGAATGAGAAAAATACTTACACTCATGTAAACTGCAGTGGTAAATTATGCATGCACAATTAATCCACAAGTACAGCCGTGGGTTTGCTTAAAGTTCCTGAGGCATAAGATGCAGGTGCTATGATGATAATTTATCAACCCCTGGATTTTTAGGAGTCTGTTCAGATCAAGCCGATTGTGTAGAAAATGTTCACTGTTTAAAAGAAATCGTGGAGATGAATTCCTCAGCTTCCCCTCCCTCTAACACGCTATTCATTACTGAGCTCCCAAGATGTGAAAGACGAACACTTCTGGGTCTTTTTTGATATAGTTCTGAGAAAGTACTGTTAGCTAACAAATCCAGCCCATAATAAATCTTCTTTATTTACTGCCCACCTGGCTGTAGCTCTATCAGGATCAGCAGGAGAAAAGGATAAAATCTTATCAGTGAACTGCGCTGACACCACATGCAATTTCCTTTTCAGGACTTGGGGGACGTGAATTGCACACTAGTTCTTTCAGACTCCCAAGTGACAGGTGCATTTTCCAGGGTGAGGTGCACTGTCCAGAAGGAGCTGTTTAACTAAGGCTTTACCGTCCTCTCTTCACTCTTTACCTGATTCAGAAAAGCTGTGAATGGCATGAAGAACATTCAAGATGGGGAGGTGGACAGAAAGACAGAGGGTGAGCAGTGGGACTCAAAAGGGAAGGGAAAAATAAGAAACCTCATAAATATCACAATGCCAGAAACCACCCAAAATAATGGTTTATTTATTCTGTATGAGAAACTGAAAACAGGGAGTGCAGAAACTCTACTTTATAGCACAGACTCACACAATGGCAGTCTACATTAAAGAATGAAAGGACCCTATTATTTCCAAGACAGCAGCCCTGGTTTGTATGGTGCAGCAGATGTGGGAACACAATAGAAGACACATCATGTGGCCCACTGCTGGGGGTTCACTTGGGAAACCAAATTGTCAAGCTTTCACATATTTTCAGACCAGGAGCTTTGGAAGTTATAGCAACATGAAGCAGACTAGTACAAACTTTTAAGTTTGAACTATTTGGATACAACTTTTGTCAACACAGTATAAACAAGTGACTTATGACTTTAAAGGCAATACTCAAATCCATAATGAGGATAATATCCTGAATATAAATTGCAATAGTAAGTTATCTTTCAAGTTTACTTTGTGTCAAACTGTTTTTTTAATCTTTTAGTTATTATAAACATGAGTTCAATGGTGGTCATCTGATAAATAGTTTATCTCCACGTTTGCTAGCAAATGCAAATAATTTTATTTCAAAATAAAGCCAAGTTTTAATAATGTGCTATGTATTCTCCTTATTCTTCATTGATCAAAATGTGTAGTCTAGATAGGAAATAGAATATAAGTAACACATTTAAGCAAATTAAGGAATTCAATGGCTTTTTCATTTGGTCACTTTCCTAGACTTATATTGAAATGATTTGAATAGAAAAGACCATATAGAGAAAATCAAATCGCACAATCTCTGCAAAGTTTCCCTTCTACAAAAATATTATTGTCAACTGTTTCAATTACTGTCTTGTTGCTTTGATGAAGTACCTGATCACAACAACCAAAGGAAAGAAGGTTTCTTTGGTCTCACAGTTTGAAGAGACAGAGTCAATTATAGCTGGGAAGCCATAGCAGAGTCCCTGGTGCCAGGAGCAGGGGGCTCACATTCTAGCAGACTGGGAAGTAGACAGGCAGGTGTGAAGAGAGTGCAGACTTCCAGGGAGCCTCTCTTTCTCCTGATTTGGGGTCCCAGCTCCTGGGAAAGCTCCATCTACATTTAGAGTGGGCTATCCTCCTCAGTTAAACCTTTCTGGGATTGCCCTAAAGACACTCTCAGAGGTTAATCTCCTGGGGATTCAAAATCCAGTGAGGCTGATGATACCAACTGATCACCACCTTCCTTTGCTATGTGATTCTTCCAGACGTTTTCTTTGTAAATGGACATGAAAATAATGTAGCCAATGTGCTTTTCTCTGAAAGCTCTTTGTTTTGAATGGTTCTTATGCAATCCATCCTGACTGATCTTGTAATTGGGTGACTAGAATTCTGCTTTGTGGTTTTGTCATACTTCAGTCAAACACTACTTATTCTTACCTGTTTAAGTTATTCACACTCATTTTCAAGCTTTAAACACTTCAAGAGCCAACTTTTGAGGTCACTTATACTCTCCCCAAACTTAGTGCTTTCTCAGGAATGGCCAAATTCAATTCATCCACTGACATTACACATACAAAGCCTGCACAGGAATAGCTACAAAGGCTACAGGAAGGGGAGCGACGTATTGAATATAAATGTGGGCAAAAAAATATTTTGTATAATTTTTCAAAGGAATAAAAGTCAAGATCACAAGTTATGAGAATTTTCAACAAACCCCTTGATGCAGTGATCAAGCCTTAGAAATTTAAATCAGAGCCCTCTGGCAACCTTACCTCTAAGTAATCAAAAGCTCACCCTCTCTGTCTATGACACATTGACATATAGTAGCCTCTTATTCCAAAGAGTCATTTCTTCTCAAATAAGGATTTTCATTATTTCATTCCCTGGTTGCATTTAATCCTTCAGTATATAAACCATCTTCTCTCCTTTCATTCGGAACTCAGAAAAACAAGGTGGTTTGAAGCACCATATTCTTGCTATAGCAACTCTGAGATCCATCTCTGAGGAGAAGAGATGGGCAAGTGGTGAAGGAAAATGATTTTTATTTTTTTTATTTTGCAGCAAGCTAATAACTTTTATGTTCACTTTTTTTTAGATTTATTTATTTATTATATGTAAGTACACTGTAGCTGTCTTCAGACACTCCAGAAGAGGGAGTCAGATCTTGTTGCAGATGGTTGTGAGCCACCATGTGGTTGCTGGGATTTGAACTTAGGACCTTTGGAAGAGCAGTTGGGTGCTCTTACCTCCTGAGCCATCCCACCAGCCCCTTCTGTTCACTTTTAATAGAAAAGTACAGCAACTACTTCATGGCTTTAGAGAAGTGGTTTTCATATATCAGATATCCTGCATATCAGATATTTACACTATGATTCATGATGATAGAAGAATTACAGTTATGAAGTAGCAATGAAAATAATTTTATGATTATGAGACACTGCAACATGAGGAACTATGTTAAAAGATCAAAGCATTAGGAAGTTTGAGAACCACTGGTATAGAAGAATATTATAATCAGAGTCTTAAGTTTTAGGTACATACACTTTGTAGCCTGCAAACAGAAGTGCATGGGCTGTTCTGCTGTTTTATTCACTATATCTTACATGATTTTATCTGGTGTTCTGATAATAGGTGAGTAGCTCTGCAGTGGTTGATTTGCATTTATCATACTATATACTACAACCATGTCAGAGAATGAGTTTCTCTTACCACTAACTTTTAATATCCTTAATGCTTAACATTTGCATATTCTTTAAAGAAAATGTTTCCCTTGCATGCATATATATATATTAATGTCTGTGGTCATGGAATGGCCCCCATAAGCTCATATATTTGAATGCTTGGTTCTCCATTGGTGGACTGTTTAGGAAGGATTAGGAGGTGTGGCCTTGTTGGAGATGGTGTGTCATTGGGGATGGGCTTTGAAAATTCAAAAGTTCACCCTAGGCCTAGTCTGTCTCTGCCCCCTGATAGTGAAGATAAGATCTCAGCTACTGCTTGCCATGTCTGGTTGTCTCCTGTCCCAGTTCCCACCACAATAGGCAAGGTTTCACACTTTGAAGCTATAAGCAAGTGCCTCATTAAATGCTTTCTTTTATAAGTTGCCTTATTGGACAATAATTAAGTCAAATATGTTCGTTGATAAAATCAAAGTTTCACCAACAAGGTAATGAGTATTAGTATATGGACTAATGCTAGGTTTGACCTAAGATACATTCATGGCACCATGTCAACCCCCAAATCAAGTGAGCAGGCCAATTTCTCTAAATGAGATACAGAAATGAAGTCTTTCAGCATTTCCTGAGTAAATGGGTTTTCTATGGAGAATTAGGTACAGAATATTATTAACCAGTTCATTTAGTTTACTTAGACCACTGGGCCTTTGCAGAGTTATCTTACTTACTGAACATGAAAGGAGCTGACCAAATTGTCATTGTTCCAAAGAAATGGTTTAAAGTTTTTCTGTCCTCTAATATCCTTTCATACGGAACCCAGTTCCATTTTTACATAATCTGTGTAGACGATTACCTGGGGACTTTTTCCTGTGCTATAAACACCATGGCTTCATCCTGTCCATTTATACCCAGTTTTAGCCTTTCCAGGCAGCCTCTTGGCCAAGAACCCATTAGTAATTTATCAAAAGAGCAAATGTCATTATGCAGGAAGCCAGGGGAACTATTTTGCATTTGATTTCTGGTTCTGATAGCATTACTATTGATTTAGTATTCTTCAACATGGCAAGGCTAGACACAACAGATAACTGTACTTTTGAACTGTCAATCAAATGATCCAAGATTTCCCAAGATATCTGAGCTTATGACAGTTGAGGGTCTATCTCATAACCTGAAATATTTCCTGAGATGCTCTTATGTCAAAATATTCAGTAGGAAGTGGCTGCTTTGTTACCAAATAAGGAAGATTTTTAAATGAGGAAATGTTGGTAGTTATTTCCAGAAGCATTGGAAGTAAAATATGAGCAAGGTGGTAAAGCTGTAAGAAAACTCATATGATATAATTAACACTTAAATAAATTCCAAGTGACTTTAAGGGAATTTTTTTTTATATATCTGTTATCTGTCAAAAGAAAAAAAAGTAAAAACATAGAGGGTAGAGATGACAGCCATTAAAGTCATCTTGAAACGTTGAGAAAGTGAGAGATGTTTTAAGAATTTTTTTAATTATTTAAATCTTCATCAGCCATTACGTAATTAATGTGTTTATACTCTGCAGAATTTGCTATGATATTTTCACTAATTGATTAAAAGAAGTTTGGTTATTGACGAAAAGCAGTGAAAGCACGTGATGTTTTCCCACAAGGCTTAGCGGTACAAGACTAGCAAATCAATGATTTGAAGCCTCCCTGAGAAACTCAGAGAAAACCCACCTCACATGAAAGTCATGAAACACTGGGGCTGTTTGCTTAGTGGGAGAGGACTTGCCTAGGACAAGCAATGCTCTGAGCTCAATCCCAAGAACTCAGAAGCATAAATGTTTGGGCAGAAGCAACATCACAAAGACATCTCACAATTGCAGGACACCTTCACAGGCCAAACTGACTCCAAACAGCCAGAGGTTCCCCCCACCAAGTCCTTTGGGGGTTCTCTGTCTCTGAGTATGACATTCTGGAATGCTTCCCATACAGGGTTAAAGAGATAAGCTTTGGAGATAAACACTCTGACTTTACCATTCTTTACTATAAGTGTAAAGCATATGACTGAGTTATTGATAAAGTTGGGCCATAATGTTGCCAAAGGCTTATTGTTCTCGCTGGAAAAAAATTAATGAGTCAAATAATTTGCCGAAGCTTATATATGGTTGTTTCTGGGACAGATAAACTGTATTTTTCTGTTGTATCATCTGATCTTGTACACTATAACAATTTCATAGCATTAATGTCCAGCATTACATGGTCTGTACTTATTTTTCCTTACCATGCATCTCCTATTGAGCTCCAACTCCACTGTGAAGCACCTGTAGTTTCTTTTTTCCCAATTTTTATTAGATATTTTCTTCATTTACATTTCAAATGTTATCTCGAAAGTCCCCTATACCCTCCCCCATCCCCTGCCCTGCTCCCCTACCCACCCACTCCCACATCTTGGCCCTAGCATTCCCCTGTACTGGGCATATAAAGTTTGCATGACCAAGGGGCCTCTCTTCCCAATGATGGCCAACTAGGCCATCTTCTGCTACCTATGCAGCTAGAGACACAAGCTCTGATGGTACTAGTTAGTTCATATTCTTCCACCTATAGTGTTGGAGACCCCTTCAGCTCTTTGGGTACCTTCTCTAGCTCCGTTCTTTACATTAACCACGAGTTTCAAGATATTCTCTTAAGGTCTTGTGCTCCACACACTGCGACTTTAACCCACTAAACCATCATGTTGTTGATGACCTCAGGTTCTGTCTCCAGTGTTACTTCATAGCTCTGTTCTAATGGTTTCACAGAGTCTACATCAACATCTGACCTGCTGGGCTTAATAACACATACTGAGTACTCATTGGTGGGATGTCACCCCACATAACTCAGAAGTCACTTATCTATCAATCACTATAGTTTCACAGGAATGGAGGCCAACTCACTGGCTAAGAATTATTTTTTTTTCCGTGAATTGAACTTTTTACTCTTGGATTAAGAAAATTAATGTGTTGGGGATAGATTCATTTGGTAGAGTTCCTGCTTAGCATGCATGAGGAGCTGGGTTTGAGACCCAGTACTACATAGACTGTGTGGTGGAGCACACCTGTAAGACAGGAGGTGGGAAGGCAGGGGCATCAGAACTTTACAATCTGATCTTCAGGGCAAATAGTTAACCTCCAAATGAAATGTCAGAGCCTAATCCACCCTTTGATCCTGTTCTGAGCTAGTATTTAACAGCCTCATCTGGCTCCTGAGCCTTGAGTGGCATAATCTATGGAGCTGAGTTGAGACAAACAAAGCAGCATTCATTAAAGATCCAATTCTGTTCGAACATGTTAGGGCTTCCTATGTGACACTCAGACATTGCAGCCTGGACTGCTGGGTTTAATTTGTTCCTATTCCTTCTCTGTCTGCTTCTCCTTTGTAAAACTCTTCTCTACTCAAAACTGGTAGCTTTCTCCTTTACCACCCTAGATGTTAGTTTATTTATTTATTTTTTGCTCTCTCATTTGTGGTTTCATATTCTCCTTTACCTTTGCAGCCTTGAGACTGCTTTCTCTAAGGTGTTCAATAAGTATACACTTAATCCATGAATGAGCTGGACTGTAGCTACGCATTGCTTATGTTATATTGTATTACAATTTATGTATCCTTTTCACCACTAATTAAAAAGTACTCATCACATACAGAAAGCATGAAAACCCATCTCTTCTCCTAAAACGCATGCTGAGGTGATTTTTACTCTGCCTACACCCTGAATAGATGTCTTAAGCTCCAGGTATCTAGTTTTATCTCTGCCTTTATATTTATTCTTTATGATTAGAGCCCTTGGCTCTAAACTTGAATAACTTGCATGTCTTAAGTTTGTCTGATTATCAGATCTCTGACCTGTCATGTGAAATAATTAAAAAGTTGTTTTTTTAGGGTCATTTAAAGAAACTCATATTTTTATTATTATATAATAACTTCCTATTAATGGGCTACAATGTAGTTTTCAACCATGTATACAATAGACTAGCATTTCTCTTTACCATTCATTTATGGTTGGATCCAGATGCCCACTCTTTCTATACCCACTACTCCATCCTATTCTGCCTTCAAATAATGTTCTTCTCTCTACTACTTCAGTGAGTCTATCTGCTTACCACTCACTGATGTGTGTATTCCTGTATTGTACTAGGGATTGAAACTAGGAACTCCCCAGGCAAGGCAAGCACTGTACTACTGAGTTACACCTCCAGCCTTTCTACCTGTCTCTGAGCCAGGTTCTTACTAAGCTGCCTATGTCGGTTTTGAACTTCCTCTGTATCCCAGACTGACTTTGAACTTGTAATTGTGTGGCCTCAACCTGTCAAATAGTCCTGGGCCAGCAGGTGACACCCAACAAATATTCCCAAAGTGACTGCTTTATGCCAGGATGCACACTTGGCATTGGCTGACAACCAGATCAAGCTATTTTAACCAGCAAGAGCTTAAAAAATATGATGACTTTGTTCAGTCTTTGTTGAATGTTTTTATGTTTGATTTAATTTGGTATCCTGGCTCTGCCTTAGTTAGGAGTTTCTGGGGAAATAAAGTAGAGAGCAAGCACTCCTGCTGTGAGGTCTGTGTCCTCTGCCCCTGTTTGACCCCCTCATCCTTTTGCCCATTGAATTCTGCCTCTCTATTGTTAAAGGAACCATTTTCTATAATCATATGTTCCATCCTGTCAGTGTATAATTATGTATATTTTAAATGAATTAATGAGTGTCCTGTACTTTATGGTACACATTTTAAAGTGATCTATGTCTATCTTTAGACCAAACTGCCTAGCTTCATACACATAATGAGAGCCTTATTATCGTACTGCTCATCATTCACACCTATCCCTGTGGACACTGCTGCCATTCACCTCGCTGATCCACATGCTCCTGGTGCTCCATGTAGTCCTCCTGAACACTGCTACTACTGTGGCCTGAAGGATTTATCCAATAGTAGTTAGGGACAAAAAAACTGTTAAAAAAACATATTAACCTTTTATTCTCTTTATGGTTACTACTGCTGTGATGAAACACTGTGACCAAAGCGACTTGGGGGAGGAAAGGGTTTATTTCTCTCACAGTTCAAATGCAGTGAGGGGAGGAACTCAGACAGGACAGAAAGCTGTTGCTTGCTCTTCGTGGGTTGCTCAGTCTGTTTTCTTACAGATCCAAGAAGTGATGGAACCACACACAATAGGCTAAGCCCATTCCCTTTAGTCACTAATTTAAAAAAAAAAAAAAAAAAAAAAAAAAAAAAAAGAATTGCCTTACAGCTGGACCTTAGGGGCACAGCTTCTCAGGAGAGACTCCTATCTCTCTGAAGATACCAGTGAGCATCAAGTTGACATAAAACTAGCCAGTATGTCGTCTTTTATCCTTGCTTTGATGTTTTTCCATCAAAATATTTCACATATCTACTCACATCCATTTCCTTCTGCCTAGAGACCTTTTATCTTTAATTCTGAGGCATAGTGTGGAAGAATGCTGGCTTCTATGCTCTTTCTCTTTTCATTCAACATTTTGAATGTTTCACTCCGATTTTGATGCTTGATCCTAATCGGAAGCTCACTGTAATCATTATACATATTATACATTTCTCTGTGAGTAAGGCATTTCCCACTTCTGGAATTTATTTCAATTATGTTTGTTAATGGTTTTCTAAAATTTTTAATGTGGTATGCCTTGAGTTCTCAGTGTGTGTAGAGGGTGCGTGTGTGTAAAAATGCTTCTGTTTTGACTTCAAGAGTCTGTCTCCTGCAGCTTTTTAAATTGGTTCCTTCTTGGTTGGGTGACAAGCTATAAGATAAGGGTAATTCTATGAGTCTTGGTTAAATTTCTGTATTTTCATGGGATCTTCTTCCCCAGCTGTATTCATCTTAAAGTTACTTCCACACACAACTAATGGTCCCCTGTCTATATTTTCTTGCTTATGTTACTAATGCATTTTCTTGCATACCTGACACGTGCATCCCAATTTTTCCCATTTGGTGAGTTTGGCAGAAGGATGGTGGTGGTGATGGTAGATCTGGAATAGAAGACATGCTTTTTTCTAAGCTGATGAAAGAGCCAGTTATGGAAGCATAATGACCCATAGTCTAGAGAAGGTAAGTCTTGTAACCAATTAAAATGTGCATGTATGCTCATGTACACAAGTATGTGTGTGTGAGGGGGAGCAGGGGTGTTTGACATGTCATCTGAAGCTATTTTTCCGATTTTTCTCTTACATGTGCTAATTTTCACTGGATAACCAATAATTTATCAAAATCTGCCTTGATGTGTTCCTACCAGTTCTTGCCCAGCAGCGTGGTCCCCATGTGTACAGATCCTGCCTGCTTCTCTGAGTGTATCTATCTCAGCAGAACTTGGGTTAGGGATTTCCACTCTAATCTCATCTCTGAAAGGCACAGTGAAAGTGACTAATTTCCAGTTTGACCAGAGCTTTCTCCTAAAAAGGACAGGGACAATGATTTCAAAGCTCTTCCCACATTGAAACTGAAGCCAAAAGGCCCAAAGCAAGACCTGTGAGTTCAATAGAGTTTGAATTCTGCTGCTGTCATTAGCAGCTATGCAACCCTGGGAAAATTACCTAACCTTTTAAACCCCAGCTGCACACTGGTAAACTTAGAATAATTATAAGAAGCTTAAATTAAACAAGGCATTGCCTTGCATAGGATCCAGCACACGCAAAGTGCTCAACAAAAGTTAGCTGATGTTATTTCCCCAAGGTCATTTTCATTTCTGCTTATGCCTGGTCCTCAGCTGGAGACTTGCCCAGACCTCTGTGCCTTCCTCTGTGCTGTGTTTGTCCCACATCTGAGCTTGGTACTGCGTGGGAAGTTTAAATAATGAAAAGTTAGAAGCCATAGGTGTGATAGCACCTGTCCATTTGAATACCTAAGCTTTCTTCAGTGTTCATGGGATCAGTTAAACTTGGACTTGCATGAGAGCAAGAGTTCATTGAAAGTGAAAATCGAACTCAGATATTGCATCTTTCATTTCTCAGCTGTACCACCCCAAGGATATTTCTTTCTCTGTCCCTGCAACAGTTTTCTTATCTGCACAAGAAGTGTGGAATGCTTCCTGCCTCACAGAATAGCTGTGTAGATCGAAAGAAGGATTCAATTCAAATGGGACAGTGCTTTATACAGAAGTGCTCACTCAGAGTTAAGCATGAATACCATTGATCATACAGATCTGAAAACAAATACAAAGGTTTCCTTGATCATCTCAACAATGACAAGTCCTTATTTCATTATGCTTTGAGATGTCTGTTATTCTTTCTCCATTACAGTATTTAATCTATAAAAGATACAAAAATATGTAAATGGACAAAGTGTCTGTCCCCAAAGTATGAAGTCACAGACAAAAACCAGGCTAAAATAAGGACAGGTCACTCTCTGTGCCTCCTTCCTTCCTTCCTTCCTTCCTTCCTTCCTTCCTTCCTTCCTTCCTTCCTTCCTTCCTTCTTTCCATGCTTAGTTTTAAATATCTGTCCTGTTTTAGAGTAGGAACTAGAGAAGACAGGCATGTGAGAGGAGAATGGCAGATAAAATTACACAGACTCCAGTGAGACACACCTCAAATATAGGAGAAAACATTATAGGATAAAATATCAAAGGCCAATATTTATAAAAGTCAAGAAACAAATATCCCATAGTTGAAATCTACAAACAAAATTCCACTCCTAGGCACACTGCTAATCACCATATCCACAGAAGAAATCTGATTTCCAGGTATAGTGGATGGTAAAAGACCATGATTATCAGGGAATTTACTAAAAGAACCTGATTGCTATCCTGAATGTTTTCCAAAATGCCATGAGCACATTTCTTTCTCAGTAGAGGATACAATTCATCAATTGTTAAGATTGATTTTCTAAGCAAAGCACTCTAGATAGGCTTTGAAATTGTACACATTGCATTTGCTTTTAGAGCCATAATCAAAGATGCTTACTTAAGGACTGAAGAGTTTGAGCATCCTTAGATGATCCAAAACACTAGAAAGGTACCCCAGTGAGACGCTAGTGCTTAAAGAGTTTCACCCTAGGGAGGGGCATTATTTTGGAAATATTTACTTCCAATGAAATTACTTTATGAGAAATACAAATGCTTAAAATAGTTGACACAGTCTCTGATTATCTAGTAATATATTCTCTCTCTGTATGTGTCTGTCTGTCTGTCTGTCTCTTTTCTCTCTCTCTCTCTGTCTCTCTCTCTCTCTTTCTGTGTCTGGTTTCATATATTTGTGTTTGTACATATGAATGGGCATGTCAGTGTGTGTGTCTGTTGTATGTATGTGTGACTTATATGTATGCCTATATATGTATATATGCACATGTCCCCATGAGTGTGTGTGTGTGTGTGTGTGTGTGTGTGTGTGTGTGTGTGTGTGTAACCCAGGCTTGTCTTCACTAGGGATCTTCATTAGTTGACTTTCCAAGTTCTAGGGCTATAGATCTTTACCACTACACTTAGTTTTAGCTGGTAATATTTTTGTTTTATCTCCAAGGCTCTTCTGATTTATGTAGAGCTGAAGTTGTAAACTATTATTCTCAGTACAGATCTATGAGTTTTAATGTTTCCGTGCTCTTATATTAATGAACTTTAGGTAATACATTGGTTATATCAGTGACAAGCTTGAAACAAATGTAAACTAGTGTTCATAGACTCTGAAAGGGAAAGCAATTAAAATGATAAAAAAGTTAATAAAATTATATGATTACTCATAAAACAGTAAAAACATTCTGTGATATTAGGAAATAAAGCCTATCCTACATAAAGTCCCAAATTTTTAAGTTTCTAGTTTTATTTTTCTCAATTGTAGTCTGAACTCTACACACTATTACCAGATAATGTTTATGGAGCTGAATCCTCTGTTTTCACTTCTCATATTATAAAACATGGAATGAGATAATTTTATACCTACTCTTCTTATTGATTCTAACTAGTAGCTAGGCAATCAATGGTGATTATGAGATGAAAGAATTCTAGGACAGAATGAAAATCAAATTTGGCTCATCATGTCTCTTAACTACATAAATATAATAACCTCAAGATGAACAGCAGGCAGACTTTAATATAAATAAATATACCATTTATGATCTCAAATCAGCAACAAAATTTATGAGACCACTTCAGAATGATGATGCCTTTATAGGAAGATTGTATTTTCAAAGGAACGACTCTACTTAATACTATTAGTATAATTAGTGGGTGAATGTACACATGGAATATTTATTAAAAGAAAACAGAGAAGGTACGATATGGAGAGCTTCTGGTTTATGTAGAAGTCTGGAAAGACTCCCAGGGCAGAATGTAGTGTAACAACTGCCCAACAATTTGTGATTTCTCTAAGAATTGGTAAGAGCCAGTATTTTGTTGGGTACTTTTCACCTATGAAGAACTCTGCTCTTTGTTAAGAGAACTTTATACATTGTTGTTCTGGATTTGTACTTACCTTTGCTTGAATAAATACTATTGTAGTAAAAAATAGACATGACCTTGAAACATTTTAATATCTAGAAAAGGGAAGTTACACATTGAACTGGCAAGTTTGACACAGAAACTAAAGGTATCTAAAAGGAAAGTATCTCAAGAAAATGCCTCCAGAAGATCCATCTGTAAGGAATTTTCTTAATTACCTGTTAATGGGGAAGAGCCCAGCCCACTGTCAGTGGTCCTGAGTTCTAAAAGAAAGCAGGCTGAGCAAGCCATGAGGAGCAAGACAGTCAGCAGCACCCCTGCATGGCCTCTACATCAGCTTTTGCTTCCAGGTTCCTGACCTGTTTGTGTTCATGTTCTGACTTCTTTTGGTGATGAACAGCAATCATTGAATATGGAGGCCAAATAAAGCCCCCCCCCCCCACTTTTTGTTCATGGTGTTTTGTTTTAACAATAAAAAACCCTAACGACACACATAGAATCCTTTATTCCTTTCATGTTGACTTAAGGCAAAAAAAGACAAAGTAGTTTTAACCATGAAATTTAGGGAGCACTAGACTACTATTTGGAGTTTCTGATACACAGGACCTCACTATCCTTTTCCTTTGAGAAAACAAAACAAAACACCAACCACTATCCAAAGTATGAATCCCATGGCTAGGCTACTCAAAACTGCCTGTAACTCTAGTTGCAAAGGATCTGACATCCTCGTCTGGTATCTGCAGACACCTACCCATAACACACACACACACACACACACACACACACACACACACACACACACGGGGTCTGGGGGGCACACACAAAGACATACATAGATACCATACATACATACATACATACACACAATCTTCAAATATGTATTCCCCACAGATACATTAGAAATACTTGGTATATTTTCAGTCTAGGTTTAAGACTTACTAATTAGATGGAGTAACATATGTATGAAGCTTGTTTTCCCATTACATCCACATAATAATTTCATCCAATCCTCCCCACCTAGTCTATATATCTTAGCATTATGGTGAAGAACTAGGTATCACTGTGGAGCAACTCAAACATCCTGAGATTTTGCCCCATTTAATCTGAAGCTACTATTGAGCTGAGGTATGATTCCACATTCACCATTTGCCCTTTTCTGCAATGCCATGTGATAAGGAATAAAGTTTTTCGAAAGAAAGAAACCTCAGCGCTGGTGAGATTGCTCACTTGTTAAAAGCATGTACCATTCTTCCAGAGGACTCAGCTTAATTCCTGTTTTCCCACATCAAGAAACTTACAACCACCTGTAATTTCAGAACCAGGTGGATCTAACTTCTCTATCTTCTGAAGGCACTGCATGCATGTGCACATACCCCCTTTTCTACCACACATACAATTTATGTAACAACATAAACAACAATAATAAAATAAAATGTAAGGCTAACAGCAACAAGATGAGATGCGTTTTAAGAGACTTGATTGGCTAATACATTGATAATTGGAAATGAAACCCAACTTGGTTGATTAACCAGTATTCTAAAGAAAATCTCTGATCCTGCTTCTAAATGGTCATTGTAGTATCTACAGGATCCTCTCTAGAGCCCTCTGAGAACAAATTCCTTTAGATCTAGTGATGCTATTCAGCTGCCAGATTGACAAAAATGTATACTAAAATGTACAAGAGTTGTCCTTTCCTTCTCCCTGCCATAGCTATAGCCTGGGATGTCCAGGACACAAAATATCTTATGATATCTGTGCTTTTTTTTTAGAGATATGATTTCAAGAGTATTTTTAAATACATGTAGAAGTAATTCAATATGCATAGAATATAATGCAGCAAACAATGAAGCACACCCTGTCTTAGCGAGAGAACCGTAATTTCTTTGATTGATGACACACGCAGTTTCTTCAATTTATATTTTGTGCTTTGTATCAGTGATGACTTCTAGGACCAGTCTTTTCCATCCATAAAAGCAAGAGAAATCCCAGAGATCATAGAATACTATATCTAGGGAAATAAATTCCATCTTCAGTGTCATTAGTACATTCCCCCCATAGGTCTGCAGAGCAGAGCAACTAGGAGGGGAGATGCATTGGTTTTTGTTTTTTGTTTTTTTGCTTTTTTCAGGAGAGAAACCACCATATTTTTCTGTCCTTTCCCATAGGATCATCATCATTTCCAACAGAACTCACAGTAAATGCAGAAGAACTCAACAATGCACCTAGAGTAAAGGAATCACTTGGGACTCTGGGGAGAATATTTTAAACTTCACAAACATCCCCCAAAGTTTCTGCAAACTGTCATGACATAGCAAACTTTTTAGAAGTGGGAAGGAAAAATAAGATATTACTGAGATCTGCTGGCTAAGTCCCCATAGGACAGCCTGACAGAACAGTGTCTCTACCTCTAAGTCTTTTTCCAAATTGTATTTTTTTTCCATAGCAAAACTTTCTTAGAACTGTTCATTGAAAATATGTAAATATAACTTGGAGAAATACTAAGCAAATCATAAATTCTTGTGACTCAAGTGAGGTGCTCTGAGCAAACAGAGGTAAGAGCCTGCAAGGGCAGCAAAGAAGTCTTCTTGTGGTGGCTTTGCCTTCTTGTGGTGGCTTTGCATTCTTGTGGTGGCTTTGCATTCTTGTGGTGGCTTTGCATTATGTTCTGTCCCTTGTTTCAGGGAACCCATTCTTAAAGTGAAATTTTCAGCAAAAGTATGTGATGTGGCAATTAAAGGATGATTCCAGATGAACTAAGGACATACATGTAGTAAATAAAGAACTGGATATCCTTCTGTTGATTAATATGTAAGGTCACCATCCAAAGAGTCTTTCCTCCTTTGTGATATTTTGAAATCCCAAGGTCAGCGGTGTCTCAAGTATGTGTTCAATATTAGCAATTCCAACCTGTTCGTTTATATACTAGGCTGGCCTATGGCTATGCTTCATTGAAAAGTACTTCTAGTGAAGTCACTCTGCAGTTCAATTTCAGGCATATTCAGGATAATCTTATGCATTTCCTGTTTGAGATTAACTTTAATGGTCCACTAAGTTATGCCAATATTCTTAATTATAGTCAGAGCACCAGAGTAGGTGGGAATCAGAGATATCACTCTTAGGAGGAGGACCACAGTGCATGGATTCATTAATTACAATCTTGCTTTGATGTTTACATACACAATATGGGTTTGTTCTGAAGCCTACACCAACTGTTAAGGTCTAGGTAAAATGTTACGGCTGAGGTAACTGTTACCTGGCTAGCCTACTATTTTGTGCTGTTATTAATGTCATAAGGAAACTTTCTTATATGTTCTTACTCTTGCTACTAGGATGTTACGTAGTTTGGTTGGCAGGTTAAGGCATGAATATTAGACAAGTCCCATCCTGGTTGGTTGACAAGTTAAGACATGAATGCTAGACAAGGCAAGTCCCCTCCCACAGTTGAACACCCCCCAAAAATGGGAGCAGGATAACAGTACAGCAAAGACATGTTCCCCAGGAAATCCCCCCATCCCTAAATCCTGCTTAGTGAAATAACTCAGCAGAGTGGTTTGCAGATCTCAGGATTCAAAGGCCCTATCTTGACTCAATGTCACAGTCAGCTCCCAAGTCTTACCCATTGCCCTGATACATCAATCTTGGGGTATGGTATTCAATAAACCATCCCTGTTTGACTAAGACTGCTATCTGAGTGGTTTGTGTGGCAATTCCCACACCCCAATAGACTAAGATGCCTGACTGGGTGACACTGGTGAGTGTGTGTGCATGTGTGTGTCTGTGTGTTATGGATCCAGGTCTTATAGTCTCATTGGAATGGGAGAACACTATTACTTCTTGAGATAAAGCAATATTAGTGCCATATATAATTTCCCTAAAGCTCAGTTTTCTTGTCTTAGGTTTTTTTAGTGTCTTGTGTTTTATGTATGTGAGTGCACTGTCGTTCTCTTCATACACAAGGGGAAGAGGACATCAAATCCTATTTAAAATGGTTGTAAACCACCATGTGGTTGCTGGGAATTGAACTCAGGACCTCTGAAAAGGAGCTAGTGCTCTTAACTGCTGAACCCTCTCTCCAGGCCCATGTTTTCTCATTTGTAAAACTGAAATAACAACAGAGATTTTTGAAGTGATTCTAAATTACCTCATCCAGAGGCTACCATGTGGTCATGATTCAGTCAGTATTACTGATTGATAGCTTCACTTTTCAGCTTCTCAGAAGAAGTGCTGACCTCAAGTCTCTGAGATGCCTCAACATAGTAGTGACTGACTGCCACCATCAATCAGGAGGGAACATTAGGCTGGTGTACACATGAAAAGCGTTTACTTTAACCTAGACTAGGAATTTTCTGATGAATTAGATAAATAAATGAAGCTGTGTGTGTATTTTAGAATGCACAGATTATTAGTTGGCTCAGAAATTGTAAGTTTAAATGTTCTTACCATGTAACAAGTGAGTTCTGAGAAGGTTTTCAATATTGAGAAAAATCAAGAAAGAGAGAGGTGTAACAAATAGATATTTCAGTCCACATGAGTTATGAGTGAAAAGATAATGCATTTGTTTCTATCTTGGGGGTGTTCTTTCAATTTTTCCTTTCTAAAAGAATCCTAGTGATTTATTGTACAGCTAAGAAAATAAATTAAATCTCTTAAAGTTGATAAAAGAACAGATTCTTTTGGATTTCTTGGAGCTTCTATTGTGGATGACGGAGGGCAGAAGCAACATAGATGATTCACTATGATGAACTAACAGAAGTGGATATTCTTTAATAAATGACCAAAGGGAATATT
Source organism: Mus minutoides (assembly GCA_902729485.2). NCBI lineage: Eukaryota > Metazoa > Chordata > Mammalia > Rodentia > Muridae > Mus > Mus minutoides. The sequence goes on from LR750874.1 coordinate 55,106, forward strand.
TTCACTAAGCAGCACTTCTTGAGTTCTGGCTTCAACAACTCAAAAAGAAACAATTAATATTATGGACAGGTTGTTGGGAAGTTTTGTGTAAAATACAAGTATCTCATAATGCTTTGTTGAAACTTCAATAACAAAAAATATCTTGGAATAGGATTTAATAAGAAGTCAAGAATATCTAACTTGATACAACACTAGTATCCACAATGGTAATAGGAAGTTGAGGAGCTGAAACATGAATTTGGTGTGTGTGTGTGTGTGTGTGTGTGTGTGTGTAAGAGAGAGATAGTGTAGAGGGAAAGGAGCAAGGAAGAAGAAGAAAAGTGGGTTGAGGATATGAATGTTTATTTATAGCTTGAGCCAAAGTTCAACTTAGCCAGTAATTGCAACATCAGATATCTTGGTGATTTGGGTGCTTTGAGATATTCTTTAGGCAGTTTCAATAGGAATGATTTTCTCAAAGAACTGGGGAGCCAGTAAGGAAAGAGTCAACCTCGAGGAAGGAATAACCAAAGTACACAAATGTGATTTAAGGTCAGAGATGAGTTAAAGAGAGGCTATTTCTTTTTTTTTTTTTTTTTTCAACTTTTATTAGATATTTTCTTCATTTACATTTCAAGTGTTATCCAGAAAGTTCCCTATGTCCTCCCCCCTCCCGGCCCTGCTACCCTACCCACCCGCTCCCACCCCCTGGCCCCGGCGTTCCCCTGTATTGGGGCAAATAAAGTCTGCATAACCAAGGGGGAGAGGCTATTTCTAAAAGGACCCACACAATACTAGTGACACACACACACACACACACACACACACACACACACAAATGATGAGTAACAAGGACAATAGCTCTAAATACAATTACAAAGAGTGGATGAGTGACCTCTGTATTCTCTCCTGAAGGCCCTGAGTGTTCTAGATTCCCATCTAGTACCAATAATGGCCAACACAGGCCAAGCTTCACCCTTAATTAGGTGCAATGCCATAAGTGGAATGTTCCCATGAATCTCAGTTTACAGCTCAGAAAGCCGTGAGTGAGGAAGGAGAGCCTAAGAGTTGTCAGAGGTTACACTGCAACCAGAAATATTGAGACGCAGACACATGGATGAGGGCACCTGACTCTGGACCCTTTACTCTGATCCACAACTGTTTAGGAAGCGCAGTGTTCAGGTAAAGGAATTGATTTTCTATCATAACTTGAAGCATACAGAAAAAGAGTTAAGGTTTCAAAAATTCTAGAGACCATTGCAAGCTACTGATGGACAATGTGATTTCCTAGAAACTTAACTTTTATCTATCATCCATCTATCTACCTACCTCCATACCTCCCTACCTATTACTTAATGCACAAAGAGTAGAGTACAAATAAAAGACTGCGAAGGTCCACAGTGGGAAATTAGTATGCACCAGAAAGAGCAGCTGTCATATCTGGGAAGATTCTGTCTTGTGAACAAATCTCCCTGGAATAGCTAAAGAAATCTTTACATAAGGATGGATTGAGAGTGCTAAGAAACAAATGGCCAATCAAAAAATTATTGTTCCTTACTACCATCCTCTCAGTCTGTCACCCCAGGCTGATGTAGCTTGAGGAAACCTCCTGAGGTTCTAAGGAAAGTAGATGAGTGAAAATTGAAGTCAGAAAGGAACCTGCCATTTAGGTACCTGCTGGGTGCTAAGCTCCACACCTGCACACAGTTTCCCTGGAGGCATGTGAATCTACACGTGTTTTATTCCTGAGGAATAAAACTTCTGTCACATTAATCCCTAAATTCTTCTCTTACACAACGGGAGACAGTGAAGAGTAGTAACAGGAACATAGCATTTATCTCAGATACAGCATTTTGCTTTCTGACTGTGTGAATGGCTGCGTGTAAAGAGCAGGGAGAGAGACAAAGACCCAAAGCAGTAGCTCACATTTAGCATTTAACATCTGGGATCAATTCCGTCAAATTAAGATTCACAAGACTGCACCAGTGCATGCCGGGAGTCCTGCTGTTGTTTTTCTACACCATAGCCATAACCAATATGACTTGTTTGTGTACCGCACAGCTAACACTGGGTGCAAAGCTGCTTCGAAGAGAGTAGACCAGGGTCTAAGTCCTGCTTCTGTTCAGGAGAAGGGAAAGTTTGGCCAAAATGCTTTAAGCTTTCTGAGTCCTGTTTTATTTGACCATCAGTGCAGATGCCTGACAGCTGCATATTCAGAACACTAAGTTCTGCATAACAAATGATTTTCTGGATGTCTGCTGGGTACAGAGACCCTGTGGTTCTAGCGCTCTGATCCACCCACATCTTGAGTATCTGACATTTATTCTCTAGTGGCCATTTCAACCATTCACATGCTACCTATTTGGAAAATATTTTTTTAACTCTTGGCTATTCCAGTTTCTATATTAATAGCATAATTGAGGATTGAAAAGAAGTTCTCTATTTCATCTTTACCCACATGAGAATTTTCTTGGTATTAAAAAAAAATACACTGTCTGCCTGGATACACTCCAAGGTCATGTTCCATATACAGTAAATATAACATTTATTGATTACTTAGCTCATACCATACTCCCTGCTAATTTACTTTCAGTATTTAAATTAATTCTCACAAAAGGAAGAAGAGATGGTTTGAAGAAGGTTCTGTATCTGGCTTATGTGCCCATAGCTATAAAATGACTTATCTGGGATTCAAACCAAGATCTATCTAATCCCAAAGCAACCCTTGAATTGCCAATTCATGTTGTCTTAATTATGCAGAAGACTTTGTAGAGATCTTTTATATATTTCCATACAGCATTCACTGTTGAAGATAAGAAGGATCAGTTTAATGTGCCCCCCAGTTTCCCAAAAGGTGCTTCTCACACACCTTGACCCACTAAAGGGTCATACACAGCATTGATTGTGATATCTGTCAAACCCACAGAACATCTTTCCAAAGTCAAGTTTCTATCCCCGGTCCCTGAGCACTGGAAGGAAATTGCTGCTTCATCCACTTCCATCCCACTTAATTCTTAGGTCTGGTGGAATGTTACATTCATGTTTTGCTTGATACAAACTTTTAATTCCTTAGAGCTGTGGTGTGGGTGTATGAACTAAGAGCAGTAGCAGGGGTAGTGATTAGTAACCACTAACCTTTATTAAGTGTTAGATGCTAGATATTAGATTAAGTAATAAATGTGCTTTGTTTCATTTGCCTTAAGAAAAAAAAAAAAGACTTGGTGGAGATGCCCATGGTCTGCAGGATGGTTTTTTAATTAGGTTCCCTTATACCAACATCAATATCTTTAATGTATGTGTGCATGCTTTTGTGTGTGTGTGTGTGTGTGTGTGTGTGTGTGTGTGTGTGTGTATGAGAGAGAGAGAGACAGAGTATGCATGTGTGCATGTTTGTATATTCTGTGTTTATGTTCATGTGGAAGCCAGAATACAGATCTGTTGTCATTCACAGAAATGAACACTCTTTTCTTTGAAGCAGGGTCTTTATTGGTTTAGAAGTCATGAATTAGACTAGACTGGCTTGCCAGAATTCCACGGGTCCTCATATCTCCACCTCTCAAGCACTGATATCACACGTGCACCAGGTCTGGCACAGCTTCATGGGTACTGGGGCTTAGGCATTTGTGATTATTAAGACAAGCCCTGTACAAAAGTTCCATGTTCCCAGTCCACCAAAGTTTACATCTTTAAGCACTATAGATTCAGTCTCAGTAATAAAATGAGAATTCAGATGTAATTTCATTTTATTCATCCTAATAACAAATCCAAATAAAAGAATACACTAAAATCCTATAGTTTCTGTTAAATAGCACATAATGCCTCAGAATAAAAGCAAACAGAAATCCAGGAGGAAGCACTTTGAGCAGCAGTATCCCATGTACTGAATCAAACCCCACTTAGCAAAATCTTTGGGGACCAAGAAATATCTAACCACAGAAGCTATTCAAATAGCCTCTTCACAGGCGTGTGCACTCTGAGATCCTCTTGGGAAACTGTGCAGGGTGGATATCAGACAAGGGAAAATAGCCTGGATATTCAGAAAACCTGGGGCTTATTCCATGAGCGATCACGTCATAAATCACCAGTCTTATAGTTCAGTGACCAACACATTCAAATGTCAGATAAGCATCCATTTTTTAAAAAAAAAATGTGTTTCTTAGTTCTCCATGAGAAAATAGTTTTACTTCAGTCCCTTTCAGGGAAAGAAAGGTCCATAATGTGGACCTTGGTTTAGGATTTTGTATCCTCAAACTCAGGTCTACAGGTAGAATAACTTACTTTAATATCAGTGGACACACATAAACATTTCCTTACAAAATTCCAATAAGCCTGAAGTGGCCCGGGCATCCTTTCATCCAGGTGCCCTTATGGCCATTGGCATTGTCCTGCAGAACAGGTGTATTATGGTTTAATCTGAAATCTTCCCCAAAGGCTCATGTGTTAAAAGGCACAGCTGCCAGCCTAAAGGCTTTTAGGGAGGCATTGGATCACTAGGGATATGGCTTAATCAGTGGGTTAATGCACTGATGAATCCACCCATTGATGACATCATTGGAAAATTGGGTAAGCTAGATGCTAGAGAGTAGTTGGTAAAAGTTGGTCAGTGGAGACCTTCTTGCCTATCTTGTCCAAGGCCCCTTTACTCTTGATCTTTTTCTCGTCCACCATGAGGTGGGTAGTCACTGCATAATCTTCTGCCTTAGCACAGTCCACAGGGATGACTAAGTAACTATGTCAGAGCCTCTGAAAAGGTGAGAGACAGTAAGTCTGTACTTTCTTCGTTAAGACATCCTTCTCAGATATTTAGCTACAGTGACTGAAAGGAGACTAATACAAGGTATTGTTATATAGGGGGTAAGGTAGGGAGTGGAGAAAAATGAAAAGGCAGTTGGCCACAAAGAGGTTTGAGAATCAAATCTATCACTTCTCTCTCTAGTAAGAACCTTTTTAAAATAAAATCATTTGTTCCTCAAACTGTTAATAGTTATTGTCATCAAATCTCTGTGGGGCCTCCTGTTATCTCCTTCCTTCCTTTCAGAGAATTCAGACTTAAAAGCCAGCATAGAAAATTTGACAAACACAACTGAACAAATGAATGAAATTAAAAGTTACCTGTGATACAAAAAATAGGGCCCTTCTAATATTATACTTTAATTTAAAATGCTATTATAGGTTTTCTACATCATTATATACTCTCCTTTTCTGGAACTAAGGAATGTGTGTTTCTGGCCTCAACCTCCTGGTGCCCTAAGGCCAGCCCATGGACTCCTGGTGCCCTAAGGCCAGCCCATGGACTCCTGGTGCCCTAAGGCCAGCCCATGGACTCCTGGTGCCCTAAGGCCAGCCCGTGGACTCCTGGTGCCCTAAGGCCAGCCTGTGGACTCCTGGTGCCCTAAGGCCAGCCCATGGACTCCTGGTGCCCTAAGGCCTAGCCCATGGACTCCTGGTGCCCTAAGGCCAGCCCATGGACTCCTGATGCCCTAAGGCCTAGCCCATGGACTCCTGGTGCCCTAAGGCCAGCCCATGGACTCCTGGTGCCCTAAGGCCAGCCCATGGACTCCTGGTGCCCTAAGGCCAGCCCGTGGATACAGTTTGCTCTGTGAATTCTCTTTGTCAGACTCATCAGTGCCTTTAACACCTTTCTTTTCTCTTCTTTTATGAGCATGATACCCATGGAGTAGTATGTGATATCCACGGTTTCTTCCAGAAAATTTTTCAGTCATCCACCTCACCCCCCACAAACATGTTTACACACACATACATACAATAAACAAATAAAAAATTAATTAAAATGAAAGAAAATGCAAGCAAATACTATTTTACTACATTCTTCAGTTCTGAAACAGAATGATGATCTTTCTATTAGACCTATAACTTTGGATGCTCCCAAGTGACTCTAAATTAACCCAGTCTCTTCACCACATCCTTGCCTATTCTAAAGGTCACTGCTCATACATCCTCCTGTCTCACGGGCTCAGGTCAATAGATGGAGGCAGCCCTGCTTTCTTTGCCCACTCTTTAAATCAGGTAAGGTTGTGAGTTCCATGCACTTCATTGTTAAAGCATTTTGTCACACCAACATCTTCATTCCAAGGCACATTTTCCTGCATCTGGCAATATCTGGCAAAAGTTCCATGCCTAATAGTGCGTGGCTTTGGAGCCCACTGGGAAACAATTATGACTATTGGCAACAATGTTTTAATGACAGCAATGTTTTAATGAATACTTGCAATGCTTTCGGTATATTCCAAGTACTGTCCTAGGAATTCGCCTGTGGTACCACATTTAATTCTAACATCAGCCTTAGACACTAGATTCTGTCTATTGTTCAGTTTCACTGATAGTTTCCACTGAGCAATTGGCATTGACTCAACTCAACTTTCCAAAGAATGGCACCAATAATCTCACTTCCTCCCTAAAAGATGTTCCAGTGTCTTACCAAGCAGATCTCACAGCTCTTAGTAAACATTAGGTTCAGGACCACCATAGCCGGGTACTATGCTAACTGGTGTTACAAGCTCAAAGGCAGACATTGGCAGTGGATTTGGGGAAAGACAGTCCTGAGAAGACAGGACCCCTGTTTGTGTAGGCTGATAAGGTATAGGAATGCTCTATCTCCTGCTTTCATGGTAAAGCATTGCTTTAAAAACTAACACACTGCCTTGACTTTGAGCAGCAGAGCACCTTAGTTCAGAAAGCCAGGATATTAGTCCCTAGACCTTTAAGCTGTCTCTTAAAGAGGGTAGATATGAGGTAGCCAACCAAACTGCAGTTGTAACTTGGGAGCCATGTCTCCTGGTGGCCAGGATTCTCCTTTATGATATTATATACTTGAGGCTGCAGATAAGCTCTTCCTTCTGCATCAAAAACTAAGACAACATGAAATAGGCATAACTTATTCTGCAACCTACTTTTAATAAGGGTTCAACCTCTCCTTTAGCCTATCACCCAGCAGAAGTTGTGGAAGAGAAAAGTTGTTAGGATATGGGGGAAGTGGACCTGTTCAGCAATAGTTCTTTGGGAGTAAGCTCGATCTTCCTGGGCAGCAGTTTAGTCCCATAGCAAACACCAGATATGGTTCAGCAGCTGCAGACCTGTCCTCTAGGCAAGCAGACACCAGGCACAAACCAGCAGCTAAAGTCCAGCCCTTTTGGCAAGCAGACACCAGGTAGCTATAATTCTTGCCAACCAGCCTAGGGTGAGGCCAAAGGAGGCAGCAAGCTCATGAGCAGTTCTTGGGCGAGTTTCTTTGAATAGGAACATTGCCAATAGTTGAGCTCAACAGCACTATGTAAGGCGAACCAACACATGTGAACAGCACTATGTAAGGCAAACCAATACATGTGTGTCTTTAGTGAAAAATAGTGAGGCAGAGCAAACCAAGCCAAGGTTCACTGTTTGTCTCTCACTATCCATGTGGTCATAATAACACTCCTTCATCAAGCATCCTTTCATGTGTTTGCTATATCCAAACATCCTTTCACCTGTGCCTGCTTCAGGAAATGAGCCGTTCATCTGTTTGCTTTAGCAAGACATCCTTTCACCTGTGTGCCCCAACATACCCTCATTTGATTTAACTAACTTTCCAAAGAAACTAGAAGTTTCCACTTCACCACAGCACTTCCCCATGCATCCCCTAGTGTAGGGTCTGTCTGCTCCAATGACCTCAGCGCCACTGTATCATTTAGGTCCTAGTTTTGACCCTCCTCATTTACATTTCGGTTTTGACCTGCCTTCCTAGAGTTTTATAGGAGGAAACATCCTAAAAGGATATCCACGTCATCATGATTCCAGATGAAAAAACAAACAAACAAACAAACAAACAAAAAATAGGTCCATGAATGCAGCTCCCAATTCATAAACATCCATTTCAAATCTGCAACATAAAACTCACTATGCGGGGCTGGTGAGATGGCTCAGCGGGTAAGAGCACCCGACTGCTCTTCCGAAGGTGATAAGTTCAAATCCCAGCAACCACATGGTGGCTCACAACCATCTGACCTGGCTCCCTCTTCTGGAGTGTCTGAAGACAGCTACAGTGTACTTACATATAATAAAATAAAATAAATCTTTAAAAAAAAAAAACTCACTATGCTGCTGTTGTCCCCTCCTTGGTCCGCTTTGGGACAGTCCATTTTAATCTCTCTTTGGAGTGCTTTTCTTTGTTAAGTAAACTACTCCTTAAACTGCCTGTGTCCCTCGACTGACTTCTATTCTGCAAGAAGATGAGAACACAGAATCTCCAGCAATGTAACCCAGATGGACTGACTTCCACCCATATCATGCGTACCCTGTATCACGACCAAATGCATTCTCACTTTGTCTATTGCCTGAACCTCAGACGCTGGTCCTAAGGACACTCTGCCACAGACACCCTGAGTCCTTCCTGGGTGTGACAATCTACTGTCTTTGGAATATTCTGACACTATATCTTTGCCATTATTAAGGATTGTCAGGTTTTTGTTTTGTTTGTTTGTTGTTTTGTTTTGTTTTGTTTTGTTTTTGGCTTCTAAGGGCTGAGAGCCCTAGCCAACGTCCTCTCAATCATCACATTCCTGCATCATCTTATCCTAAAATATACAGAGCTCTTCTCATTGATTTGCACTAAAGAAAAGAGTCCACACTGAAGAGTATTGGCAATTTTATATGGCTTAACCTAAATATATCTACCAACTATTGAGCTAGGAACCTAAAAGGGATATCTCAATCCTTGCAATAACCCTGTGATGTCAGTGCTATAGTTAATTCCGTTTTATAGACACAATGACTAAAGCATCAAGAAGTCAAGTAATTTGTTCAAGGCTCCATGATAAAGAGTGGAAGTGTTTGGGTTTAAAAAAAATTATTGACGTGAAATACACCAAAATGCAACCAAAATTGCCTCTTGGTGGTGAAATGAGAGAAAACATTATTTTAACTCGTTTTTCCTATTTTTCTATTTTTAACAACACATGTGCCATGCCTAGTTGTGAATACAAATATTATTAAAATCACCAAAAATGTATAACATATCAATAACAAAGACTTATCGGGGACTTACTCTGTGTTCAACATTGTTCTAATTCCTTCAGATCATGTAATGTTCACAGTAGTTTATAAAAGCCCAGACAAATGCAGAAACTGCAGCAAAGGGAGCTGAAAAGCATTGCCTGAGTCAACACAGTGCTGAACCAAGTACTGGAGCCAGGACTCAGGGAGGAGCTTCACTGCAGACCCTTTTCTCTATTTTCACACCGTATATATTCCCAAGAGCTGATACTACATATAAAGGATGTATTTAAAATGGTGAGAAATACACACATATGTTAATCTAAATCAGAGTTAAGAACGCATGCAAAAATGTGAATGAATTTGGTACCTTAATACTTGTTCTGACTGCATAAAAAACTGGCTCTTTTGAAAATGCTGCATTTTCAAAGGCAGTTGTTTACAAGCTTGTTCAAAGAATGATTAGGAAAGCACAGGCGAGAAGCCCTACACAAACACATAGGATGATACTTCAGAAGAAGAAAGGTATCTTGAGTCTGTGACACAAATTGTTAGCTAGATCTAATTAGCTTCAAAATATCACTGCGAAACTACTCACAGTTAATTCAGGAGCTGGCCTCAGACAAACCAGTCAGGGGGTGGGGAGCAGCAAGGCATAGATACCAAGAGAAAAAAAAATGTATTTTGGGAAAAGCTATTCCCAAGTAGCGGTTAGGAGCTGCCTCTTGCGCATGCTCCATCCCAGTGGCAGCCTGGCAGGAGCTGTAGAGCCAACGGTTAGTCAAGTCTTAATAATGTGTCCTCGTACAGTTTTTCTTGTGACAGTCTCTTTAGACAGGCAGCTCTGCTTTTCATCGCTTCCAGATGTTAAAGCCATGATGCAAAAAATTGAAACAAGTGTAATGGGCTTGATGGTGCAAAGTCNTTGCGCATGCTCCATCCCAGTGGCAGCCTGGCAGGAGCTGTAGAGCCAACGGTTAGTCAAGTCTTAATAATGTGTCCTCGTACAGTTTTTCTTGTGACAGTCTCTTTAGACAGGCAGCTCTGCTTTTCATCGCTTCCAGATGTTAAAGCCATGATGCAAAAAATTGAAACAAGTGTAATGGGCTTGATGGTGCAAAGTCAAATCGATCCAGATTAGTTTACGAGCCCAGTAAATGTTAGAATTCAATGAGTCTACAAGAGATTAAAACTGCAAACAGCACTAACTACCATATTTCAGGACAGAATGAGGAATTTTTATTGAGAATGGAATTTTTTTTATACACTATACCCTGATTATGGTTTTCCTTCTCCACCTTTACTGTTCCCAGTTCCTCCACATCTCCCATCCCATCCAGATCCGCACCCTTTCTATCTCCCATTAGAAAACAAACAGGCAACTAATGAATAATAATAAACTACAGTAAAAACAAAAATAAAAGATCAGAATAGGACAAAACAGACAGAAAAAAAAGTCAAAGGAAATACCCAAAAAAACACACATAGACACAGAGACACATGTGTGGGTTTGCACACACAGGAATCCCTTAAAAATACAAACTAGAAGCATATCTGTAGATGAGGTAGAGGTAGAGATAGAGGTAGAGGTAGATGTTTATTGCTTTGTGTTGGCCATCAGAATGAGGAATCTAACCACAAGAGTAAATATATTTCACTTAACTTTGATCTACTAGACATTTTGAAATTTCCTTGGAAAATGTTCAAAAAGAATCATGGCAGACACCACTGTTTCTTTAGGGCAAAATTCCAAGGGAATGGGCCGCCCTGTCCCGAGCTGTTCCTAGTGAGCAATGTCCCATAACATGTCTGGCTTCTAACTTATCATGTCCATTATCGTTTAGTGTGTCCCAAGTGAGCCAATATCTACGGAAACCTGTTTGTTCATCAAGGACACGTAGTAGGTATTTATCATGTGTGCCTTGCTTACTGTAAGATTAAATGAACATGACAAAAATATTTTAGGTGAAATGGCCTTGGACACAGCTGGAGTATAATGTGGGTTCTGGACAAGGCACATCAGCTGTGTCCAGAAGCCTCGATAAATAATTCACTGTACAAAACTCAATAACATTGAGATTCTGTTAAGAAAACAAGTTTTGTCTTGAGCTTTTCATATGTTCAGCAACACCTGATCTAACAAATAGAAATGCAGACTGACATTTTTGTGCATGTAACAGAATTAAATGTACACAGAGATTAGAGCCAATGACCTGGATTTGAATCCTTCTTTCAGTATTTCCTAGCTATGTGACCTTGAGTAAATCCCTTAATCTCACTGGGAATCATTTCAAATGAAATATTACTTGCTTTTAGAGTGTTGTAATTGGGATTCAAGGTAAAATGTATAAAGTATAGGCAGAGTGCCTAGAAAACTAGCAAGCCCTCATTTAATGATATGGTAGTCTTTCAATGAGCGTGCAGGCTCGTGAACACATTGTGATTAAAGTTTATTTCAAAGAAAACAGTAATGTTGTGGGTGGAAAGACTTGTAACAAAACGGGTGGTCATGTTGCATCAAGAGAGAGCAAGCTTCTTGCTTCATGGATTTGATTGATCCTCATAAACCTTTGAGTTCCCATATAGTGCTCTCCTCCAGGAAAACAGCAATATCTAGATCCAAGTTCTCCTTGGAGATGTATGACTACTAAATACATTTTAATATATCTATAAAAAGATTTAAGTTCTTTGTGGAAAGAAAGCTGAAGAACCATTTATCAGAGTTTGACATGGGAATCATTTCAGTGCTGAGCCACACTGTTCCAAACACATTTCTTGCAACAAACTGATGAGAAATTCAGTATTTCATTTTCTGAATGTTGCCCCCAATGAATTGTAGAAGTCCGGCATAAAGTGCTGATTGTACTTTCATTAGACTTCTTTTCCTTTAGGCCATACAGGTGCAATGAATGGAGAAAGAAAATTAATTAAATTTATGGGCATGTTTATACCCTCCAGGTGTCATAAAATGTACTGGCTCAGACATTTTTCAAGTAATTAAGCAGACATCCCTGTGTTTCCTAATGAGTTGCTGCCCTTACCTTTTTAATCTGGTGAGAGATCTCATCACCTGCTTTTGTCAGGTGATGGGCTTATTCCCTTCTGAGCTCGCCCTTCTCTTCCTGCTGCACTGTGATAATGGGACTCTGTGGATGCAGATGTGAACTCATCTCCCCTGCAAAATCTTTCCAAGAGTTGACTAACCATTAAACCGGGTATGGTGGGAGCTTAGAAATATTAAAATGACCCATTTGCCTCCATATCAGTATCACTGGAGATGCATCTTTTTATTATCTGAGAACTGTTATGACTGGGCATGCCCAAATATTCAAATACATGATATATATATAAACACACGTCCACATATACACATAGAAAAAGAAGACGAGAGGGAAGCAAGAGACAGGGGGAGGGAGGAGGAGGAGGGGAAATTAATTCAGTCTGGAGCTTAGCTTCACAGACAAGATAAAATTCAAAGTGCTTTTTAAAGGCTGCATCAATGAAATTTCTCCTGAATAAAGCAGGACTCAGGGGAAGATTCTTGTAGAGGGGAAGACTGCATGTAACTGTTTTATATGATGCTTTTAGAATTCAGCTACCACTATTCTTGACACCAAAGGCACCTATGAGATACTAACTTTAACACAAAGCAAGCTAGCCTTTGTGAGATTTTCAGGACACCGCATTATAGGGATAGGAACAATTGATTGATTGATTGTATCATATAGAAGTTTAGTGCCAGTGGATGCCCAGAGAACATGAATGATGTCTACAGTTCACATTACACTATGCAGAAGAAAGGTATCCCAAAGGAAAAAAGGAATAACTGAGGTTCATTGGCCCATAAAGAGAGGAAATGGAGGAGGGATTTCAGGGAAGTTAATGAACCCAGCCTCTACAGAGTCTTTGGAAGAACTGCCTTGTCTGGAGCAGGGAGAGTAGCGTGGGAATCATCTGTAAACAAGATTACTGAGGTGCAGGGAGGCCAAATTAAAATGGAAGGAGGCTTAAAAATCAGCAAGAAAGGTTGGAATTTGAACCTTTGGGCAGATTCTTTGGCAGTGACATATAATCAATTCTTCTTTAAGCAAAAATCACTTCAAATCTTAAAGAGACACTAATCTAAAGCCACCCTCCCTGCCTATCTTTTCATAGGTGAAGAATCATATTAAAAATGGTATTTTATTAAGATCCATCTAGCAATGACATCAAGATTGCTTAAGCTAATGACACTCTGGGAAAATATACCACTGTCCTTCAGCTACCGTCCTCCTTCTGTATTCTATCTCAGGGAAATAATGCCTCTCATCCCAGGGTGGCTGCAGTTTCCCTGACCAGTTCGCTCATGCATCCTCTCCTAAAGAAACTCCTGTCATCTGTCTCCAGGCCTTCATCTCATCTGAGTGGTCAAATGTAGAAACTCTTCAGTTTTTGTTCTTGTCATCATTTTTTATTCCATCCCAGGCCAATTTTCTAACTAGCTCCACCAAAAAAAGAAAACAAAAACAAAAACAGATTACAGTATTAAGGTCTTCTGCCTTCAGCCATGTGGCTCTGGTTTTAAAGTCAAGAATAGAAGGGACTACTGGAACAACTGATGTAGTTAGCTGGAGCTAAGAAATTAGTGGTGGTTAAGAAGAGACCAGCATCACTGAGGTGAAATCTTCTGGGAAGTGTTTTCTGAGAACACAAAGAAGCTGTGTTCCAGAGGAATCCAAGGTTATACCTCCTGCTGCAGCTGTACTTGGTATAATGTGTAAGAGTCACCCAGGTGGTACTGGTTTTGAAGCATGAAGGAGTCATGAAGAGCTGCTGAGGCTTGGCACTGTGAGAGGCCTTGGAAGGCCATTGGTGAAGGTGCAGCCTCAGTTGCAGTTGATGGTCCAGGACTGAAGGGGTTATGCAAAGGATTTGAGGCTTGGCACTATGAAGAGAGCCTATGAGAGGCTATTGGTGAAGTCTTGTTGCAGCAGAAGACCCCAGTGTATTGAAGATGCCAGTACCTAGGGATGATCAGTAAGAATAGCAGCAGGAGTGGAGTGGATCAACCTGAGCTTAGAGTGCTACAGAGGACAGAGCTGTAAAAGTGATGCCAGCCCTTTGGAGGAGCTCAGAAGATCACGTGTGGATTCCAGACATTGAAACAAGAAGCTGTAACACTGAAGTTGCCTTGGAGACCCCAAGATGTTTGAGATGCCAGAGTTGTGGGCTATCTGCTGAGGAAAGCTGCTAACAGGGAGTAGAACCAGCCCAGGAGAAAGGAGTTTGTTGGACTCAACAATGATGGAAAAGGAATTGGAGATATGAAGACCGTCTTGAAATCAGACATGGAGATGCAGTTTGGAGTTTGTCTAACTGGTTTCTTCTCTTGATTCAGGGATGACAGTTAAGTGGTGGGATGGATCTCAGAAGAGACTTTGAACTTTGGACTTTTAACATTGTTGAGACTGCTATAGACTATGGGGACTTTCAAAGCTGGACTAACTATATTTTGCATTGTGCTATGTTTAGGTATGCCCCCCCATCAACTCATATAATTGAACAAGCCTTTGGGGGCCAGGGAGTGAAATGTCATGCTTTGAATATGCTTGGCCCAGGGAGTGACACTATTTGGGGGTGTGGCCTTGATGGAGTAGGTGTGTCACTGTGGGTGTGGGCTTTAAGACCCTCCTCCTAGATGCCTGGAAGCCAGTATTCTGCTCATAGCCTTCAGATGAAGATGTAGAGCTCCCAGATCCTCCTATACTGTGCCTGCCGGGATCCTGCCATGTTAATGCCAAGATGATAATGGACTGAACCTCTGAACCTGGAAGCCAGCCCCAATTAAATGTTGTCCTTATCAGGAAAAAAAATGGTCATCTGCCTAAAATACAGTATTTTAATTTTGTCTTCAGAGAAAACCCTAAAGTGCTCTGCATGTTCTAAGCATGCAAAGTCTTTCCTGTATCCTTGCGAAGTGCAGTCTCCTTTTGCACTCCAATGGATGACCTTACCGTTTAGAATTCTACATCATTTATATCATTTACATATTATTTGCATGTCATCACAGTCTTTATTCAATGTGGCCCTCATTTCTGTAATGTTCTTCTTCTCCACCACTCAACTCTTGCATTATCTCCTTTGGGATATATTTAAGTCATATCTTTTAGTTGTGGTTGACTGAAATCCTAACCATTGAACTTGAACCAACTTCATCCAAAGGGGACCATATTGATAGGAAGAAGAGTGATAGATTTGGGCACAGACACTGCCTGATCTAGTGTTACCACTAGGTCTCTCTGTCTCTCTTCCTCCTCCCCATCCCACAGTTCAGGGTCTAAATTCATTCCTTCAATAGACTGGCTCCCTGTGTGCAGACAATTGACTGTATAGCAGAGGAAAAGGCATTCATAGGAAAATTCCAGAGGATGATTTTAGCAGGTCAAAGTTAAATCAAATGTCTTTACATGGACAGATCACTATGGAAAGCAGGACATAATTGACTCAACCTGGGGTCACAGGCCTGTAGCTATGATTAGGAGAAGGCAGGGACTGAATGAGTGACATCCTGCCAAATGTCCAAAACCAGTAGCTGATTGAAGACAACTTTTCTTACCTGTGAGCACTATTACCCCTCTGGCAGCTGCTGTACTGGGATGTTTTACCTTGTCTCAAATTATCATCATGTCATCATCTCCTTGGTTCTATGTCTTTGTCAAGGATAAACTGGGAGGTGTTTCACCATGCCTACAGAGCTTGGCAGGGTTAGTAATATCTTGAAAAAACTGAGGGAAAAGTCATAATCTATGACTATCCAAAAGTAAATATGACAATTACCAAAAGTGGTAATATTAAAACAGTGGGTGAATTTTCACATAAGGACAAGGCAGACTACTGGAGCAAGAATTCAGTACCAATGTCATGGGGGTCTCTGAAGTTAGACAGTGAACAGCAAGAATACAGATGAAGCCAAGGTTGAAAGCAACCATAAGGGTGGAAAAATAACAAAGGTGTTTAGAATCTTAAAAAGGAGAATGTTAATATGCACAAAGCATAAACTTTATTTTTTAGGAGACTGAACACAAGGAATATTTTCTATTTTTAAATAAGTGTATTTCTGATGAGCAATAAGAATCTACACGGAAATGTCATGTCATGAGGGCAGGTGTCAGTAGCAGTAGTTTGGGTATGTACAGGGTGCCAACTAAAGCCTGGAATTGGTTGATAGATTTTTCTGCCAGATAAATTGGAGGGTGAGGGCTCTGATAGCTAGGAATGGCACCTTGATTATTTAAAAGGTGATATGAAGATAACATGGCATTGGTTACCTATGTCTCCAATCAGGGGTCTAAGGATAGGGGAAAGAGATGAGAATTGAAGCTTCCCCACTGGATCTTCAGCCAGATGTCATTACATGTCCATAATCCCACCTAAGGGAGAGAGGTAAGAGGATCCATAAGTTTGAGACTAGACTAGGCTACTCAGGGAGTCCCTATCTCAAGACTGAGACAAAAGCAAATGTAAAATAGTTTAATGAGACACTGAGGTCAGGAGTAAGATCTCTCACTGCAGAAGTCCTCTTAGGCTCCACACGAAGCATACTATATGATATTGGTGCACTGAGTCACTGGAGAACAGGGTGACGTTTTGTTGCTAGATCATTGCAGACTCAGCCCTGTCTCCAGAACAAGGCAAACAGACAGATTAGTGACACCAGGGGTGACACCCACAGGGAGCTGCTGGAAGCAGGCCCAGGGTGTAAAAGAAAGAAACTTCAGCTACAAGGCTGTGGTCAAGACAGGTTCATGATGGGTTCAAAGCCACAGTATTAGCTACCTCCTCAAGAACTCCATCCTACCACTGGCTTGTGGGAGAGTCCATGAAGCTACAAAACCCAAAGAAGATAATATGCAAGAAGCAATGTGTCAGGAGTCAGGAAAGCATTAGATTTTAATGGCCATGAAGGGTAGGAAACTGACACAGAGTGACATTGGTGGTAGTCACATCACTTCACTCTCAACACGTGGAAGGCTTTGAAGCACTTATACATATATGTATATATATATATATATATATATATAT
>LR750874.1:72464-250762 GCA_902729485.2 Mus minutoides
TATATATATATATATATATATATATATATATATATATATATATAAAATAAACCAGCAAATACAGTTTCTCCATGAAACTGTCCTTTTTATTCTTAGTTTTTAGAAATGTTGACCAAAAGAAATGCAGAATGAAGAGTATACTTGAAAGATTAGTGTGCAATGAGATATCTCTCAAACCAACATATAAACCATATAAGCTGGGTGTTAAAATTAATACACTGTGTGTGTGTGTGTGTGTGTGTGTGTGTGTGTGTGTAGCACAGCATTCATGAGGATGTCTGAGAACAGTTGGAGGAACTGGTCCTCTCTTTTCATCATGTAGAACCTGGGGTTGGAACTCAGTCCATCAAGCTCGGCACTGAGCCATCCTTCTGGCCCAGTAACTATTTTTGCTGTCACCACTTTGGTCTGCAGACATCTTTGGGGAAGTGGTTATGCGAGGCCTCAAAGTCATTGTTTTCCAACCTGAATTCCTATTGCATGAAGTATTCATTTCCAGAGCTGAGCTTTTCAAAAGATGTGGAAAGAAGATTGGGGACATGTTTGAAGCAAAGTGCCATCTCAATTCGTCAGAATAGACTCCTGCAAGAGTGCTTCTTTAGGTGTGGGGTTTCAGCCCGATGTTACGGAGGGTAATAAGGCTGTCCCAGACAAGGTAATGGGTTCTCTAATGAAGCCTACACTGCCATTGAGACCGATGAAGGTAAATGGGGAGAGGAACTGAGTAATTGGCTGTTTTCATGACCTAAACATGTTTCATACTACTTAAAAAATGCCGCTGAAGTATCTGGGGTTTTTTTTTTTCTCCCAGAAAATTACTAGGCAGAAATTTCTTAAGGCCATATTTCAAAGTAGTCTCCATGTTCATATCCCTAAAACACAATATATCAGTTTTTGCCCATCCGATTGCATGTGAAGGTTAGAAGAATAGGTACTGAATCTAGGCTGCCTCAGAGTCTAGAGGCTTCCTGATAAAAATGCACGCTTTCTTATTCACCTCAAACCGCTCTTCATATGTAGCCTCATATATTTATCAATAAATACTTATTGCTGTCTTGGTGCTGAAAAATTAAGACTTGCATACTTGATTCTCTAAGAATAACCCTTGTAGCTTATAATATCAAAGTTGAACGCCCTGTTATATATATTACTTCCATTAAGCAGGGACCTACACAGCACATTCGGAGAAAGATTTTAAGCAAATTTCGAGATATTCAAAGGTGAATGCTATCAGCCTATCTATAAATAGTTGTTAGGTGGCCCAGGAAGAAAAGTTTGATTAACAATTCATCATAAAAAGTACTATGTTCAAATAGCCAGTAAACCTGAAGAAATGTTCAGCCTCACTATTTACAAGGAAAAAAAAAACATTTAAAACAGTGAAAACTCCATCTAATTTTCAAACAGCAGAGGAGAAAAAGCAACAATGCCAAGTGCTAAAAAAGACAAAATCCAACAAGGTGGTGCAGGCCATGGATCAAGGGAAAACAGGAGGCCCAATTCAGAGAAGCTCTTCTCATCCTTATGGAAGGCAAAATGAGCAGATATTATGATCTAATAACTAGAATTCTCTAAGATATATACATAACAGAAAAAAAGCAAAAAACAAAACAAAAACCAAACAAACCAAAACAAAATAAAAGCAACATGTGTGTATGAACTAAAAAAAACGTGTAATATTAGTTGAAAGTTCTGGAAACTGTGCAAATCTTTATCGTAAAATATATAAAGCATTACAATGAGATTGAAAGCTTTATAGTTACATATGATAGTGCAACTTAATTAAAAATAACATTAAAGAGGTAAATTAGCTGTAAAAAGCATATACCATACAATTTCATTTATGTAGAGTTCAAAAAGAAATTAACCAAAACTATGTAGCAAGACACTAGAATTGTAGCTGTAACTGGGGAGGATTTGGAGCAATCACTGAGATTCAAATGGCATGACTGCTACTTCCTGTACCGAAAATGATCCCAATGTGGGTTCTAGTTGTACAGGTGACTTTCAGCTTATGAAAAAAAAATCCCTCTTCTGGACACTTAGGATTAGGTCACCTTTCTGTGTACTATTAGAAGCATCAAGCAGTTTAACGAAAAGATAGAATTACATGCTGAAGGAGAATACAAAGGAACTATCCAAACGTTTATGCAAGAGGCCACTGTAACTTCAGAATTTGGGGCCTTCAAACCTGGTCCAAAGCCGGGCGTGGGGACACACACCTTTAATCTCAGCACTTGGGAGGCAGAGGCAGGTGGATTTCTGAGTTCGAGGCCAGTCTGGTCTACAGAGTGAGTTCCAGGACAGCCAGGGCTACACAGAGAAACCCTGTCTGGAAAAACAAAACAAAACAAAACAACAACAACAACAAAAAAAAAACCTGGTTCAAACTTTTGGCAATAACTGACATCTTATAAAACTTACAGTAACATCTTAAAATGTAAAAGGATATGACTGGCCGACAACTGGTAGGTGCTTTGCCATGCAACGAGCCTGCTGTCACCACTCCTATCATGATTACAAGGAAATGATGAGTACTTTGGAAGCCATTGACTTTTCTTAAACCTATCAGAGTTTCATGCTGTTAGGCTTTGGATGTGAAATGGCCTCCATGTGAACGTGGTCCCAAGCTAATGGCATTATTTTGGAAACTAGGTGGTAGGACCTAGCTAAAGGAAGCTTGTCAGAAGGTGAATACCTTTCTAGAGCTCCCTTTGCCCCTGACTCAGTCCCACCTCTGCTATCTGTCTATCTCTCTCTCTCTCACTTTTTTTTCTTTTTGTAGCTTTGCAGTTACCATGGGATCAACAGCTTCTTCCTCCTTCCTTGCCTGCTCCCAACACCTTGGCAAGCTGCCTCATCTTAGACCTGAAGCAACAGAGCCAGTTGCCCAAACAAACCTCTGAAACTGAGCCAGAACAAATCTCTCCTCCCTTAAATCCCCTTAGGTTTTTTCTTGTTACAATGCAAAGCTACCTAGCTGCTATAGCAGACCACCCTCGTTATCTAGAAGAGAAGACTGCAGAGGCATGAACCAGTCAGAGCATGTAAATAGAGCACTGAGTGTTAACTAGTTTGAAACTGAGACATACCTTGGGGACACAATCTTACTGGGGCTCCATATTTCATGGCCTTAATTTCCAGCAATCCCATATGTTTTCACTATAGTGAGTCCTAACACCTTCCACAGGGCAGAGAATGATACCGGGGGTACCATATTGAAGCAAAGACTCAGCCATGCTGCGTTTCACTCAGGCACTCCAGGCATTGCACTCTCTGTAGACTCACCTGAAAATGGATCTATGATTTATGCTTAGACTGGAGGATCTAAAAACCAACAGCTAGTGGAGGTATACGTAGGAGAGTAGGTAGGATGAAGAAAAAATAGATTCATGATTTTCTATAGGTTGTATAGCAAACCCCTCTAAAATGCTAGTCACTCAAAGCAATGATTAGTGTATCGAATCTTTGAGTCAAGATTTTGAGCAGGTAGGAACTGAGAGATTCTTCTGCTTCACCTGATGTCTCTGGGTTGATATTCAGATGGTGGCTGGGTTAAATATTAAAAGTCAGAAAGCTTCGCTCACATATCTTATCCCTTAGACTCTAAGTGATTTTCAACCTCCCTAATGCTTTGATAAAATTCCTCATGTTGTGGTGACCCTCAACTAAAAACTCATTTTGTTGCTACTTCATATCTAGAATTTAACTACTGTCATGAATCATAATGTAAATATCTGTTATGCAGAATATCTGATGTATGCTCCCCAAAGGGGTAAAACCCACAGGTTGAGAATTACTTTAATGGCATGGTTGTAAACTACCCTGTGTTCATAGAGTATAAGGCCTTGCCATATGGTCATATGCACAACCATCAGGCTAATCACAGGATGGTTCAGGGCTCTCAGGTGACTGATACAGGGGATAAAAAGGCATTGTTTCCACTAAAGTCTTCCTCTCCAATGCACAGATTAAAGAAGAGACAAGATCCACACACTCAGTGGATATATTGGCAAATAATTTGTGACTTTGTATTATAGGAGTCCTAGACCCAAAACTCCAAAATTAGTGACAAAATTTAATGCTGAAAATTCTACCCCTGCTTCAGATTTATGATTGGGAAATAAATCTATCCCAAATGAAATGAAACGTACAATTCCAACATAAAAATGCAAGAATACCCAAAGATACATAGGGGAGCAATAATAAAACTGTAACACATTGCAAACTACAAACAAATAACTGAGAAGACTAAGTGTATTAGAAATTATAGATATTAAAAATAGAGCTATTAATTTTTTATGAAGTCTATTAATTTGAACAATTAATGTATACTAATAAACAACAGTAAACCACAACTGGCTCTTAAACACTAATTAAAAATTAGAGACTAAAGCACATTTAATAAAATGAACTTTAAATGGTTGTAGTAAATGACAAAAATTAGTAGATGGGCATATGGCCCTGAAAACCTCACCTAAAATACATCGAAGGAACACAGTTTTAAAACTACACCCAAGAGCAGGTAAAAGACAGAGGCCAGCCCAAGCTCTCAAGTGTACTTAAAAATAACAAAAAACTAACCCAAGGCATAGAGTATAGAGAGTGGATACAATTTTCTAAAACCATGTTAGTGTATCTATTGGTGTTATGTTTGTTCTGACCTTATTTAGGCAGCCAAATAGTCATGGTATCATTAGTGAAGTTCCCTCACTTCTAGGAGACATAATCTCACAATTGCTCAGCTCTGAAACCATTATACACAACTAACACTAAATGGATTGAGCAAGTTGTGTATATATATGTGTGTGTGTGTGTGTGTGTTTATGTTTTTGTGTGTAACAATAACCAAGAGAGACCAGAGGGAGAAAAAAATTAATGAGATAGAATGGGTACATATACATATGTGTGTACATGTAAATAAATTTGAAAATCTCTCAGAAATAAAATATCTTTGCAATCATAAAAAGTGAAACAGAAAAAATGTAGTAAACTGTTTTTCACAACAATAAGTTCAGATATAATCAGAAGTACCTAGTAACAGTTCTGTGAAAATGGATACTCACTGGGATCTTGAGTGTGGGTATTATAGATTAAAGATATAGGGGAAAAATATAAGCTGACAGTGGAGGTGACACATGCCTACAACACCAGACTCTTTGCAGCTGAGTCCAAGAGGCTATTTGTAGCCAGAATTTTGTAGTCAGGAAAATTCAGAGATCCCAGTCATAATGAGAACATTTATACTACACTCTTTAAGGGTCAGGGTACAGTGTGGCAGAGGGCTAGAAAATTGGATAAAGGACTGTGACAGTAATCCTCTAGACTCATAACAAGCACCCACTAATTAACTCATAACAACTGTGGTTATCAGCATTGAGCCCATACAAGATATTGTCTACCTGCCAGTAGAAGAAGCAGGAAGGGTTGCCAAGGCCCTACACTTAAGTGCTGAACTGCTGGCTACCAATAGGTTCTAGGCCAGAAAAAAAAATCACTGTCTTTACCTGTGTCCCCACTACTGAGCCCGCCAAGCTCCAGTGGATAGCTCCAAACCACAGACACAGAGGTGGCCCTGGTTCATCTTGGTAAGTATTAAAACAAAATGAATAGACAGGAACTGGAGAGTGAAATATGCGGAAAGAAAAAAAAAAGATAGACGTGGATTGCAGAAGGGAAGAGGGGGCTGGTCGGTATGCTCAGTGCACACGTGTAAACATATCCAAGAACAAATTTAACGAATCAAATAATTTGTAAATAAATGTAAATAAGTAAATAAATGTCTATTTGATTTTCTATTTAATTAAGTAAGGGGATCCAAGAATAGGAGTGGGCAAAAGAATTAGAAAATATTCTTGTAATGTTTAATTCCATCTCCCAAATATTATAATTTTTAAAAGTAGTATTAAAATTGAGATAATAAGAACAAATGCAGGCCTGGCAGTTGTGGCGCATGCCTTTAATCTCAGCACTTGGGAGGCAGAGGCAGGTAGATTTCTGAGTTCGAGGCCAGCCTGGTCTCGAGTGAGTTCCAGGACAGCAAGGGCTATACAGAGAAACCCTGCCTCAAAAAAACAAAAACAAAACAAAACAACAACAAAAAGAACAAAAGCAGTAAGAAGATAAGGGTTCTATGTTAACACCTACTTAGTTTTTTAAGTGTCTTCATACTGAATAACATTTAATTTGAACTGAATTGTTATTACTAGTATTTAATATATTGATCTCCAAATAAATTCATGTCACATAAATTATTCTAGTTAAAAAAATGTCAGTCTCCCCCATGAAAAAGTGGGGCACAGACTTAAACAAAGAATTCTCAACTGAGGAATACCGAATGGCTGAGAAGCACTTGAAAAAATGTTCAACATCCTTAATCATCAGGGAAATGCAGATCAAAACAACCCTGAGATTCCACCTCACACCAGTAAGAATGGCTAAGATCAAAAATTCAGGTGACAACAGATGCTGGCGTGGATGTGGAGAAAGGGGAACACTCCTCCATTGTTGGTGGGAATGCAAGCTGGTTCAACCACTCTGGAAATCAGTCTGGTGGTTCCTCAGAAAACTGGACATAGTACTACGGGAAGATCCTGCAATACTCCTACTGGGCATATATCCAGAAGATATTCCATCTGGTAATAAGGACACATGTGCCACTATGTTCATAGCAGCTTTATTCATAATAGCCAGAAACTGGAAAGAACCCAGATGTCCCTCAACAGAGGAATGGATACAAAAAATTTGGTATATTTACACAATGGGGTACTACTCAGCTATTAAAAACAATAAATATATGAAATTCCTAGGCAAATGGATGGATCTGGAGGCCGTCATCCTGAGTGAAGTAACCCAATCACAAAAGAACTCACATAACATGTACTCACTGATATGTGGATATTAGCTCAGAAACCTAGACCACCCAAGATACAATTTACTAAACACATGAAACTCAAGAAGAAGGAAGATCAAAATGTGGACATGTCACCCCTTCCTAGAATTAAGCACAAAGCACACATTGAAGGAGTTACAGAGATCATGTGTGAAGCTGAATCCAAAGGATGGACCCAATGTCT
This sequence comes from Mus minutoides, assembly GCA_902729485.2. NCBI lineage: Eukaryota > Metazoa > Chordata > Mammalia > Rodentia > Muridae > Mus > Mus minutoides. The sequence goes on from LR750874.1 coordinate 79,541, forward strand.
GTGCCTGCCAGGGATCCATCCCACAATCAGCCACCAATCATAGACACTATAGCATATGCCAGCAAGATAGTACTGAAAGGGCCCGGATATAGCTGTCTCGTGGGAGACTATACCAATGCCTGGCAAACATGGAGGTGGAAGCTCACAGTCAGATATTAGATGGAACACAGGGTTCCCAAAGAAGGAGCTAGAGAAAGTACCCAAGGAGCTGAAGGGGTCTTCAACCCTATAGGTGGAAGAATAACATGAACTAACTAGTACCCCCCTGAGCTCATGTCTCTAGCTGCATATATAGAAGAGGATGGCCTAGTTGGCCATCATTGGAAAGAGAGGCCCCTTGGTCATGCAGAATTTATATGCCCCAGTACAGGGGAACACCAGGGCCAAGATGTGGGAGCGGGAGGGTAGGGGAGCAGGGCCGGGAGGGGGGAGAGTATAGGGAACTTTCTGAATAACACTTGAAATATAAATGAAGAAGTTATCTAATAAATATTGGAAAAAAAAGTCAGTCTCACAAAAATATAGATGGAAATCAAATCTTTTGTGTTTTTATTTTATTTAATTTCCTGTTCGTTTTTGAGCTAGGGTCTTCCTACGTGGCTGAGGCTGGTAGGAGCTCACAGTCGGATGTCTCAGAGACTATGTCTTGGTATAAGAGGCGTGCACAGCTCCACCTGGCTCCAAAAGCAAAACTTTTTGAAATGGAAAACATCTGTTACTGCCAGAAGTTAGAGGTAAAAAGAATCTACCTGTGTAAGTTACCACAGGGAAGATCTGCAAACACTAGTCGCTCTTCAGAGTTCTGATTGGCTTAGCTCTAGTAGTACTCGAGGGCACTAAGCTGAGCCTTGACCACACCTGACACGTAATGTAAAGAGAAAAGGAGTCATAGTCATCTTGGCAAGTAATGAGGTTTGAGTGGTTTTACATTTTTATCTTGCTATTTTAAAGTTCTTCTTTAATGAATATGTATTACATTTCTACTCACTGATGGGCTATGGACAATTGATAGCATCTGGAAGAGAGAGTCAGTCATCTTTAAAAGTATGACCCCTGATAGCTAGCCCATAATCTAGAGGAAATCCATACATTCAAAAGTGTTACGGGTAGCACAAATTAGACTTCATGTGTAAAAAAGAAGGAGGAGGAGAAGGAGGAGCAGGAGTAAGAGAAAAAGGAAAAAGTTGGGTGGGTTGGCAAGGCGGGTATGGAACTGGGGGGAGTTGGGGAGGAGGGTATTGTGGTAAAATACATTGAGTAAACAATTGAAATTAAATAACAATAAAGTTAAGGTGGTCTTATGAACTATCAGACACAGTAGCAGTGGCAGTGGTGGTAGTTAGGTATTTACTATGCACTACTTGTGCAATTACATGTTCAGAGCAATGCCAACTTCACAGTAAGGAAGGTATTATTATTATAACAAGTCTTTTCCAGAGAGCAAGGCAAGGTATATATGGGCTAAGCACGGAACCCAAATTACACTGTCTGAAAGATTGGAGCAAACATATATTCATTATAATACTAAGGATATGATAAATACATGAATCGTTAGCTTTGTTATAATGAACAAAATATTAGAATGATCTACTACCCCCAAATTAACCATAGAAGAGACAAATAGAAACACTCTAAGGGTCAGTACACGTATGTGACTCAAAAGAGAGATACCAACAAAAACAACTACTTGTCAGAGAAAATGAACTAGATTTGTTTATTTGTTTGTTTGTTTTTTGAGACAGGGTTTCTCTGTGTAGCCCTGGCTGTCCTGGAACTCACTTTGTAGACCAGGCTGGCCTCGAACTCAGAAATCTACCTGTCTCTGCCTCCCGAGTGCTGGGATTAAAGGTGTGCGCCATCACAAGAAAAATCGTGTGACTCATTTTTATAACAAGTCAGTGCAGTCACCAATGAGCATTTGTTGGATGAATCAATAGGAGTCAGGTTAGATGGTGATAGCTAGGAGGAAACCCGGGAAGAAAGGCTCATGAACAGGTTATGTGACAAATTAGAGAGCTGTGCCAACAAGGAAACCAGTCATTCTAAGTATTTTAAACAACACAACTAAAATACTTTAAGATGTTCCTCATTGAAAAGTATTAAAAAGATGAAGAAAGAAATCAATGTAGGCATAATGTTATTTTGCCCTGTGTAAAGATCATTCTTGTATCATTCAAATGCTGATTTCTGTGCCACCATATCTCGTTACAATCTTTATTCTGATAATCTCATCTCAATGTGTAAACAGTGCTCTCCAATTCTGACCTGAATGGTCAATAAAGAAGTTGATCAGCCAATGGCTGAGCAGTGGGGAGAAAGGGCTGGACTTTCTCCTAGCCAAGGAAGGGGGCAGGAGAGAGAGGAAGTGGGAATTTACCATGGAGAAAGAGAGAGTCCAGGAGCCACCATGAGCAGAGAAAGCCATAGAGGCAATGATTTGGTCAAAACTCTTTCTGCATTTTAATGCTCTTCTGTAACTTGATGGGAATCCTGGTTAAAAGCCAGATACTTAAAAAGAAAGTATGATACTATGAACATTGTGTTTAACCCAACCATAAGACATATGATTAGTTAATAATCCATCCAATTGCCCGGCGTGGTGGCGCACGCCTTTAATCCCAGCACTCGGGAGGCAGAGGCAGGCGGATTTCTGAGTTCCAGGCCAGCCTGGTCTACACAGTGAGTTCCAGGACAGCCAGGGCTACACAGAGAAACCCTGTCTCGAAAAACCAAAAAAAAAAAAAAAAAAAAAAAAAAAAAAAAAAAAAACCCATCAAATTATAACAAAGAGAAACATGATGTGTCATGTGGTAGGGGCTACTGGGTTCATTTTATCACATTTCTTATTTTACCTAATATAGAGAGGGTGCTCAAAAACATTATTGAACAGATGAAAGGGTGAATTGTAATATCTAATCAGTCAGAAATTACATAGTAAGGAGGCAAAAATCATGGTTAAGAATATGACATCTTTATTGAAACATGGTTAAAGAATGTCTAAAGAAAAAAATGCCACATAGTACTTGTTGGCTTTTAATACCTATAAATAGGTACAGAAGATTCTCAGTTTTTATGAAACCAAATGCAACTTAGCTTTGAGAGACTTTGAGGAAAAGAAGGAGAAGGAGAACGAGAAGGAGAAGGAGAAGGAGAAGGAGAAGAAGAAGGAGAAGAAGAAAGAAGAAAAGGAGGGAGAAGAAGGGGGAGAAGAGGAGAAGAAAAGGTCACCATTTTTGTTACTTGACAAAAATAACTAGGTAAGGACTTGTTACATCTTGCAGCATGGCCTGTTCTTTTCTAGATGGACCAGGACACAGAGTTCATGTGGGAACTGGGGCCAGGCTTTAACCCATAAAGCCTTCTAACAACCTATTTTTCTTCATAGTGTTCTACTTTTTTACAGTTTCTGTAACTTTTAAAAACAGCAACAACAGTTGATGTTGGGGCTTCTCAAATACATAAGGCCTGTGGGGGACATTTTACATTTAAATCGTATTCCACCCTTAGCCTCCATGGTCATTCATAAAATAAAACGCATCATCTCAACTTCAATAACCCCATAGTCTTTGACAGTGCCAGTAGTGTTCAAAAGTTTAAAGCCTAATGTCTCTTAAGATTCATGATCTCTTACAATATTTTGAAATTGCAAGTTGCATGCTTCCTATTATATTGGCACAGAATAAATGTTCCCATTCTAAAGGAAAAGAATGGGGAAAGGTTGGACAAACCCAGGAGGACAAGCACCATACCTGCAGCTTAATGTCTAGCATCTGGAGTTTATGATAGCATCATATGGTCTCCAACAGGCTTGAGCAACCCCATCCCCAAAGCTCTGTTCACAGCAGCATATAAGGACTTGCTCTTGGATCAACTCCAGTGACTGTCTATAGGTTTTATCCCCAATGAAAATCTAACATCCTTGAAATCCCCAAATCCTAGTATCTCCACTACAAATTAGCCTTCTCTTTTGTAACTTCATGCACAGTGTACTCATAGATCTATGCTGGGAGTCTGAGCCTGCTATATGTTGTTCAGCCTATGGAATTCCTGGAGCCTAGGTGCAAGCACCTATGATTCAATAGCTTCTGCATCTTACAAAATCACTACAATGTGAACAATGATGCCAAGTTATCTTACAAGCACACGATGTAGCTTGGTCCACTTGAACCGCATCTATAGCAGCCTCTGTATGCATTTGTGCTGAACTGGAAAATACTTCTATAGATGGTAATTTTCCTGGTGGGCGTCCTGAAGGCTTTTTTTTATTTAGTCCATGAGAAGAAAGTTTATTTATAAAAAGTTTAGTAAAGAGTCAAAATAAGGGATCTAAACGGTTATCCTTCTCAGAACAGAGACTTCACAAAAAGGATGCGTTTACGGGTGGAAGAGAAAATTGTTAACTTCCACTACGAACCAGGAGTAGTCGGAAGAAACAGAGGAATGAGTCTATTTGCGAGGAAAGGTCACTAAATTCTACATTTTTCAATCTTTCTGCCTGCTTTCTGATTCCTCTCACTGTAATCCTAGCTAAAAGCATTGAACACCATCCATGCCATAGATTACCTGCTATGCAGTCTTGAAATTTTCTCTTCCAAGCAAATAAGGCTGTTAGTTTTTAATTCAGCCTCATTCAAAATTTCAGGACAAAGATGGAATGTAGGCAGCCACTGAAAGAATATAACAAAAGTGTTCTCTGGCCCACTCCCCAGTAAAGATCCTATTACCCTCTAAACCATTGTTAAGATGGCCTTTTAATTAATTTTTCATTCTTATTTTACTTTACACATAAATTGTGTGTGTGTGTGTGTGTGTGTGTGTGTGTGGCAGGAGTAGGGATATGTGTGCATGAGTGTAGGTATCCACACAGGCCAGAAGAGAATAGCGGACTCCCTAGAGGTGCCAGAGATTGCAAGCTATACAACATAGGTGCTGGGAAGCACACTTAAGTCCTCTGCAAGGTGTATAGTAAGTGTATATAAAATATACACTTTTAGTTCATGAACCATCCCTCTACACATTAGCACAGGCTTTACTGTATTTCCTTCTGCCTTCTTTCTAACCAAACTCACTTCCACCAGAACAGCACCCTAAGCTCTGTTTCAGTCGTCTCGAGCTGTTCTAGCCAATAGCTCCACGCTTTTACACATTCCTCCAGTAGACCAATTCCTAAGCCTACACACTGCGTGGTCAGTTTTGTCCTAGTTAGGAGCCCACACTAACTAAAACATTCTCTGTATCTGTATCATCATTTTTCTTATTACGGTGACAGAATATATAAGAGAAACCACCTAAGGGACAAAGTATTTATTTGGGCTCTTGTTTTGAAAGGGGATAATCTATCATGATAGGGAAGACAGGGTGGCAGGTGGTACTGTGTGCGGTGGCAGAAGCTTGCAGCACGGATTATTCACAGAAACAAGATGCCTGAACCAGCACCATGGTCAGATCATAATGTAATGCATAATGCCAGAACTCTGCTTTGTAAAGCTAGATCCCACCTCTGAAAACTCAAACAGTCTTTGAAAACAGTGTTACTAGCTAGTTCAAATACATGAACCAGTGACAGGCATTTCATATCTAAACCATAATAATCATTACACAGAGAACAAAGGAACAAACTCATGCCCAGAAGGTTATTGATTAAAAGAAAAAAATTACCACAATGATAGTGAGTATGTAGAGATCTTTTTTGAAAACAGTTTATAAAAAGTTTCTGAAGGATACTACCATTATGACTATTATAACTTGTATTAAGACAATCACTTCACTTTATGAGGGCCAGAGTTGGGGCTCTGAGTTAATTATGGTAATTTTGAAGTATTTATGCAAAAGGAGGTCTGTGTGTTTGAATAAGTAAGTGGCTCTTAGTAACATTTTCTAATGAATAAATCAATTTAAAATTGGAAATCTATGTCCTCTGGTAATTTCTTCTAAGTCTTTTTTTTTACTATGAAATCCCTTGTCAAAATTAACACACCTAGAAGACATTCATAAAGCATTTGTTGAATGGATGAATTTTGATGTGACATTAAGATAATACTATCAGTTTCATATTACTGTGAAGTAATGCACAACACGTACTTTCCATAGGCAAATGTTTTGCAATACAGGGGAACGCCAGGGCCAAGTAGTGGGAGTGGGTGGGCAAGGGAGCAGGGCTCGGGGAGTGGGGAGGGAACTTTCGGGATAGCATTTGAAATGTAAATTAAGAAAATATCTAATAAAAAATAATTTCAGAACTGCAAAGAAATAGAAGTTACAAAGACTCAGGCCTACTGTGAGGTAGGATTAGTGTTTCACATATTCCAAAGCACCAACTGTATTACAAAATGACAAAAATACAACCTGCAGTATATATGCCAAACTATAGTGGCGAGAATGAAGATAGTCTCGCATTTGATGAGAAATATGAAATAATTCATTTAAATACCTAAGGATGTATAAAATGGTAAATGCTGGATAAATATAGTACTATGAAGATAAGATTGGAATAATAATTTCTGAGATAGTCTTTGAATTTGGAAATAATTTATTTTGGTCACATGAAAGATAGCAGTGTTTCAAAGGAACATTGTTTTATAAGTCATTGTTCATTAGACAATATCAGAAAATTATATCAACCAGTTTGAGCTAGTTAAATAATAAATTCATTGTACATGAACTTTATAGGAAGCAAACAGTATCCTTGTGTTTTGCTCCCAGTATCTGTAAGTCAAGTCAGCTGCTCCCAGACTGTTCCTCATTGCTCCTATAATGGGACCTCATACAAAACCAAACACATACAGAGCCAGTTTTACAGTGGAGTTTTAACACCCACGTGTGATGGCAAATTAGGTAATTTCAGAGCGGAACCTCTATGCAACTACATAATATGATGTTCTCATTTTACATAATGAGAAAACTGAGGCCTGAAGATATTATCTGGCCTGAGGTTTGCACAGTCAACAAGGAACAGAAGACTGCCCATACCCAGACACTGGATCACGGTTTCTGGGTTCCTTCTAATGAACACTGACTTTCCCAAAGAAGAAGAAATGAGAAGGCAAATCCTGCAACAAAAACTGTTTCTATCCTTTATATATGAACATTAAAACTGTGTATTTCTTATGCTATTATTTTATTGAAGCTTTGCTAAAAGCAGACTAAAGTGTGGAGATCAAAATTTAGTTTTAACTGTCTGCTCTGGAAAAACTGTAAGTGTATACAAAAGCATATATAATAATAGAGTAGAACTGTCCTGGGTGTGCTATCTATAATTTTGAATCTAATTCAAGAATTTCATCATAAGAATATTAGCTTGTGTTCATAAGTGTAATTACATGCATGTACACAATTAAAAATGATCTTCCAATGTTGCTGTTAAAGTCAATGTACAAATTCTGACTTCTCTGATAAATATCAGAACTTTTAAAAAATTACAGCAATCTAAATTGAACTAAATTACTGAAAATAAAGGAAAACAAAATAATTTGAGTCATGAAAGTCACATTATAATCTGCTGTGGAGATTGCTTCATGAAAAATAGTGAGAAATTTGCAAGATGAGTACCTGGGGATAAAATCATTCCATTAGGATAATCATGTTAAGTGACCCAATTTCGGTGAGTATTTTAATAGAGATGAGTTTGTAATGAAAATCCAGGAAGGCAGCAGTGTTTACCAAATTACCAATTACAGGCACACATCCAGATAATCTTTGATAAGGAGCTCCATTCTACAGGGAGCTGGCAGCTGAACTAGAGTCAGGGTCTCAAAGTTGAGAGCTGGCTCTGCTAGAGTGGAGATGGACACAGACTTGCTGGCCTCTGTGTGTCAGGGTCCTCTTTCCTTTGATAACGAAATGGTCAAGATGACCTATGAAATCCTTCCATATTTCATAGTCAGTGGTTATAAATATTGATTGAACTTCAAAGGTTTCATTGTTTATTAAATGTTAATGTCCCATCGGTCATAGACATATATTCTGGAGAACAAAATCTCAAAGTGGTGGCCAATTTGTATTTCATACTAGATTTTGTCTAATGGGAGTCTCTGTGACTGTGTAGTTGTATTGCAAAGGGTAGCATTTAGGGTAAAAGTAAGCAGATGTTGCCTAAGACTTCAGCATTTCCTGCACCACACTGAGATACACTGTGTCAGATTTAGCATGCTTAAAATTTGAGTTTCAAACAATAAGAATTTGTTGTAGTTAAAACCTTCAAAAGGCAATAGTTATTAATTATATAAAATGCAACATGCAAATACGCACACACACACACACATCAATTTGCAGTGAGATTAGAGAGGGTTGGGGTTATGGATAAAGGCAGGAGCTTGAACGTCACAGAGAAAGCCTCTGCTCTGCAGAGTCTACAGGAATGCAGGTGCTGATAGTTACTGGGACAGAGGAAGAGAAATTGTATTCTATATATATTTTGATGATAGAGAATGCATGGCTTAGTAATAGAGCTGATTCAGGATGTGTGAAGATTGAAACAACTTAAGATTCAGCAGGTTTCCATGAAGGATCACTTATGCGCATGGGCACACTCACACACATGCATGCACACACATACACACAGGCACATAGGCGTATGCACACACACATGCACACACAACAAATGGTGCCAAGGGAATCGAAATCTGGATGTTTTACCCCAAGTAAAACATACATTTTTCATTTTGTTCTCATTATTCCCTAAACACATTTGGAAAACCCATTTAAATTTTCTTTAAATATACACTGAAACCTCAACAAATTTGAATGTTAGAAGGCTACAGCAACTAGGGGTTATGTCTCAAAGTAAGACAGCTATTTCAATTTTAGATACCAACTTTCTCCCTCCCCCATACATGCTTAAAATGATTTATTTGTTTCACAGTAAATCTATAAATGCATGTGTAGTCCATATTCTACCTGAATCTTGAAGAAAGATTTAAATAAATTATAGTAAAACCAAACACATTGCAGCAGTGATGCTCACCCAACACAGAGATATCAGCAAATATCCTCATCTGTTTTCATGAGGTCAGGAAAGATGAAGCTAATAACACGGAGAAAGAGCAAAAGGTATTGGAAAACTGAAGAATTTTAAAAGGAGGATCGTGAATGTTTTTTTTATTTCTGTAAGGAGTTACTGAGTAAAGTTGCAAGCAATGATAAAAAATAAATCCAGTAATGATCAAGAAAAACTCTGCTACAAATGGCAGAAAGAATGTGATTGGAAATCAGTCATAGAGGGGAGAGGCCCCAGGGAGTCTATGGGAGCGACTCTAGATAAGACTCCTAATAGTCGGGGGATATGGTCCCTGCAGTAGCCATCTCCTGTAGCCAGTTAGACCTCAAAGTAGAAGGCTAAGGACAACAACTCACCCACAGAACCTTTGACTCAAATCATGTCCTGCCTACAAGACATGCAGGGGCAAAGATGGAGCAGAGATGGAGAGAGTGGTCAACAAATGACTGGTGCTGATTGAGACCCATCTCATGGGCAAGAATCAATCCCTGAAACTGTTTACAATTCCCTGTTATGCTGGCAGACAAGAGCCTAGCATGACTGTCCTCTGAGAGGCTCTACCCAGCAGCCAATGGTAACAGATGCAGAGCCTCACAACCAAATATTAGAGGGAGTTCTGTAGTCTTATGGAAGAGTTGGGGGAATGCCTGAGGGACCCAAAGAAGATAGTAACTCCACAGGAAGGCCAAACGAGTCAACTAACCTCAACTCTTGGGGATTTCCAGAGAGTGAACCAAGAACCAAAGAGCCAGCGTGGGCTGGACCTAGCTCCACAACCTCATCCCATGCACATATGTAGCATATGTGCATCTTCATGAGTGTCCCCTAGAATCTGAAGTGGGTCTGTCTCTGAATCTCTTGGCTGTCTGTGGTTCTCATTCCCCTACTTGGGCTGCCTTGTCTGGCCTCAGTGGAAGAGGCTGTGCCTAGTCCTTCAGAGACTTGATGTGCCAGGGTGGGGCAATACTGAGGTGGGGGGCAGCTCCCACTTCTCAGAGGAGAAAGGGAGGGAAAATAGGGGAAGAGCTGTGGAAAGGGGGCACTGGGAAGAGACGGGGTTGATAATGGGATGAATAAATATATAAATTAATGAAAAAAGAATAGGTAATGTAGTGAAACGGGTCAGGCTCCAGTGAAACCACTAAAATATCAATTTATTATGATGTGGAACTGTTCAGGTGAAAGATAGGAATCCAGATTTTATTTAAAAAAATAAAAAAGGTTGAAGTTCAAGAAAAATCAGGAGTAAGATGGAACAGAAAGTTGCGTTAGGAAGTCTATGGTGAATGAGGAAAACAGCAAGGGAAAAAGCCATACCATTGAAGTTGAAGACACTGTGGAAGGCTTTCCCAGAGAGGGGAGAAGACAGAAAAGCATGGGGAAGAGCATTCTGCCATTGGGCAAGACTTTCAGCCACCCAAGTGCTTTTGCTCTCAGAACTCACTCAATACTCAAAAAGTATATGTTCATGGGCATTTAAAAGTTCATTATCATTTTAGTGTATTCTGAGTTATATTCCTTCTGTAGCTTATCTCATTTTGCCTATGCACCTCCATTTACTTTGTTTATGCAATACATGAAAGTTTTTAAAAGAACAGTTTAATTATTTCCAACACCAGTCAATGGTTCTCTCTCTTTCTCTTGTTTTTTTTTCCCCCCATGAAAGCAGTCATCTAACTTATATCATTACTCAGAATCTGTCAGGTTTTATTGTATAATGTGAAGCAACTGAATTAAAATGAGCATTACAATCAAATCCCATGGCATCTCTGGTAATTTCCAAGCATGCCCAAGGTACACACACATATGGAATGGTAATTGTAGCAAAGTCTACTGCACCTGCCCAGGGAAAGCTTTGTATCTTACAATTTTTAATAAGATAGGGATAGGTTCAAAACCGAGCAAGTATATGAAAAGAGGAGGAGATTCAGGGTAATATATAAGACGTGTGTCTCCAGGGTTTACTGACTTGGAAAGAGGAAGGTAGGGACTACACTGGTAATAAAACAGCAGCAAAAATGTCTAGACTGCCATTTCAGAGGAACAGTTGGGATTCTGGGGCCATCAGGCTATGAAAAGATTCTTGTCAGCCTTTGGAATAAAGACTATGAAAAGAGTCCACTCAGTTTCTCATAGAAAGTGCACTGAGAAAGCATATCTATCCAGAAATGTTATGACCAGGGGAGTACTACAAAGTACTACATGATACAGAAAAATGCTCCTAAATTTCAAGATTCTTCCAAGACATTTTGCTTTTGTTGGTCTTATTTGGTTTTAGTTTTCATTGTGGTAGATATCTTAGTGGAATTAGGTACATTTGCACTATTATACAGTTATTACCAAAATCTCTTTTCTAAATCTCATTTGTAAAGCTTTTACTTTTCTAAACTGGAATCTATACCCATTTATCAATGACACTTCTATTTTCTCAGATGAAGGGTAGAGATGAGAGCCGTACCCAAGCAATGCAAATACACAGCTTGAGCTGAGGCCAGAGCATTTCTTACTCTGCTTAAATAATTCCTGGGCCTAGACCTAATCTTCCAAGCTGACTGATTCACTCTGGCTTCTCTTGGCTTCTCACTGAATTGCTCTGCCTAGCCTCATACTAACTTTGACAATATGTTCTAATCTTCTAGCTCCTCTTCATTCTCTGGCTTGCTCTGTCTTCACCTGTGTCTAGCTTGTTCTCTCTGCTGCCTATCTCTATACAACTGTTCCACTAAGATTGCCACACACACATTTCTCTCCCTGAGCTGCTCTAAATACCTTCTCCTTCCTGTGCTATTCTCCTTCAAGTTGGGCATATTTGTCTTTGACTCATTTTATGAAATCTTTTCCTGATTCAACACTTTGACTGTTCTTCAATTAGACACCACTTTCAAACATGGCTGCTTCCTTCTACAAACTAACCTTACCTTCATTGTTGAGGGTTAAAGGTGTTTACTAAAGGTGTGTATGTTTCCAGCCAGATCATATTGTGACAGGGTGTGTCTGCATTCTGGCTGGATCATATTGATTTAGAAGGTCTTTGGATGTGATCTCTTGCCAGAACATATGTGTTGCTGGATTCAGGTTCCTTTACACCCATTAAACAATAACTTCTTGGGCCTGAGAGATGGTTTAGTTGGTAAGATGTTTGCTAATCAAACCAGACTACTAGAGTTTGATCCCTGGATAGAAATCACATGGTAGAAGGAAAGAAACAACTCCTGTAAGTTATTCATTGATCTCACACACAAACACACACACTCACACACCATAAATAAATGCAAAAAAAAAAACAAACTTTAAAGTATTATCTTAATCTGCTTTTTCTCCAAATAAAAACCACCACTTAACCACTTTTTATCCTTAAGGCTTTAATGACTGTGGAATTCACATAAGTAGCACCACACAGGTTTAATTTTGTGGCCAGCTTATTTGGGTTAGCATGCCATCTTTAAGACTTAGATATGATATGAATCTAAATCTGACCTTCATTCCACTTAAAAATAAATCTATCCTATTCTGTGTATATATTACATTTGTCCACTCACCTTTAGGTGGAAGTCTTGGCTGTTCCTGCCTTTAACTTTTTTGAATAATGATGATGTGAACATCGGCACCTGTGTGTGGAAACCACCTTGAAATATCCAAAGCCATTTTAACTTTGGATTTGTTGGGCATATTCCTGTTTATTCCTTTTTTCTCTAAGCACTGATATTGTCTTATTGTTAGGTATACTTAAGCTAAAGGTATCTGATGTACAGAATAATCCACAGAGTTCTGATTACACATGGATGGAAACCAACTGACTACCTGTACTACTTAGAGTAGTTTTCAGTGTAGATTATTAAAAGAAAATTATGAGTCTATATTATTATTTCAAAGGCAGTAAACAAAAGTGAGTGTAGAGTAAGGAATAATTTGACAGGGCTGGACATTTTGATTTAAACTTCTTTTATAAAGAATGTAGGCTGCTTATGCTCCATTAGTAAAGAAAAACAAACAAACAAAAGGATATTTGTTTGGTTTTTTTTTCTTTTCATAAACCCTTTCCATGCCCCCAACTATGACCAGAAACCAACATCCACTCTTTCATATACTGAGAGATATCCCCTCAAATGAGATAGAATTAATACTCTTGCAAATTCAATTGATTTGTATGCCACTATTCAAAATGAGATTACCAGAAAGGACTATTTTAAATTTAAATGAAGGCTGCCTTGGATGGAATAACTTACTCTTGATCCTCAGGTTTGTAATCAATAGGGAACTCTGGCTGAATCTGATTTTTTTTTTTTACGTTTTTGAGCAAAGTCAGGAATCCTAATGCAAAAATCTGCTCTGTTATGTGGATTTGTGAACTGTCTGGAGGGTTCTGGGTCCATTAACCAAAGGATAGATTACCCAGAGACACAAATGTAATGCTTTTGTCTCCCACTGAGACAGTCTTACTCCAATATTATTCATGTGATTTCAGGAAAAGTGGTTTCTGTTTTCTTTAGGTTCACACCTGACCATTTATAAGCAGCAAGGCATTCTCTTGGTGTTAATTTAAAATCTACAGCAAAATTAATTGCACATGCACCTTTAAAATTGGATCCTGGAGCTGGCAATGAGGACATTTTAGAATTTATTCATTCAAGCTCCCAGAGTAAATGGCCATAATACAACATGGTATTTATGCATAATGTGAAAGGCTTCAGCACCTGTGGCCAAAGAACAAACCTGCCAGTGAAACGAGAGACAGTCTATACCCCAGCCATGACTGGACGAGACATCCAAATACCAGCTCTGGACATATCATCCTGGTCCTGCAGCCAGCTAACATAGGACTGATTTTCATAACCAGTCTGGAAAGCACAAGACTACTTATGATGCTTCTGTCTCATATTTGTGCACGGTGTATGTGTTTACTCATGTGTGTGTGAGCACATGTGTGTGTTTGGGTTGTGTTCATGTGCTAGTGGAAGCAAAAAGACAAGGTTTGATCCTCAGGAATTCTGTCTACCTCTTTTGAGTCAGAATCTCTTACTGCCCTGCAGCTATCCAATTATATGACATTGGCTGCTCAGTGAGTTCCAGGGATCCTGTCCAGTGCTGAAATTACAAGTGCATGATACAATACCCACACCTGGCACTGTCCTGGGGTGCTGGGGATTGAACTCAGGTCTTCATACTTTAAAACAAGCACTTTATTAATTTACCATTCTCTCTGGCCCCAAAAAGGATTTTGATTTACGTTTCAGTTTCAGTGATATTGAACTCATGGCTCTGTACATGCTCTCTGTCGCTGAGCCACATTCTTGTGAGAGTTAATTTTAATTGTCAACAAGACTGGATTAAGAAATGCCATAGGGTTGTGATGTAACATACCCTTAGGTGTGTCTGTGAGCACATCTCTAGAGAGCTTTTACTGAGAAGGAACAATTCACTCTAAGTATGGGTAGTACCATCCCACGGGCAGGAGTCCCAAACTGAACAAGAAAAGAAAAGCAGGAGAGGGAGGTGAGCCCTGGGTTATTAATTTTCTTTGATGCTTTGTTTGTACCATGGACCAAGCCACTCCTACCTCTATGTGCTCCCCACCATGATGGACTGTCTTCCTCTGAACTGCGAGCCAAAATGGCTTTTGTCAAGAATTTGATAACTCAAATGAGAAAAATAACTTACATACCCACCGAGTCCCTAGAGCTCATTCAGATCTATTGTTGGACTCACTCCAATCAGAACTACAGTCTGCTGAAAAAATAAAATGAATGTACGGGTTTATAATTAAGAATTATTAAATAAGAAATTGTCAGGAATGCTAAGCAGCAAATGCTTTCTTTAAAAATGCTTGTGCCATTCCCCGTTATTCACAGAGGTAAACAATCTGAGCACTTATAAATCAGCCCTTTGTCTGGACATGCAATAAAAATCCAAACTAATATTCTCAGGGAAATTTCTCCTGCAAGCCAGAGCTATAATCGAGCATTTTAGGCATAATATGAAATATTAATGGCTTTTCCTTTCCCTACACTCTTTTCATTCTTTTCTGCTCCAATCCTGTCCATCTTTTCTCTTTAAAGGGTAAAACAAAGTCATTCTGCCCTTGCTTCTGAATCATGTGTCCTCGCCAATACCTGAGGCAGTGAAAAAAAGATGAAGAAATGACAGTATCTGGTCTCGCTGACTCTCACTACATTGTTGGAGATATTTAGTAGCTCAGACATAGTGTTAACTCTTCCTTGTCCTTGTGTGGCCCAATGACAGCTAGGCTTTGGCCCCCGCTCATCAAAGTGTGTGGTTTGCTTAGAGCTAAAAGTACATGGACTAGTGGAGAAAAGGAAATAGCCCGCCTTCTTGGAAACCAGTTACTGTGGAGGAGCTGCATTCATTTATTCATTGGTTCAAAGATATGCTAGGATTTGATTCATGAATTCTGTAATCTTGTTCAGCTGATGACAGCTTAAAATTAGCTGGAGATAGGAGTGGAAAATTTCCAAGAAGGTTGAATTCTTCCTCCACTCTCATTCTTCCAATATGGACTGAATACTCTGCAGGGGGTTGGGACTTAAAGCCACATTCACCTGAATCTAGTAAAAAAAAAAAAAGAGCAGGGAATAAATGAGTGTTGCTTTTTTTCCCACCCAAAAGTTAATGAAACAATGTGAAACACAATGTAGAGGAAAGAAGCAGCCGTAGCAACAGGATAACACAGGAGGCAAGCCTTTCTTAAAGGGCTGCTGACCACAGTGGTTTAGAGCACAGTCTCCAGAGTCAGCCTAGGGTGTAATTCTGAACTCTGTTGCACATGATATATAGAACACAGTCTGTATGCTAGTGATGTGCCTTTGAGAGCAATGTTTGAGAACATGCTTAAACCTTCCTGAATATAATAGTTAACTCCAGGTCCTGGCATTTATTTTGACTAATCCAAAAGAATGTTTATTAGTATTGCATTATTGTATTATATTCTTAAACATAAGTAACACTTAAGGTGAAATCTAGAGTATGCCAAGTATAAGATTCATGAAGAAGCAAGAAAATAATTTTCTAGGCAAGACAATGGCTTAAGTCACAAATGTTCTCATTTCAATAACTATTAGGAGGTTTGGATGGACAATGAGTCAAACATCAGGAAAGAAAGGCTTTCTAAAGTAAAGTGTAAGAGCTAGGAAGAGATCATGCGGTTGTTGCTAAGGACACTGGGACGTACCTGGATTTTGTTCTACAAACATCTGGTAGATCCCAAAGAGATTCAAAGGAGTGATAAAAACAATTCAGTTCATAGCTTGAATAGCTCTCTTCTTTCAGAGTGGTGGTGAGTGGGTTAGAAAAGTCAAATGTAGGAGTTGGATGGTGTAGAGATGACCCAGTGGTTAAGAGCACTGACTAGTCTTCCAGAAGACCTAGATTCAAATCTCAGCCCCACTATGGTCATTAGCACCTGTAAGAAATTCCAGTTCCTGGTGCTCTGACACCCTCGGTAGCATCAGATATGCACACGATGTACTTACATACAAGCAGGCAAAACAGTCATACATATAAAAAAGATAAATGGATATTTTTAAGTCAAAAGCAGACGTAGAAAGACGAAGTACAGTCATTCACATGAAAGATGCTAGTAGGTTGCATGTTTAGGTAACAAGGAAAATGAGCAAACAGATTCTGGATATATTTTTTCAAAGAAAAGTCAATTGATTTTGATCAGAACTAGATAAAGATGGGGTAAGCTGTATATTTCATAAGTGATCATAAGACTTCATGTTCCCTAAATACGATCTTGGAAATCTCCCATCTGTAAATTCGATTGAGTTTTCCTTCCTTTAACAGTTGTTGTGATTGAACTGCACCCGCATTACTCAAACTATGTTGTGCAAATCTTCCAGGTTCAGTCATGGGCTTCTGATCTTGTACCGACATGAATAATGTCCCAGACAAATTCACATTTGCCCAAGATTCAGAATAAGACCGTATTTGGAAATAAGTTTTCTGCAGCTGTAGTTAATTCCAATGTAGTAGATTAGGAAACATTTTTAATTATATTCTGTCTGTGTGAGTATAAGAAGAGGAAAGGCACAGAAACCCAGATACACCCAGAGGGAAGAACTCCCTGTGATAACAAAGAATGACATTGGAGAGATGAAACTGCAAATCAAAGAATTCTGAGGATTACCAGGAAGCCAGCAGATGCTAGGGACATCAAAACAGGATTCATCTCTGGAGCCTTTAGAAGGATTTCAGTCTTGAACTTGACATTGCTATATAGTGACAAAATGTTTAACAACTTCACTGGTGTCATTGACAATGAATTCGAGTTTTTTTTTTTTTTAATTATGCCTTTTGAGGCATGGATGTTATGTACATGTGGGTGCAGATGCACATGGATCCCAGAGAGGACCACTATTTGGGTGCTAGGAGAATGGAATCCATACTCTAACAAGAGCAGTATATGCTCTTAACAGCTGAGCCATCCTTCTAGCTCCATGGTAGTGAATTTTGTGTAAGTACGGTCCTCAAATATAGTACCCAAAACACCAACTAACTAGTTTCCTTTAGCACTTATTTGTCATAGAAAGATATACAGAAAAAATAAAATTGTTCAAGTTTTGGTCAAAAGGTAAAATATCTTTTAAAATCCTTAATGAGTTTGGAAAAACACAATGAAGAATAAAATGTAGCCAGTGTTTGTTACATGCCCTGTGTCTGGGAGCAGAAGAACCTCAAAGAGAGAGCCACAGTGTAGAATTCAAATTCAGGGCTTGTTAGGAAACTGTCTCAATGCTAGGATGAAGACAAGAGTATGACTCTAAAACCCACCACTAAAGCGTCAGGAAGATTTAAGGTGGCACCTCATAAACCCTTCAGACACACACAGAGCCATCAGGATTTGAGTTTGCCTTTTAAATCAATGAGCAACTAAGCTTCTTAAGGGTTGATGCCCACATCAGCCGACAGGAAGCCTATGAAAGAAAAAAGGCTCACACTAAAAATATCCATGGGAGGTCTTTTGTCTAATAGGGTAGATTTACAAGCAGACACATGTGAAGTCCAAACATTGTTAAAGAGATTTCATGAACTTGGACCGAAAGGAACAGGTAAGTCATATAAAAAAAGAGTCTGGGGGCAGGTCTCTGAATATGTGGACTACTTTGGACATGAAGCAAAATTGTAAAAAGTTACCCAACTGCAAATCTGAGCCACTTGTGGGAAAGAAGCCAGGGAGTGCAGTCAAAGACTGAGAAAGGGGAATCCACTGGCCAGGAAAAGCATCATCTAAGAGGTAGATTTGAGCCTTTAATAAAGAACACCTGTATCAGAACTCTGGCTTGGCCATGACTGTTGTCAGTATCTCCCTCTTTTTTGAATAAGAATATGGTTATTCTGTACAGGACTCTCCATTGTATGTTGGGTGTGTGGGAGATAGATAATTAGAATATTTTGGTCGCAACTCTTGCTAGGCAGTGGCAAAGAGTTCTGAGGCTGTTTGAATTCAGAGCTTTAGAATGATTCTCCTTAATATTTCAAGAGTTGTTTGTTTGTTTGTTTGTTTTGAGACAGGGTTTCTCTGTGTAGTCCTGGCTAACCTAGAACTCATTCTGTAGATCTGTTGTCAATAAAGACAACTTTATTCTTTGAAAATGTGAGCATTTACAATTATATATAAAATTGAAATCTTGGTAGAGATTCCAGTTGCCATCCAATGCAAATGAGGACTATTGCAAATGAGGACACACCTTTAATCCCTGCACTTGGGAGGAAGAGGAAGGCAAATTTCTGAGTTTGAGGCCAGCCTGATCTACAGAATGAGTTCTAGGTTAGCCAGGACTACACAGAGAAACCCTGTCTCAAAACAAACAAACAAACAAACAAACAAACAACTCTTGAAATATTAAGGAGAATCATTCTAAAGCTCTGAATTCAAACAGCCTCAGAAACACTGGATCTTATTTGAACTTCAATAGATAAATGGTACCCTGGTTATCCTTAAAAGATGGGGTATTAAGCATGTGGAAGGGCTGGAAAGAGTAGCAGACAAAAGACAGGCAATGGGTTATTATACTTATTGAAGGCAGCTATGCTGATACCTTTCATGCTATATATTCTTCTTGGCTTTATGACACTGTTATAGAGTGATATTTTGTATAAAATAACAGTATGGTCATAAGGATGAGAGAAAGGGATGGACTTACAGTTAACTTGTCAGTGAATAGTGATACTGAATAGTGATATTATTTTTTAGGATGATCAGAGGTAGTTTGGGGAAGGAGAAGAAACTGTAAAGGTATGAATAGATATTACAGTTGTCATTGGCAAAGTTAACTTTGAAATATATATATATATATATATATATATATATATATATATATATGTATGTATATATGAATATATATGAATTTCAAATGAAATCTGTTCAGTTCATTCTGAGTTCAAAAACCACAACATGCCTTCTACCAAGGAAATAGTTCAGCTGTGACATTTCTATGAATCATGGCACTAGAAGCCCACTGTGACATTAACAATGGTGGATTGATGGTCTTTAAATGGCATAATCATCCAATACCAGCACAATTCAACATAAGCTGATCCAAAATTTAACACTCATATTTGTTGCTTTGAAAGAACACCATTTACCCCATTAGAACAACTGAAAGACAACTTTATTCTTTGAAAATGTGAGCATTTAAAAATATATGTATATGGCATTATCCTTGTAGGAAAATAGAATTTGAATTTGAATTTGAACTTGATTGCTTGCCAAAATTGAAATCTTGGTAGAGATTCCAGTTGCCATCCAATGCAAATGAGTACTATTCCAAAATGGTGTTCTCCTGGAACTGCCAAGGGACCTTAACCACCTCAGTGTGCCAGATACAGTCAGGAAAAGAAGACGCAGTCATTTTGCAAAACTGTTAATCATAGGAACCAGTAAGAGCAAGCAACATTTGGGTGAAAGACGCCCATGTAATAAATGTCTACAAAGACTCCATCTACCACTGAATTAGAGGAGGAAAAGAAAGGGGAAAAACCAATTCACTCCTCTATGACCTGGGTTGATGAAAGCAGTGTGTGAGTTGCAGAAAGTCTCTCTTCAAAACAAGCAATCCCAGCATCCCAGAAAGGATGAGTCTGAGTAAAACACCACCTTGGTTTCTTTGAGATTCTTTCAGTTTGGAATGTTGTGGCTTCAACAGAATACCATCATGTATTTAAAAAGCAACTGGGCCACACTGAAACAAGAGCAATCTCTGCCTCCTCTGTCCCCATCTCTCCTGAAAACGATCAAGAAGAGCGCCACCTATGCTGCGCCACTACTCCTTTTTGTGAACAGGCCAACGCTTCCAACTGAACATGTAATTATGGGTCAGTGTTCTGTGTAGTTTACTTCACAAAAACTCAAACACCTGCTAGAAGACATTTAATAAATCCCCGTGGACCTGGAAATTCTAAGTGTTTAGAAATTGATAATATAGAGCATAAAATAAGCCAATCATTTAATTACTGTTTCATATTCTGCGTGAGAACTCCAGGGAGCAGTCCAGAGTTCTACAGACAGTAGAACACCAATGACTGTATTTTTATAGTGATAAGGCTACAGGTTACAAGAAATGATCTTAATTTGCAAAACAATTAATAAAATATGATACAGAGCAATGTTTCAAAACTTGGGTGTGACCATCAACAATGGTTTTTTACTGGTGGTACCTTCTAAACTGTGACATGGTTCTGTTGCTAGGAATATATCTCAAATGAAATTTAGGGACTCATAAATGCTGTACTTGTGACTATACTTGTTTTTCCCACTTCCTCCCCCTTCCAATTCCTAATGTTAGATATGATACATATCATAAATGTCTCATTTTGCATTTCAATAAAATATATTTATGCATTCAGATCTATCATCAAATGTTAAAGCTTCAAATATCTTAAACACAAAGAAGGGGATACACACACTGGCTCAGGCGTTTAAAATGGTTAGAGTTTTGGAATTTTGTTGTTGTTGTTGTTGTTTTTCTATTTATATTTAGAGAAGCTACAAATGTACTGGACCAAAAAAAAAATCGAAGACAACAGTCAAGACGAACTCTCTTAATAATTATAACTAACAAAATGTTGGGAGAATGTGGAGAATTCTCTGGCGCTTTTTCACCTAAGGAAGAAAACCAGAAAGAGATGCAAATCAGTACTCTTATCTAATGAATAATGCAAATGAGTGTTCTGCATATAGCAAGTCAGACTGCAGAAATTCTCTCTGCCTCACCTCACATTTCTTAAGGGTTTAAGCACTGTGTGTCATAAGAAATTAGAGGAAGGATTGCCAAGGAATGGCAGAGTCTTGGAGCCCCAAGTTAGTCTAGATGATAAAGAATTAGGCTGCACTGGACAGCAAAGAGGAAACTAATAAAACAAAGATATTGCCATTTATCCTTTGCCTATTTAATGGAATTATATTACACTTTAATCGGTAATTGTTTGTGTGGTTAGTACTTAAAGACACTCAGCGATACCTGCTGGCAGGGTTTGAGACTGACTATGAAATCCCAGCTTTCTTCCAACCCCTAGTGCATGGGAAAAAGAATGTTTCTGAGAGTGTTTACTTTCTTTTTCAAACACCCTAACACTGAAGTTTTTTTTTTTTTCATTAGCATGACAGAATCCACTTAAAACTGCACTTTATGCAACTTTCTAGCTCCATGAAAGGTACTCGATTCTTCAAACAATAGTTGCAAACAAACCCTTCTTTATGAAACACACAATCAATTGATATTAACCATGGTGTGCCCAGAGTTACTTCTCAGTCATGGGTTAGTTCACTGAAAAGTATTTCTTATTTGGAATTCATTGCCATTGTGTCTGGTTCTGAAAGAAAAAAAAAAGCAGCAGCTTGTAATACAGAATTATTTTTCTTGTATGTAAAAACTGCTCGTGCCTTTTCTTTGTCATTGTTCATGCTAAACATCTTTCTCTTCCGCTCCCATCTGAATGAGTGCCCAGCTAACCTTAGGATAGTGTGACAGGCTCTGTTTTTCACCAAATATTTAGCAGATTCCTTACTTCTCTGGATGTTGTGAAAAAAAAAAAAAAAACTACCTAACAAAACAACTCAAAAGGAAAAAAAATGGCTCCCTGTTCAAGGGTGGAGCTCATCATGGTGGGAATGGCAAGGCAACCTAAGCCTGAGAAAGTTCCTCACGTTGCATCTTCAGTCAGAAAGCAGTGTAGGATAAATAGTAGCACTCAGCTCACTTTCCCCTATTTATTCAATCCGGGACCCCAACCCATGGAATTGTATCACCCATTTCTAGAATGGGTCTTCCCACATCTATCGGATCTATAAAGTTCTTCACAGAGATGTACAAGGGATATTTCCATAGTGTAGTGGTTATATCATCTGATACACAGACGCCCAGTGGTTTGTTTCCATGGTGAGGCTTTTGACATAGCTGAGGATCAGCTATCTGAATGCACTATTGTCCTGAAGCTGTCGAGAGCCATATTTAGAGAGATCTCTAAATACAGAGTGGATGAAGTCAAGCTACAAAGGTTAAAAATTTGATCAGGAGTTTAAATTTTGTTTTACATTTTATCCATTAAAAATAGGTTATAGTAACCACACAATAGCCATATGAGAACAACAATCAAAACTGATTAATTATTATTCTAAACAATTACTGAATTAGTTCTGCAGTTTAATGTTTGTGCTTTTCTTCTGAGTTTTCATTTTGGAGGTAACAAATCCTGCTAAGATTTCTCTTAAATACCTATACATAGGCTCTTTTTTTTTTTAAAGTAGTGTTAAAAAGTAAAGTTAATGCCTTTAGCATAGAGGTTTGGTGGCACTTATTTGAAAACCCAGAGCATATTCTTATTTCCTTCTACAAAATTATCAGTAAATTACAAGATCAGTGGAGTAAGACCTGATCAGAATTTAAAATATGAAATGGGAATATATATATATATATATATATATATATATATATATATATATATATATATATTCATTTCTAAGGTGAGGCACTTTTTGTGTTGTATTTCAGTTAAATATATATTTCTGCTTATATATGTTTATTTAGCCTATACACTGCCTTTAATTTTCAATTAAAATGTCCTGGAAACTTGAGCTCTAGGGTTCTTTATCAAATCATTCAACACAAAGCATTGAAATGGAAGGTAGAGAAGTCAGGCCAACTTGATTATTGCACTTACTAAATAAAGGGTTATCTGGGACTTCTCTTCTGATAGGCAAAACAAGCTTTGTGAAATTTACAACCTTAGAGAAATGCAAATAGATTTTCATTTCCTAATGGGCCCTTGAAAGAGAAGCATAGATTTTATTACAGTTCCTAGATTGTTGCCACAGGTGGGTATCAATCCACAATTATGTCTTCAGACAGGAAATCGTAAAGTACTCTCCACCCTGTAGCTGGTACTAGGCAAAGGTAAGACTCTGGTGAATATAGAGGGGCTGCAAAGTGCAGCCTATGCATTCTTGCGCTTCAGACAGCCATCTCCTGACATGTTACTCTCTGAAGCAAAACTAGGCTCTTCTCTCACAGCACCTCTTGTCGGAAACTCCTGAGGGCTGGAGAGCTCAGTCAGTAGTTGAATGTTCATTGCTCTTGTAGAGGAATAGAGTTTGCATCTCAGCACCCACATGGCAGCTCACAACCACCTGTAACTTCAATTCTAGGACATCAATACCCTCTTCAGGTTCCTATTGGGCTCCTGCATATACATGTACATAGTGTCCATAAACATACACACATACCAAAATGTTAATTTTTTTTATAAAAGAAGCTGTTTCTTTTCTTTCATTTTTCTTTCTCACTTTTTCATTTTCTCTGAGTGAAGAGTGAACTCCTGTGTATGCTAAGCATGTACTCTGACACTGATCTCCAGCCTCAGGCAGGATTCTTTTCTTTAAAGCAGTACCGAGAATCGAACCCAGTGCCTCATACACCCTAATCAAATAGGATCCCACCAAACCACACCCTACGCTAATCAGAAACTCTTGTGAAGAGAACCAAAATAACCACATAGAAAAGTTCCTCATGAGGGAAACAGATATAACTGAAAGACATAAAACAAGATTCAAGTAAAGCAACTCCTCTTGCTGGAAATGTGGCCCAGTGGTTAGGTGTTTGCTTAGGGTGCATAAATCCCTGGGTTCAGTCCCCAATATAAAGATATATTATTTTCCTGATGTCTATAAATCACTGAGCTCAATCTTAAGCAAAGAAGAAAATAAGAAAATTTATTTCTATTCAGAGAATTTTAAGATGGTTTTATATTCATAAACATAAGCAAAGTATTTTGAGTAAAATGAATTATTACTAAAACTTTACAAATCTATTCAGGTGTATATGCCTGGAAAAATGTCATGCAAGGAAACAAAATAAAACATAAGTATAGGCATGCAAAAATAAATTCAGATGTTTTGCCTTTTAGAAAGAAAGAACAGGAAGTAGTTATTTTAAAAGATAATCAGGAAAATCTTTCTTACAAGAAGCATTTGGAAGGTTCGTATTGAGAACATTCAACAATATCCGGGATATTCAATAGATTAAAGAGCTGTCTGCACACATCAGCATCACAAATGTTCAAAAAATCAAAAGGAAAAACATCCTTCAATCTGTATACAGTGTGGTACACTATACTGTGGATTCTAGTTATTCAACGTTTCTCGCCATAAGGCTGGCCTCCAGGGCCTCTGCCTGGGCATTGTTTGGGTATAAATGAAAGAACTTGGAGACAAAGAGGCTGGGAGGGAAGAGTTCCTGCTCCTTTTGTGCCAAGCTAGAATATGTGACTGGTATGCTTAGTGTCCAAGCAATTTTAAGTGTCATTGTGGACTGGTCCCCACATTCCTTTCTCTTTTTATGGCTTAATTCTCAAGACAAGCTAACCCTTTAGTCTAGACAAAGGACTTCTAAAGACACAACTTCACCAACCTAGGGTCAGCCCACAGCTAATATATTGCAGGCCGCTAAGATTAAGGGGTTGTATGTCATTGTGACCTAACTTAGTAAAAACCTTATATAAAAGAATAAAAATTATCACTAGAAAAAATAGAGGCATACATTTTCTCAACAGTATCAAATCTAATTATGCCTTTGGAAATGTGGAAAAAGTTTAACTTAGAATTCTAGGAATAACTCTCGATTAAGGTAGGGTGGTATAGTAGGGACAGCTTTTATTATATAAGGACCTGTTCAAAGTTTACTTCTGCTATACTTTGTTAGTTATTGGAACCTATGCCTTAGGAAAATGAAGATAAAACCAAACTTACAAATATACAGTGTACAGGAAGTTGTGGGTCCTAACTAGGAAAACCATAAAGAGAAACAGCAGGTTGGGGGAGAGTTGAAATCTACGAGACGAGGTTAAAGGACGCATGTGAGTCTATAAAGAAGAAACACAGGCAAGTAGAGCAAGACAAGGCACATGGAAGCTCATGGGAAACTGTAAGTTATTAATGGGTCAGTGTAAAATACCATATGATCTTTCACAGCCAATAAGCATTGTTAAAGTTCTCTTACACTGACCTTAATGATATCCTTCAGCTGATGTAGACTAATGGCTTTGGATTTGGAAACAGAATAACAGATCCCCCTAGACCTGATGTTGAAAATTGTTTGCTTAGTTGTAATAACAAAAATTTGGTCTAATGTGTTTTGACTAATGATAGAGCTCATAGGATTTGGTTGTGTTGTTAAGGAATAATGAAAATCTCAACTTACTACAAATAAAAAAAATGATTAAGAAGAAATGGATATAGAGGAAAGGGTCAAAGAGAAAGTTTTCAACTTACTAGGAAGGAAAGCTCAAAGATTATCTCCTGATCCTCTTCCTACCCAACTTCAGGAGTATAGAATTATCATCTGGAAGTCAATTGACCAATAATAATCTTTTTTTTGAAATATTTCACCAAAGGATTAAAGATCACATAAACATCAAAAACAGGAAGGCTAAGAAGCAGAAAGGCAAATTACACTATTGTGTTACAGTGTCTTTCAAACAGAGCAAGAATCGATACTGCCTGGAGTATTACCTATTGTTGGTAGGTCAAATGACTATAAGCATATCTGTATTTTGGTAGGTCAAATAAGTATAAATGTAGATTTTGGGGGAAAACTGCTGAAAAATAAACCAAAACACTCTATTACATGGCAGTAGAGAAGTGACATACAGACTTCACCAGTATGATTTTTGCAAATTGTTTACACAGGCTCTGTGAGAGAGGAGATGCTGATGAACAATATTGAGGTAGCTGACTTGGATGAATGTCTTAGCTGAGGCCATTCTTGCTCACAGGAGATAATTGGCAGTATCTTGAGGCATTGCTGCTTTGCCAAAGCTGGATGTTCAAGCTACTGGCTTCTCACCGGGGTAGGTTAAGAGCACTGTTCCATACCTTGTGATGTACGAGACACTTCCCTATAAGAATTATGCAGCTTGGACCATGCAGTGTGTCAAGGTTCAGAAACCTTGCCTTCCTCTGTAGATGAGTGATAAAGGGAAACAAGCTGGCAACTGTCAGAAGAGATTGAATGAAAGATTAGAGGGAGTGAGCCGAAGAGCGAAAGATGATTAGGAAGAGAGGCGAAGGGCCAGAGAGATATGGAAAATAAAAATGAAAAGAAACCTTGGAAATATGGTTTGTGAAGAAGTATATTCTGTTTAGCTAGATCAGTGAATTCCCTAATGTGGCACATCCATGCGTTTAACAGTGCAATTTTCCAGGCACTCACACGGCTTCCTGAAGCCTCTTGTGAGTGCTCTGCAGTTCATTCTTGCCAGCCCATGCACTTAACAATGATGTTAATATTTGTGCTTTACTAGGCAATCCTTGAATTCCTTAGCTGGTGATCGATATGACTGACTTATTTATAGGGGTTAATGTAATGAATTTCTCCTTCGCATCTCAGATTCAGGGAGAGTGGAATTTCTTCTTCATCTCTATTGAAATAGATAGAATTTTTTTTTACTAATTCCAGAGACAAATAAAGTACACATAGTTTTCTAAGCTCCTTTTAGTAAATGAGTTGCTAATTATAGTTAAATACAGGGGAAAAGAATATTCAGAGAAATTGGAATCAGTTAACTTTCACCCAAATACTGTCTAAAACTTTGCTATTCTATAAACTTAGTTTCCTTCTAATAAGACTTCCTTTTTCTAATCAAAAGCTGCAGGACTCTCACACAACAGTAAGTCTCTCAAAGTTAGGAACCTTGTCCTGTTCAAGTTTCTTCTAGTCTAAATGCAAACTCTTATAATACTGAGACCCCAAGTAGTACTTACCAAGTAGTACATAATTATTGATTTATATGGAGTTGCTGGGTTTAACTTCAGCGAGCCTCCAGCAAGAATTTGTACTTGGAGACGCAAAAATTTCTAAGGATCTTATATGGAGATATGTCCAACTTAAAAAATTTATAAATTGTTACCATACTCCCTTTAATGTCACTATCTTTCCTGCCATGCCTATAATAAATGAAATGTGGTGTCCTATGGAATTTCCACCACTGGCCTCATGTAAATGCTGTCTCATTGACCTCAACATTCTATTATTATGGGAGACTGATCTTTTCTGGCAATTTTTGTAGCAGCTTTTCATATGATACCTATCTTACAACTTGCTTAACTATCTTAGTTAAAAACAGAAAGCACTGGCTAGAGAGATAGTTCAGTGATTAAGAGCACTGACTGCATTTCTAGAGGTCCTGAGTTCAATTCCCAGCAACCACATGGTGACTCGCAACCATCTGTAATGGGGTCTGATGCCTTCTTCTGGTGTGTCTGAATACAGCTATCGTGTACTCATATACATAAAATAAATAATTCTTTAAGAAAACAAAACAAAACAGAAAGCAAATGAGAAACAATATTTTGGTGGCATTCATTACACGATGTCTTCCAGTACTTTGAAAGGAGGACTCAGGGCATTGACTGCCATTAAAACTTGACCTGGATATTTGACAGCCCTGAAAATGCAGCACACTATTCTTAGGGAGCTAAGAGATCTAGTAATATCCTGGCAGCTACCTAGGGAAAGAATCGATCTCTCCTATGAAGTAGCCCAAGGCTGTAGCCTGCTGTGTGCTAGGTGCCAGGATCTTACACAGCTTGTTGAATTCTAAAATGCCTCTTGTTCTCTGATACTAATTTGACTATGATACAACATTACCAGGAAGCAAATGCCCTTCACATCCCAGGGAAACATGCAAAGAAATCTCATTCTGATTGTACTACTGTTAAACATAAATCCCCTCGATAAATTGGTTTTTTTCTTGAGTTTGGGAGCATTATAGAAGGACCCTGTGTCAAGATCCAGTTGACAAATACAACTTGGTTGTATAAATCAGAGAGTAAATTAGTATTATAAACATTGTTCAATATTTGATAATAATCTGCCATTCATACATTCATTGACTACATATTGATCAGATGAATAAGTAAAATAGAATGCAAAAAAGATGCAATGTAAATAAAGTAAAATGAGAAAATATATGGTAAATTGGTATTTTACAGTTTTGGTTGTGAGCCTAGACTTTAACAGCCAAGTCATCTCTCCAGCATCATATAACAACACTTTAAGTCAACCTTAAAGGTGCTATTCTTAACATTCATTCATTCATTCATTCACTTACTCACTCATTCATTTATCAGTTCAACTGACAATTGTTTATTATTAATCACCTGTTATAATGATAGGTTATGAAAATGTGAATGAATTATTCTTTCAATTTTTGATCTTGAAAACTTTGTAATCACTTAGGTTTATTACAAAAAAAATCATGAGAACTTTACCCCTAAAGGTAGGTCCTAAACACTGACATTGCCTTAAGACACTCTAAAAGGTTCTCGTGTCAACCTAGAAATAAAAGTTCTTATGCTTACAGGTGAACTGCATAACCAAACCCAGCAGTGAGTTCAAACGCCACTGCAAGAATAGATGTCATCTGAATACTATGGGAAGGCATAAAACTCAATCTTCGTAAGACACTGGCTAGAAAACAATCCTACAGGTTCAATAAGGCTCAAAACTTAAAAGTGAGCAGGGAATGAGGATGAAGAAAGAAACTTAATATCACCATCAGCAAGCATATGTTGATTTTTGAGTACCATGAAAGATTTGCAAGCCTCTACCCAAAATGCTGCATTCCACAACAGGGTTCAAATATCCAGATATGTCCCTGGGAAGGTTACTGACTTCCTTGACTCTAATTTCCACTTGTATATTGAAGATGATAATAAATACCTCATGAAGTATTTATAAAGAATAGACAAAATAATATTAGTTAGCTCATAAATAATAAATATTATTAAAAAATAATATTAGTTAACTTTTAAAAGTTTCTGGAGTAGTGTATAGATTAGGAGGGTAAATTATGATTGTTTAATATCAGCAGTGATAATATATATTTATTTGGTTACTTATTTATTCTTACACTTATCTATTCCTTTATTCCTTCCTTCCTTCCTTCATTCATTTTTGCTGTGGGATAGAACAAACATTCCTTTGTATGCTACATTAACCCACTACCAGTACTGATACTGGCTAGTATAGAATGCTAATTAATCAGTGCCAAAAAATCAAGATAGAATTTAAATTTATTGAGAACAGAAAATCCAAAAACTCCAATCTCTCTCCCAGGAGAGAGAAAGCATTCTCTTTACTGAGCCAACTAAGCTTCAGAAAGCACCTCACTATTCTCCCGTTGAGTTTAGTCTTTTGTGAGAACAAGGAGCTGTAAAATGTCTCTTGCCAGATGTCAAATACATGGGGCCCATTGAAAGAAGAAGGATTTAGCATCCAAGACTGTCAGGCAAGTCACAGAGACTCTGGTCAGGGTCATAACTGGTTGTCAGAAGAACTTTGACTCAGTCCTTGGTTGCTCCTCTGGTTTGAGTCAAAAGGAAAATACTTAAGGTTGTCCAATTTATCTATCATTAAATATGAGAAATATCCACCCATTTCAACCAGGGGCAGGTTTTCTAATGATGTGCCAGTCTTTCTGTGTCCTAGGTCAGAGTGCTTCTGATTGTGAGTTCATAAAATGGAGCGCAGAGAAAAGAAAGAACTCAAACTGGAAAAGAGCATTGAACCAGTGGATTGGGGGAATGTGTTACAGTGCATTAGGCAAAGCAAAGCATTAGAAAAGGACAATATCTTGAGTGTGTGTATTTCAATTAATCATTGAAACAGTGCTATATGATTCTTAGACTCATATCACACAATGGCTTGGAAGTGAAGTATAATTTCAGTCCCTACTAGAGAGCTATTATGTTGCTCTTGTGGGCTGGTTAATTCATTACTGTGCTCTCCTGTACCAATCTCACACACCAATTTGAAACAGAAAAGCCATCTATCCTGAGTGGTATGATTTCTCTAGAAATAGTAGCTATTCTTAAGACTCAAGTTCAGGACATGATAATCGCAGAAGGATAATTCCAAATCCTCTAGTCTAGAGATTAATAGAAAAAACTACTTTCTTATATTGAAGATGGTACCAGGCATGGAGAGTTTTAAAATGTCAGGTTCCTTTATTTTCCAGTATAATTCGATAAATTTACTTTCATTGGAATTCCACTTCGGAGTTTTGTCCCCTCGCCTCCACCAAAGAACCCAGTGACTTAACTGGCCAGACACCTGAAAAGGAAAAGCTGAGTCTTAAGGCTCCATCTGTGCCTTCAGCCACTGACTTCCAGAAGAGGCAGCAGGGCTCCGGAAGAGGGGGAACAAAAGTCCTGAAGCCATGACACGGTGGAAAATCAAACCTCTAAACATGGCAAACTCCTAACTGGGTTGATTTTCTAAAACGTCTACTTCTTTCTCAGACAACTTTTAAAGGCAAAGACAGTGTCTGTGACCTTCTAAGAAGGCCTTAACCAAATCATGCTGACTTTGGTCTTAGTGGCAGTGTGAAGACAATTCTAAATCTTAAGTTCTGAAACTTAACTCCATACATTATGGTATATACCTTCAATGTGGTCTTTCTGAAATAAATTCTGAAGAGTTTTAGTAATTGTGTAAATTTGGACAAATTCTATAGGTTTTTGTTGTTTTGTTGTTGTTTTAGTTGATTTGGTTTTTTTTTTGTTTGTTTGTTTGTTTGTTCCAGACTCCTAATTTAGATAGAGAGCAATAATTGTTCTGGGATATTGAGCTCACTCTAAATGAACACATGTAGGTCTTACAGTACCTCTTAACACTGTTCAACAGAAATAAGCTATCAATGTATTATTGCAGGGTGCCCAAGAGTTCCCTGAGCTGATGATGTTTTGGAACTGGATATGGATAGATCCTCCCATAGCTTTCTAAGTCTGTGATCTGGACCCTTTCTTCTCTCTTAGCTTCAGGGTCCTCAAATGCAAAGCTAGAACAAAAAAAATAAAACGCCAACATCATACAATTGATGAAAACAAGCCCTGAGCAGAATGCCTGGCAGGGCAGTCCAGTGTACATAGCATGCGCTCTACCTCACCAACAAGAAGATGAGGAAGTAATTATGTCATTCTAAAGAAAGCTAGATCTGACCTTTGTCACTCCCCTGCAAACACCCCACCCCCCCCAAAAAAAAAACAAGAGCAAGAGCAAGACTGCAAAGGGTATTTAAAACTATTTTTACGTGTCAATATAAATCTGAGGTGAGGAAATGGATGATGATGATGATGTCTGGAATATGATTAGCAATTGTCACTTCAGTTTCCTGATTTACTGAGAGTTCTCAGTGAATGGATGAGCAGCTCTGCCTACAAGGAGCAGGAAATTGGAATTTATAGCAATAAACACAGCGGGTGCCCAGCACCTGCACTGAGAATGGCTACAGTTGAGGAATCCCTGCAGTTTACTTGGCCCAGGAGGCCTGTTAAGCCCCTGCTGGGACACACAATGGCAGACCATTGCCACCTAGGGGACCAAAACAGGAACCCAGTGTTTTTAACCATTATCCCAAGTCAAAAACCTCTCTTTCTCAGTATCTTCTGCCACTGGCTTCCAAAAATGCTGCAAAGACAGAAAAGAACAAAAGCTATTTGCTGGGAGATGCAGACTCCAAACTGGTATATAAGTATATATAGACTTGTAAGTATATATGTGTGCATACAAATATAAATGTGTGTATACATATACATATATTCATTTACATATATATTGTGTGTATATATTGTCTACATATTATCCCTATGTCTATATATGTTTATATGTATTTTACTAGTTTTATCTCTCTATATATATGTGTGTACATATATGATATATGTCTGTATATAGATGTCTCTCTATGTCTATATTTATTTTGCTAGTTCTCTCTCTCTCTCTCTCTCTCTCTCTCTCTCTATATATATATATATATATATATATATATTCTTTCTCTATAAATAGAGAGATAATATATGTATGTAGAGAGAACTAGCTAGCAAAGTTATGTTATAATCATATACACAAAAAGATGGGGTGGAAAAGAAAATATATATTATGCATTTGTAGACATCAATAACTCGGACATATAAAAGTAATGAGGCAGAATGTGTTGATTCAAAGTATAGAAAATGTCATATATATATATATATATATATATATATGTGTGTGTGTGTGTGTGTGTGTGTGTGTGTGTGTGTGTATGTATATATGTATCATATTGACAAAACATAATCAGACTAATTGATCCAATTTCACATCATACTACTGGCCAGAATCAATACAAGGATACCTTGTCTTATCTGAGCATGGTTTGAAGCACTGACTGTCTGTGTGGGCTACAAGTAAAGATGGCCTCCATATTAAGACACAGAGAATGAATTCTTTGCCATAACCTCCCACTCAAGTTAAAAAGTTTCAAAGCAGATAATTGAAATATGAAAAAAATATCCTTCAATATAAAAAATGGCTGACTATATTTGGGTATGAGGCTAGCAGTGATAACTATAAATTATAATATGTTTTCAGAACCTGACCCCCTGCTGCTGATAAAACATTTAAATAATGCCAGTCTATCCAATCATTTAATTTCCAAATGTTTTAAACAATCAGCACCAGTAATTATGCTCAGTTTGCACCTGCTTATCAATTGTAATAATAATAAATCTGCCACTTAAACAATAATTTTACTAGTATCACCATAATAATACTTTTTGCTTGACTTATGATTTACTAAGACAGTTAATCAATTTGGTACTGTGTTCCTTAAACTTAGTAAATTATCCTGTATAAGATTATTAAAGAATACTAAATAAATATTGGATAGATACTGAAGTTTCTTTTTTGCATTAAATAAGAGGACAAAGTTGTGGGCCAAGAAAAAAAGTAGTATCTTACTTTTCTTTTTTAAACTCAAATCTTTTGATCTAACTTTATTTCTTGAGGTCTAAAGGGTATTTTAAGTGAGAATCCTAAATAGTAAACTAAATGGGAAAGTAGCTCAGACAGCCAGTGCTTTCTAGCAAAACATGGGGACCTTCTCTTTGAAGCCCAGGACCCACATAAAATTCAAAGTACGATAGCATATGTCTGTAATCCTAACAATAAGGTAAACACAAGAGGACACTAAAGCTTATAGGATTAAAGGGTGAGAGCCTCAGGTGATGAGAGAACTCTGAATAGGCATAAGGTGGAGAGATTGAGGAGGACACCTGATGTTGATTTCTGACATCCATACACACACACATACACACAGACACACAGACACACAGACACACAGACCACAGACACACAGACACAGACACACACACACACACACACACACACACAAAATGCATCCATGAAAACACACACACACAAGAATGTGCACATGTCACATATATATATATATATATATATATATATATATATATATATATATATATATACGAAGAAAAGGAAGCATAGTTAATCTACTTGGAAAATAGTTTAGTACTTCTATAAAGCAGATATGATATGTTCATTTGATATATCAACTTTCCTAGGCTACCACTTCTTTACTTAAACATTAACCTAGCTGTGTCTATGATAGCATCCCATAGAAGTGATTAAAGTTGCTTGTCAGTTGACTTTAAGCAACAGACATTATCTCAGGTTATACAATAAGTTTGATTCAGTTAGTTATTTATTGTTTTTGTGTTGTTACTTTTATTTTTGAAATTTCAAATCAGGATTTCTTTGCATAGTCTGGGCTATCCTGGAACTCACACTGTAGACCAGGCTGGCCTCAAACTCAGAGATCTACCTGTCTCTGCCTCCTGGAGTGCTGGGAGCAAAGATATGCACCACATCTGCCTGACTGAATTAGTTAGTTTAAAGGCTTTAAGAGCATAAATGAGGCCTTTAGGAACAGGAAGATATTCTAGCTGTGGATGACAGCTTCATATCATCCCACTACCCTTTCGGAGAGCCCATCTTATCAAATTTGGACCACTTTAACCAGCCCCACAATATTATAAGATGATTAGTTGTAGTGCCTATATTAACATGTGTCTATTATGAGTTCTACTTTTATGGTTGTAGAGAAAACAATCAGTTGAATGAGAGAGGGGTTATCAGAGAATAGAGAAGGCAGAAATGTATTTCTTGGGTTAGAATCTACACTACAGCATTTAAAATTTCGTCATTGACTTCATTTACCTTCTTGTAAGAAACAATAAAATGCAGACTTTTTTAAAAATGGAGCAACAGCATTAAATATTCCTATGAAGACCTTCATTATGATGGATTTCTGTTCCCACATGAGGAAAGGAGAAAGTGGAACCCACAAGGGAGAAACTCCAGACTGAGAGAAGAGGAAGAAGCAAACAGTGCTTCATTTTTACTCTGAAATGCCATTCGGCTATCTCCCTTTCCTCAAGAACAGACAGCAGCCCAGCCAGAACCAATATTCTCCATCCACATGTCATTAGAGTCCTGCTCATTGTAATTTTGCCTTCTCCCAAGAGTTAAGATTTGCCCAGAATATTCAGCTCAGAAGACATCATTATGGAAAGGATAGAGGCTCTACAGGAACCTTCCATTCTTGGAAAAAGTCTACAAACTTAAGCAAACAGAATTGGGATGAAATACTTGATTTTAATTTTTATAATACCAATAAATGTATGTACAAATGTGACTTATGAAAAAGAAAGTTAGAGAAAGCTAGTCCATATATGAAGTTGGTCTCTATCCATTTCAGTCTATCAGAAGCAAGTATAGTATATGATTTAATTTGGTAACCAATTCAATCATATTTTCAAGCTCTCAAGAGATCTCTAAATATATCCCATGATTTTCAGATGTTTCTCTAGATATTGTTGCTTTACTATTTCTGTAAGTCAGATTTCTGTGACTGAGGAATAGATAAATCCATTCTGAGCAGAAAAGACCCATGAGGTTGCATATATGCAAACACTATACAATCATCTTGCCCACTTGTTTATCCAAGAGGCATATCAGACTACAATTATTTAAGAATTGATCCAAGTTGCAAGATATGCTAGGTAATGGTGGCACAAAGCTAGTGAGAGGAGTCAGCTAACATCTGATTTGACTGAGGCCCCACTTCACAAGATGCCATGCACACCTGACACTTCTTAAATAACCAAACACCAAAGAATAGACAGCCCAGGGACCTAGGCCGAAACCAAATACTACAGGTCTGAAAAAGCAAAGTGACAAAATGCCTCTAAATGACACTCTGCTCTATCCATAAATCAGTGCCTTACTCGGGCATCACCAGAGAAGCTTCCTCCTGTAGCAGACAGGAACAAATGCCGATTCCCATAGCCACACATTATGCAGAGAGTAAGAGACCTTGGAACACTCAGTCCTAAATGGGATATCACCATCAAATCCCTCCCCTTGGGTGTCGAAGAACCCCATAGAAGAGGAGGCAGAAAGAGTGTAAAATCCTAAAGGGATGGAGGATACCAAGAAAAGGAGGCTACCTAAATTAAGAGAATGTTGTGAGCTACCTGGGTCTGCATCAGTGGAAGGACTAGAGCTGAAGAATGAGGAGACACATGCTCTCATCCATAACCCAGAAGCAATTTCCAGCTGATAACCACTTCCAAATGAAAATTTCCTTTCCTCAAAAGGGAGTCTCACTGGAGAAAGAAAGTACTCTTAAGGGTAGGCTTCATGCTCAGCAATAAATGGCCAAAAGAAAATGAACTGGAGAGTACCTCTAGAGGGTCCTTGGCTCACAATGTTGTGTCAAGGATATTCTTTTATACATATTTTAATCTTATTATTTTGATTTCATTTTATTTATATATATTTTCTCTCTTTTTACCCTATAGGTCCTTTGTGTATATAATATGGCCTCCAGTTCAGCAATTTAAAGAATTTTTGAGTGTAAGAATGAGTGGATCTCTGTTTCTTATGTCTTCTTTTGAGCTCCTTTCTTTCTG
This sequence comes from Mus minutoides, assembly GCA_902729485.2. Lineage (NCBI taxonomy): Eukaryota > Metazoa > Chordata > Mammalia > Rodentia > Muridae > Mus > Mus minutoides. The sequence goes on from LR750874.1 coordinate 115,864, forward strand.
TTTGTTTGTTTTGTCTAAAGTTTTTGTTTTATCTTATTATGTTTTATTATTATCTTATAAAAACATCATAATATCCCATGTTAAATATCTCCTCAAAGTAGATGCATTTCTATTTTAAGGGGATGAGTGGAGGGGCTCATGAGCAAAAATATACAGAAACATGCTATCAGGCACAAGATACTGGCAATATCTACTTAGAGAGAAATACTGTTTCCTAGCATATTAAAAAAACAAATTGGATTTATCTATCAAAAAATAGTCTTATGGATGTAGTATCTCATTATATAGGCTCATAATTATTTAATTAAAACATGAATTTCCAGATTCCTGACATCATTTTTATTTGAATCTTGATCTAAGGTCCTTTTTTGCCTGGATGACTGTAAAATGAACTGAGGACATTGCAAATGGCATGCTATGCACATAATAAATAGACTGAGGACGAGAGAGTACACAGTAGAGTCACATTTAAGAACTGCCTTGTTCATTTCAGAGTATGGCTACATGAATCATCTCCTGATTGCACAAGAAAGTTCCCATTATTTATTCTGTGAAATCACATGGTGCTCTACCTCCAGAGATCTCAAAGTTCTTTTCTGGTATCCATTTGTCAATAGTCCAATGCTAGTGATCCTACTGTTACCCAGAGGAGTCTATTCTAGCATTCTTCCTGTGGAAGGCTTTCATAAGCCTTATGACAGCCCAAGGTAAGAAGCATCAATAATAACTCCAATGTTCTTTTGCCAAGTGCTTACTTAGCTAACAAGCAACATGTGTATGAAAAGAACAAAGATTGCTTTGAAAGAAATCGCAAACTCGGGGATAATATATTTACATCCTTCTGAAACCTACTCAAGTTTTCATTCAGTGACTTACGTAGTCACACTGGGCACTTAGTGTCTGCTACAATATACTCAATTAAGGTTAAGTATAAGCTATAGTACATGTGGTAATCCAGTGACACCCTTTATTATTTATTGGGACTTAGAATAAGCCATTTATCTTTTCAATTCCTGGGTCTTCTATTTTTAAAAAAATAGGATAGTTTCCACCTCTATATGTTAGGATTAATGAGTCAAGATGCATGAAAGCATTTAAAATTGTGTTTAGTCAGTATAAATTATTAGTTTAAAAATATCATCTTTAGATTTAGAATTTAATAATGTTAAGGATGATAACAATGAATCATGTATTTTCCTACATATTTAATAAACTAGATTAAAACAGTACTCACATCTGATAAGTTATGGTTAGATTCTTCTGGAGTAAAGTTTTTCTTAGTATAATCCGTAATTTGGGGCCAATTAAAGGAGAATTGAAGGCAGAGTCAGAGTTTTAAAGTTTTTGATTTTGAATACTGTCCTAGTGACTTTTGTCTTACTGTGATAAAACATTAACCAAAAACAAGTTGGGGAGGATGGAGTTTATTTTAGCTTACAGGTTACAGTCTGTCATCAAAGGAAACACAAGCAGGAACTTAAGGCAGGAACCTGGAGGCAGTGAAGAAAAGATCACAAAGGAAAGTGACTTATTGGCTTGCTCAGGTATCTCTCTTATACAGCCCAGGCATGCTTCCCCTGGGATGGCACTGGGATGGTGTTCTCCACAGTGAGATACATCCTCCTACATCAATCAGCAGTCAAGAAAGTGCCCCAAAGGCCACTCCTCCATTGAGTTCTCCTTCCTAGGTGTGTTTAGTGTCCAGTTGACCCAAAACCTCTCAGTTCAAACACAATAGGGCAAATCAAGTAAAACTTAAGTAATTTTATAAATGTTTCTTCTTAGAAAGTGATAGGTCATAAAAGAAAACAATCAAACTTGTACCAACCAAAACATTTCATCCCTATTGGCTAGCATTCACAGAGCTGGAAGCTTCCATGTAAGTTAGAGCAGAGAAAAAGCATCAACAGTCTTAGCCAGCCATGAACTATATAAGTCTATCATGAAGACTGGTATGGTAAGATATAGTCACTTACCATACAATATGCAATAATGGCATATATGTTATACAGAGTAGCCAACCACTCTGTAACTTCATTTCAAGCTCATACTACAAGATAAGACCTATCCTTAGTAGCATTAACCAGCCTAGAAACTCATTGCTTGTTAAGGTCATATAGGTCTTAGGAAAGAACCCACTATTATAATTCTGCTAAACGGACATAGCAATAAACTACCCTTATATTTTATCTTTATACCCATAGGTTTGTACATCTTTCACCCCTCATCAAAAAAGTTTTATGCAGTGCAAGGTAATTAGTACAGAGACCTTCTGTGGGTCAGTGTTTAGGGATCAAGAAGCTGTTCAATTTAAATGAGATGTCTATATTACAAATCCATCCCATAGGCTCTGTAATTATCACACAAAAAAAGCCGAGAAACAGTGTAAGAACTAGAGGCAAGCTGGGGCAAGATGGCTCGGTGGTTAAGAGCATTGACTGCACTTCCAAAGGTCCTGAGTTCAAATCCCAGCAACCACATGGTGCTTCACAACTATTCATAACAAGATCCGATGCCCTCTTCTGGAGTGTCTGAGACAGCTACAGTGTACTTACATATAATAAATAAGTAAATCTTTTAGAAGAAGAAGAAGGAGAAGAAGAATAAGGAGAAGAATAAGGAGAAGAAGAAGAAGAAGAAGAAGAAGAAGAAGAAGAAGAAGAAGAAGAAGAAGAAGAAGAAGAAGAAGCGATAGATTTCTGTAGCAAAACAGTACATGCCTGACATAAGAGCACAGCTTTGCATGTGAACACACAATGAATGGCATAGCAGCCACCTGACTTGCACAAGATCAAGCCAACCAAATACAAACATGAATAGGGGAGGGGTTCATGAAGGTGCACCCCTATTTAAGGGTCCATTGGCAATTGGTAGCTTGTGGGGAAGGGAAGAGTCTGTTTTCTTTAGGGATATAGACCCCAAGAAGCTAACCATGATCCAATAGGCTGTCACATACCCACGCACCTATAGGTAATACTAAATGGGGAATGGGGTTTGGAGTTGAATGGGAAAAGTAAGGGGTTAGGTGAATAATTGGATGGGAGACAATATGTGGTAGGTAAGTAGGATATTTGAACTGGCCTAAGCTGTGGCAGGAACACCATTAAGTTAGAGAAGGTGTGATTAAGGGAGAAATATAAGCACATCCACCAGCAATCTGTTAGCATAATGATATACTCTCAGGGCTTCACAATGAAGAAAATTAGTTTTGTTTATCCCATTAATCAGAGTGCCATGAGAAAATACTTCGTTACTTTCAAGGGCAAGGCCACAATAGTCTGAAGGCTCCCCACTCCCGCCCCCCCCACCATCCCCTGTCTCTTACAAGTTCACATCATCTTCCATTATTGTCACAACATGGAACAAATTTCTGACAAGTGGACCATTGGGGACATCAACACTATGTCTAAGCTAGGGCACAACACAAAAAATTTTTGCTGAGTCTCCATCTGTAAGCGTCTTCCATATAAAAATGACAGGATAACAGAAAACAAAAAGCACAAAAATTAAAAACAAAAGAATAAAATTTGGTATAGCAGAAGTTTAAGGAATCAGCTGGTAGAATTCTTTATTCCATGCCCATGTGTTTAAAGCCCCCTATGTCCCAGAAACTATATTCTATATTCTAGGGACACAACAGAGAAAAGACTCTACTGTTACTTTTTTTTTTTTTTGCAGACATTATAATCTGCTGTGGGAAGCAGAGTAGAAACTGAAAACAACAAAATGAGGTGTGGGGGATTGTCAGGTGTTGTTAAGAAAACTGCCTACCACAACAGGGCAGTTTTATCACTAAGAAACTTGTGTTTAAATTGCTGGAAAAGTATAGTTCACAAAGAATCAGGGATCAGTGGATACATTTCTACTCCCGAGAGAAAAGCTATCTTAGTGTGGAAATTTCAGCGATAAAACTGGACATGTAATAGCTTTAAGAATAAAAGTGTAAAAATTAAAAGCACCTTTGAACAAATTTAGCATTTGAAAATATGTGGACTTCCTGTAAGCTGAATGGTCTTTCCTTTTCTTGTTATGCATATATACTCTCCTAGGCATTTATACGCCTCCTCTACCCTTGTATCGCAACCTCACTCAGCACATTGCTCATAGCTTCTGTTCAGTGAGGTAAATTATGAACACTAGTTACTCTGTGTCATCCAACATTATACCAATAAAGTTTCTCTCTAGCTTGCCAAAGGATTTTCTCCTTGGGTGGTACTCATTACAAAAGGCTGTATAAATCCTGTGGAAGATCTAGTCTTATCTGAGGCATCCTCATAATTCACAGGACCTGTAAGCACTGTTGGATAGGTTTTGTTAAACCCAAATCTCCTCAGGTGAGCTGCAGGTAGAATCTGGGGTCTACACCACTTTCTCTTTTTAAGCCATAATGCAAGGTACAGTTTTTAAAGAAAACTGTAGCACTTCTCAATTCACGTAGTTGTCTTGATGGTACAAAGTGTTGGTATCTCTAACTGAACCCATTATATTTAAATAGGAACAATAAAGAAATAATATGGAATGAAGTAGAATTTACAGAGCCAAGGTATCTATCAACAGTGTTTGGTTTTACAGTTAGGGGTATTAGTAGAGATCTGGGGATGCTTTGCATAAAAGGGAGAAGATGAATAATATGGTCTCCAAATATTAACTGATGTGAGACCAAGCATTTCTAGTTATTGTCTGAAATTTCTGGGATGTGTTGAGCTTCTGAATTCTCCCCAAATTGCTATTAACAAGAATGATCTTTTATTTATTTGCACAGAAGTTTATTTTGATAGAATTCTTGTACCAGAAATTGTGGTGTTTGTAACCATGCCCAGTGTAGTTGCTAACACAGGAAACCATTATAATCTCAGTGCAAATGCCACTACACTTATAAATGACTATTTTAATACTGTGTTATTTAGAATACATTTCATTTACTTTAAAACCACAGTTCTGAAATCATTCTGATTTTAGAAACGTGGCTTGGAGCCTGAACCTCATAAGCCCTTAGTTATTAAATGCCATTAGCAACATCAGGGAAAGCCAGGCAGGTTACAGAAATGGGAGCTACAGGAAAACATTCAGAAGACACCTTCAGAGCAGAAAATGGAGACAGAACAACTGGAAGCTTTGAGCAAAAGCTGTGGTCATAACAATTATAAAGACAATTACTGTGCACGGAACCTTTAGAAATTCCCAGACACACCTCCTAAACATACCATCATCTTATTCCTCAGGACAAAGAAATGAAGCGACTTTGTTAAACTTCAAATTGAACGTTCATGGATAATTTGAATCCAAATAAAATATCCTTAAAGGCATGCATGCACTTTCTCATGCTAGCACCTCTGTTCGTGGATACCTGTTTTTAAGGAGCTACAACTCACGGTTCCAAAAAAATCAATCAGCCGTTCATAGGTGAGCACAGAGAAAGCTAAAGCCTATTGACAATACTGCAATCGTATCTCCAATCCAAAACAAATCCCTCCTGCCCAAAACAAACCAGAAAATATTAAAAATACATTCTGGTCTACCTCTCTGTCAGGTTAAATGGAAACCCCCTGACTGTGGTTTTAATTTAAAATGGAACCTTTCCCTTGCTGTCCAAATTTATTATGGTAACACATCACCCCCCAGATTTTCATCTAGGAGACAAGTCATTTCAGTGATGATAGATGAGGCAGTGTTTATATATCATCTTGCAAAGTAAGCAGAGGGACTCCCAGTTAAATAGCTCTACAAGGCTATGGTCAGACTTCAGTAATGAAGACAGTGAATTTGGAAAAATAATTATGTATGGCTAACCACTAACCATAATTTTTAAACTATAAATTTTACATTTTAAAGCTGTAAGGAATATATATAGGTCCTAGCACACCTGGTGGTCAGTTCCAAGAGGACACTCTTAAAATGTATAGTCCCTGTTTGAAGACCCAGATAAAGTTTGTATGTGGCTGGGCTAGATGTGTAGCTGTCACAATATCGCCCTTCTTGCCTGTTGACTTACCAGGATGAATATTTATTAGGGATGCTATACAACCTCCAAGTGATTTACTGTTAAATAATTTAAACATATGAAAGATCAATAGTCATGGTACATACAGTTTTGCAAGAATTCTGAGTTGATTGTGCTTTCTGTGAGAGTTCATGAGCTCTGGCTACAAGTGGCTCCCGGAGTTAAGGAAATATATGAAACATAGTTTTCTCTATGTATTGAATGGCATAAGAGGGAGCAGCATATAAGTAAAGAATGTAGAACAAAGCTTAGAATTGTTTGTTAAGGAGTATACATCAGGGTACGATACGTGCTGAAAGTACACATGGTACCCAACACAACACACTAGGTTCAGGGTGCATACTTTAGGAAAACAAAGCAAAACTAAAATCTTTCTAATACACATTAAATGTCTAGTAAAGGTCTTGTGTGTGTGTGTGTGTTGCAGGGGCGAGTGGCTTATAACCTATAGGCAGAAAAGAACTAAAAATTTAAAAAGGAAACTTCTTAAATTTCTGCAGACAAGTATAATACACATACACACAAACACACACACAAGTGTACATGTGCTCTTATATACTAGTGTTAATAATATTGTTCATAATAAATGTTATTACCATGTCAATATGTTAGTAATAAATGTTAATATGAACAAACTAGATTGTATAGATATCGGCAGAATTTAAAATATAATGAAGAATGACAAAAATCAAATTACTAGACAGATTTTTAAAATCCAGTATGTAAACTCAGTACAAAATGTATAAAATCATGGATGAGGAAGAAATACGAAATCAAGACAAGGTTTTTTGTTTTTGTTTTTGTTTTTGTTTTTGTTTTTGTTTTTGATGAAGGACAAACGTAAAGAATAGATCAAAGTTAGGGACTAACTAGATAAACTCCAGTTCTGTCTATCACTTCTGTTTTTTTTTTTAATCCAGAAAAACAAATAGTATATTATCATTGCGAATTTTAATTGGTGTTTGTACATGTACTGATTTTATTGGTTAGGTTTTTAATTTAAAAAATAAAATGTTCATAATTTTTTTAAGATTAAGTATCTTCAAGTGATAAGGACTCACAGAACAGCCAATTCTGTTCCAATAAGGAGATGTGTGTTAAATAATAATCTTAGCTATAGTTATATTACCAACCCTATCTTTTAATTTATTTCATTTCTTCAACATATGTATTTTAAAGCCATACAAGGCACAAGTCCTGCCCTTAGGATTATATATTCTGGAAAGGGAAAAATTGGTCAATACGTGACATAGTAAGTCGTTAGCTATAACTGGACTGACATCAGTCAGAAGGTAAAAGACAAAGGATAGCCTCCAACCATCTCTCTGATTGACTGCACTGTCCTGATTATTAAATGTTTTTAATCTAATTCTGCAAGAAATAGAATGAAAAAAATAGCAAGCATGCTTGAGAACTGGTAAAGAATATAGAGAAGAATGTTAGAAATGAGGATTGGACAGGCTTCCTTGAGAGAATTTTTTTAAAAATTGACCTCAATTACTAGCAAGAACCAGATATGAGAAGATACATATATGGCAAAACTCCTGGGCATATCATCCTGAACATAACAGATCTCCTATAAACTTGAAAGCCAAGCAAGCATCACTCTGATTATAGAATGGGAAAGTGTCCTTTTTGGAGCTCTGATGTTCTGGGACCACCTAAGATGAATTACATCCCATGATGTAGTTTGGGGTGCAGGCAGGGCCAAATGGGTCATCTGCCAATGCTGACAAACATCTCTGTGTCTCCAGATCACAGCCCCATCAAAGAGGCAGAAATAAATTGTTAGGAGGGACTTGAGGAGAGGTTAGTGAGAAAAGGCCAAGTGAGGAGGGACCAGCACTGGAGAGGGGAGAGCTCTAGAAGGTTATGTAGAGCCTTACAGGCAGAGGGAACAGGCTAGATTTCCTTTTGAATGATTGCAGTGCTACAGGATAAAACAGAATAAGAAAAGGATCAAAAGAATCAAAATTTTAAAGTTACAGTCATCCTTCTAAATCCATGGGAACTGGTTCTAAGATCCTTTGTGGGTACCAAAATCTATGGCTGCTTACACCCACTATATGAAATGGTGTATTGTAACTATTCACAGTTCTCTGTGTATTTAAATCAGCCTTAGATGACCATGTGATACTATGTAAGTGATTGTTCTGCACTATTGCTTAGGGAATAATGATGTGAAAATATCTGTACATATTTAGGACAGACAAGATCTTTGACAAGTTTTTTTTGTTTTTTTTTTTTGTTTTTTTTCGTTTTTCGAGACAGGGTTTCTCTGTATAGCCCTGGCTGTCCTGGAACTCACTTTGTAGACCAGGCTGGCCTCGAACTCAGAAATCTGCCTGCCTCTGCCTCCCGAGTGCTGGGATTAAAGGCGTGTGCCACCACGCCTGGCTCAACAAGTTCTTTTTAAAATCCCAACTGGTTGGTTAATTATTTAGATATACAATCTTAAGATGTGGAAAGCCAAATATTCATAACAGCTACACATTTACATATTATATTACTTATCATGGAATATTACAAAATGTGTATAATTGTGTTAATAGAGCAAGGGATAAAAACATGGAGGACAATCAAAAGATACCACAGGGTTCAGCCTATCCCTGAGGACTGGTTGAGACTAATTCCCGACATGAGGGATGATGAAAAAATGGTCAAATTTGCAATATATCCTGAAGCTTTCGCTAACAGGTCTTGCTGGTATGTGTTATTGCAGAGTAATTGAAGACGGTTCCTAGATTGTTTACTCTNGGGATAAAAACATGGAGGACAATCAAAAGATACCACAGGGTTCAGCCTATCCCTGAGGACTGGTTGAGACTAATTCCCGACATGAGGGATGATGAAAAAATGGTCAAATTTGCAATATATCCTGAAGCTTTCGCTAACAGGTCTTGCTGGTATGTGTTATTGCAGAGTAATTGAAGACGGTTCCTAGATTGTTTACTCTTGAAGACGGTTCCTAGATTGTTTACTCTGAGCAATAGATGCATATAAGCTGCCGCTTACAGATAGGGACCAAATGGAAGCAGAATTGATTTGGAGAGAGAAAAAAACCAAGACTCCTATAATAAACCTGTTAGACTTTAAAGGCCTAACAGAACATCCAAACAGAGACACCATGTTGGCAGTCTGCTCTAGGACACTGGTTCTTATCGAGACTGTAAAACAAACAGAAGTATCAGGCCAACCACTTTTCTCAACACCTCACTGGCAGTGATATGATGTTGCTAACTAGTCAACAATTGCTGACTTATTGTTCTGGTGTGAGATGGTGTGAGTACTGTGTGTTCTTAGCTCTCTGTGTTATCTAACAGCCAATTTCCATTTTTATGAACATGTTAATGGAAAAGAAAGCAAGAATGGAAACAAACACTGTTGATTGGCTCTCTTATGCCTGAACAAAGACTCTCATCACATTATGTGGGGTTCCAATGTTCGGTGCCCTCTGTTTACGGAGTCCAATTTTCTGAGTTTATTTCAGATAAAAGGCTTTTTTAAATAAATAAAAAAAATCATAGCATTGTAACTCACAGTCCACATCATAAATGTAATTTTAAAAGGGGGTTCATAGTGGATCTATCAAATATGCTTCAAATAAAATTAAGAGGGAATAGAATAGTTTAAGAGGGGGACACGGATGTCAAGCCACGGTGCCTGCATTTATTGCATTCCTCCTCCACGATGAAAAAAGTGACTTAGCCTCAAGCTTCACTCACTTTACCTGGTAAACAGGGGTAATGGGTAACGACAGAATTGGAGATAATAGGAGCAAGCCATGCTAAGTGTTTAATACAAAGCTGAGCGCCAATAAGTTCTTTGTCAAATCAACATCAGCTACAAGTCATACTTGTAAAATGCACTATACATATCACAGAGTATTGTATCAGCCACTTAAAAAGCACCAATTCTCATGGGGGCTAAGCACAGCATTATAGTGAGTCAGATAATACTCATATCAATATGAATACTTTATAGAAGAAACTCTGTCAAGACTTTGGAATAAAAATCCATTTGACCTAGTCTCTCTCTCTCTCTCTCTCTCTCTCTCTTTATATATATATATATATATATATATATATATATATATATATATATATATATATATATAAGCTTGGATTAAGATATAGGTCATTAGCTCATTTTATCTATATCATGCCCGTGTCTTTTTCTGTAATGAGCATAGAATCAGCCGGATTCTCTTCTCCTGATACAGAGACTTCAAATGGGTCATAGTTTAAATGACCATACTCTACCTGATTCATCAAGCAAGTCACAGCTTTTGAATTTACTTGAAAACAGAATGAGGAACACTACAGTAAATATCAAATGACCTATAGACCTCAGCTCTCCATGTCTGGCATACACATTTACTTCTACGCATCCTACCTTCTTGTCATCTAGCGCCTATTACACACCCTAAAATATCTTTCTTTGAACTACAGAATTCTTTCTCTAGGATGGCCTGTTGTCTTCTCATCTGGTTTCATCTTCCTCACACTCATTTCGGTCTTTTCTACCAAAGTACTGATTCTCCTTCATACATATCAACAAAGCTGACACACAGGATTAACTCATAGAACCTACATGCAAGTGTATTTGATCTCTTCATTTTATCATTTCCAAGGAAGAAGAGGATCAACAGCAAAGGAACAAAAAGTTCCACAAGAAGGTAGAAAATTATTGGCTGACATGACCTGATGATAATGTCAGCAACTGGAGCTCTCTGTGAATATTGACCTTCTGGAAGAAAAGGGCTTTTTCTTTGTACAGGAGCAATACTCGGCTCAACTCTTCATTTAATATTTTAGAAGTCAGCTTCAAAGTAGGTCAAAAAATGAAAACCAATTCTGGTTTCTTCCTCAGCTCACACCTTTAATTTCCATGGAATAGTTACTGTGTGAATCTCTCTATTCCCAGCAAGAGGAGAAGGAAATAACCACCTGCCAATCTCAGGAACTTATTTTCAAATATGATGCTTGTGAACCTTTTGGCATTTCCTCCCAAGTGTACGAAAAGAAATTCTGAAAATTAAAAAGAAAAATGTCGCTTAAAAAAAAATATGTGTATCCCCATTGGTCTGGCGAATTAAAACCTAAACAAAATTCACACCAGCAGCTTTATACAAAGAATATGTTGTTGTTTGCAATTGCTTCCAACAACACAGATTCTAGGAGAAAATAAACTCTTTGCTTAAGGAAAACATCAACTTTGCAAAGTTTTTATATTATGAACCAAGGAGACATAGATGGGGGCTTTTAGAATGATCTTTGCTAGCCCAGAACTGGGGAAGCCTGCCAACAAAATCCAAGGCAGAAGTTCAGGGTGTTTCTAGATTGAAGAGCATGGAAAAATCCCAGACACAAACTCTTGCCTTCAGGCAGAAAGGGTGCTCACACTTGGAACTGAATGACAAAACTGAAGTTGTGTATGGAAAGGCTCACGTTTATATGTGTGCATACACATACATATTTTAAATATATATTGGTATCTTCTAGAGGAAAAAAAAGATAAAATTACAAAGTAACAAGACTAACATAGTTAGAAATGAAGACATGCAATGGACAACAACTTAGGCACCAGCCTTCAAACTAAGAAGAGAAATGCAATAAATGCAAGCTTAATAAAAACAAAGTGTCCCTTGTCTCCAAAATATGTCCTTATCTCGGGGTGAAATTTTCAACATTCTAACGGTAGAATGGAAGTGATGTGGATAATTGACCCACATTTTCTTAATGAATTGTATCTCCTTTTTTCTATGTGAAAAGCCTTGCAATAAAAAAGTTTAAGAATATTTTCAAATATTGTTAAGGCTCTGATGATTTGTACATTTTCATAGTATATGAATGATATTGATGATAGTCTTTCAGTAACTTTCTGGTAGGCAATTTGCTAACATTGTCAAGAGTCTTCAGGTATAAAAACCCAACCACCTAAATGCCTATAAATAGAAAGATAAATGAAAAAAATTCACAGAGTCAAAATGCTTCACAATGATATGTATAAAATTATAGTGTTGGGTTAAAGTAAGAATTTATGCTATGATATATACAATGCTTTCTTAAACATATAAGCAAGCTCTAAAGTCCAATGATACCACACATATTCTGGGGCTCACATTCAGGATAAGAAATAGCATAGCACACCAAAAGGATAAACTCTATATCACAAAACTTCTGTTCTGGCTATGATATGGATAATGTATGTTTACTGAATTCTTATATAATGTGTGGTTATTATTGTGGGTCAGTTTAAAGCCACAGACTCACAGTATACATGATTTAGTTTATTTGTCTTCAGCATTTTGTTTGAACAAATGGTCTCCTGGCTTTATTCTTGATATTCTTGATATGCGTGGTGGCGCACGCCTTTAATCCCAGCACTCGGGAGGCAGAGGCAGGCGAATTTCTGAGTTCGAGGCCAGCCTGGTCTACAAAGTGAGTTCCAGGACAGCCAGGGCTATACAGAGAAACCCTGTCTCGAAAAACCAAAAACAAAAAAAACAAAACAAAACAAAATATTCTTGATATTCAACTCATCTTGCTCTACCTCTGTGGGATCCTGAAGCCCAACAAAAGGGAGCAAGGCTCAGGGACACGGACCTGCCTGATTCCCAGGACACTTTCTTTGTCATGACTGACATGCAGATTGCCTCTCCAGTGAGTGACCATTCCATCCTTGAGAACACAAGATGACCCTTCCTCTTGATTTCAACCTAGGACGCACAGACACACTTTCGTTTAACCCTGAAATCTCAGTCTGTGGGAGACAGGTCTGCTATTAAATCGTACTGCTTTAATGAGCATAGAAGCATGAGTTTCTCTAGGCAGGAAGATACATTACGGCAAAGCTATATAATGGGGTATCCAGAGCTGTTAAAATCACAGTTTGAAGATTGGATGACAACCGAATGATGGAAGTGTATCACATAAAAGCAAAGGGCGAAAAAATAGATGTGATATGATTCCAATTTTGTAAGGTAAAACACGTGAAATATCTAAAGAGAAACACCCAGAATTTTTTCAAAAGGATGTCAGTGTTATATGTTACATTTTATTGTCTCTTCTCAATTACCTGTGGTAACTAACAATTACTCGTCTTATTTTTTTGAGTGGTCCTGGCTTTGTACACTATAAGAAAGCAATCTACCACTGAGCTATATCTTCAGCCCTCCTCATACTTGTGAAGTGGCACAAGGTGACTTTCACTCCTCGGGTGTCCTACAGGACATGAGATATCCTCTCGTTATTTACCAGGTCACCAGACTGTCATTGAAATGCAACAGGGACTATCTCTTCCAGCCAGCCTTTCTTCAACTTTCTATTCTGATAAGAATTTAAACATTACACATTTAGCTACTAAATAGTGTTTTCTAAGTAGTTCTTTGACACTGTGGAATATTACATTCTGCCTTTAAATGCTGACTTCTGTTTATCTCTGTCTTCTCTTCCCCTGGCTTTGTCCACAGATGTTACTTTGTGTCCATTCCATTCCACACTACTCCCTTTGAGAATAGCCTCCAGCCAGGCGTGGTGGCGCACGCCTTTAATCCCTGCACTCGGGAGGCAGAGGCAGGCGGATTTCTGAGTTCGAGGCCAGCCTGGTCTACAAAGTGAGTTCCAGGACAGCCAGGGCTACACAGAGAAACCCTGTCTCGAAAAACAAAACAAAACAAAACAAAACAAAACAAAACAAAACAACAACAACAAAAAAGAGAATAGCCTCCAGCTAGGGCTTGATGTAATTCTTACCACTACCACTAGGGTTCGCATGGGGTATTTGTACTCCTACCGCATCTAGTGATCTGGAATAATACCGGTAATATAATGAAAACAAGAGCACTTATACACATAGAAAATATAAACCCAGTGTGGGCCAGATAGCTCAGTGGCTCAGGTAAAATCACTTGCTGAGCAAGTCTGAGGACTTTTGTTTAATCCCAGGGACCTGTGGTGGAAGGACAGACTAAATACTCAAAAGTTGTCCTTAGATCTCCACATGTATGCCCATGTATTCCACCCATGGATAGTATTAATAATACTAAATAAATGAACTTATTTTTTTAAAGAAATCCAATTGGGTAACAGTAAATAACATGTAGTTATATTGGTTTTGCTATCCTGGCCATAATCATTACAGTCTCCTTCTCATGACCTACTCCATCCACATAAACTATGGCTGCCATACCAAACCAATCTAGCTCCAACTCAAGTGCAGAAGTTCCTTTCCTATCAGGTTGCCAGGCTCAAGTCCACTGTAGATGCTATCAGGACCTAGTGGGCAGAGTTACAAGGCAGGTAGAATACATTAGACTTGTTGCCTTACATAAAAAGGAGCTGCTTGCTGGGAGCTGCTCAACTTGAAGACATGATGAAGGGAAATACTGATATCTGTAGAACTTTATCATTTCAGCACCAATTAGGCATCCCAGAGAAATAAGTCTAAATAATAAACTAATAATCAAGAAGTGTTCATGAAAAAAAAATTATTGTTAAAACAACAACAACAACCTCAATTATGCCATAATGTAAGGGGTAAATCAGTTCAAATGAAAGATGTCACTATTATTAAAACTTCATTGACTTACCAAATTATGATAAGACCAGATTTTGGAAAATTGATGTTAATCCCTTTGCACTGAAAAATATAATCGAGCTTATCAAATTACTTCCTCAAAGGTCACCTGATAGCCACCAGATGGGAACCTGGGATGCTGTCAAATAAGAAACTGAGGCTATGGATAGCCCTAAAGACATTGTTTGGACAGCTGCCTGCTCCACTGCTTCCTTTGGAAACAGAAAACAAAAGTTTCCTATTTACTTTTATAAATTTCCTTTGGCTCTAATGAGATATGCTCTATCCACAATTGCTTACAATAATTTTTTTTTCTTAATAGGAGTCTATCTGGAAATGACACAATATGGAATGATGGAATGATCAACAGACCTGTTAAGTTTCTTGAATGAATGCCTGCCCAGAACACAGGCACACACTAGTAAATTTTCTCAAGAAAAATCCATTTCTATTTCAAGCTCTGACATTTTATTTAGAAAAATTATGCCCTTTCTTTTAATTATTCCAGTAAACAAAATGAGGGTGTTGCTAAGTACACCTTGGAGGACTTTATTTCCCCCATTTTTTTAGTCATACGAGTGTATTTGTAATTAAGGGCACACTGCATTAATGATGCCGCAGGTCTCCATGGTAAACGTTTAATGCCCACCTCATAACATTATGCCAAAAATTACATGCACAAAAGACTTTTTAATAATCTTTGTTTTCTCATTTAGCTTTGATTGGCTCTGGAATCCATGGCAGCACTCGAGGGCTCCCGTTACCACAGCACTTCTGCCCCGTAAACTGTTCAAACGGACAGGGCATCTTTCATCTGGAGGCTTCTTTTCAATGCTTCTGTTTAAGTTACACAGAAAATTGGCTGCAAGCTGGAGATAATTGCAGATAATTTTTTCCATTTTTAAGCCACTGGGGTGTTGCCTGGGGGGCATGACAGCTCTGTTTATCTAAACACAAAGACCAAGTTGCAGCTCTGTGTTGTCTCTTCGGCTTTGCACTGGGGGATCAGATGATCCTATCTGCTCTTTATGCAAATGAAATCATTGTCACCAGCCGACCCATGTCATCTGGCAGAGGCATGCTACCTGAAGCTTGTATTAAGGCTGAAAGAGCAGGATGGAAGCAAAGAGGTTACCTCTGCTGTAAAATCAAACCCAGCCAATCCCGCGCCTCCCAGGTCCCTCCCCTTAGGCAAGAGCGGTGCTTGGTTTATTGTTGTTGTTGCTTATTTGTTTGTTTGCTTGTTTGGGGTTTTGCCACTGTCAACTTAAAGGGAATATATTAAATTCAAAAGAAAACAAATCATTTCAAAATAAATAATTCACATGCATGCATATATGTACATGATATTCTCACACATATGCCCTATATTTGTATATAGTCTTGACTGAAACTATCACAGACAGACAAAAAAATATTTCCATTATACTATTGCTCATAAAGGCTTACACTACTAATATACAAGCATTTTAGATTACTTGACCTTGAAGAATTCCAGGTTAGCAAGCAGAGCTCTATTGTTAAATAGAATCATAAGCTGCCTCCCCCGCCTCAAAATTCAGTCCATATTAAAATAGATGTAAAATTCATGGGTGGTCTCAGGCATATTCTAATAGAGCAAATACAGAGAACAGCACCACCGATTTTCCATGCAATCCCAGTGAACTTCCACTTTATGTTAATAGCATTCCCTGGGAATTATAGAGCACTCCCAGGCCTGAATGTATTCTCCGTGTCCAGAATCCCTGGAGTCATGGCTAATAAGGGTGTCTCTGGCTGAGGAGGCAAAGCCATTTTACAGCAAACATTTACATATAGGGGCTAAGTAGTGCTTGTGTCTATTTGGCAGCTCTGGTCTCCAGTGATATAATAGGCCATAACGACTCTGGAGGAGCTGAAATGGAAGCGAGTGTCAGTGAGTGTAGGATCTGTACGTCCTAACATGAGTGACTTTATGGATTCCCATTAGACTTTGGGCTAAGGAGCTCTTCAACAGGCCTGATATGACAGCATCCTGAGATGCTTTTTTTACAGCCTGTGTCAAGAACTCTTGCACTAAGGTGTTTTATAGAAAATCCACAACTGCAGAGGGAAGGTTTGGCTGTATTAGACCATTATCATAGACTTGGCATAGAATATGTATACCAGCCATCCCAAAGTACACACTTAAAGGAGATTATTAAATCTGTTGTGTCAATCATATGCTCAATGAGGACTATAAATTAATGACTGGTAGGTAACTCAGAAATCTTGCACCCAGACCAGTGACATATTTAAGTCTACCAAAGCGTCTGGGTACCTCCATTGTAATACAGTGCAGCCTGGGTGGGGCTTTCTATGAACACATATCTATAACACAGTGGTATTTAGAGCCAACCTGTGAATATTCTTTTAATTCTCTCTTCTTGTGCTACCTCTATCATCATTAAGCCACTGGATTAATAGGAATAGGCTCACTTAAGAGACTTAGACCATGTCCCTGTGAAAGACTGGCCTGGGATGTCCCAGAATGTGCCCTTTTCCTGCTTCTGTTGGGAGAAAATAAGTATATTGAACATGGAGGTCTTCAGATGTTGGGAAGGCGAGATGCTAAGCAAGCGTTCTCTGGCCAGAGCTGAGTTCAGGGAATCAGCACACCCAAATCATACCTCAAACTCCTCCTATAGCACCTGTGTGAATAGAACCTGCATCCAGGCAAAGGACATTCCTATTTCACTTAAATGCGCAAATTACTAAGCAATTCCAGGAGAGGCTCTATTATTCTGCGTGTCACAGAAACCGATAGCTAGAGCTAGAGAGCTCTTGATAAGAAAAGCAGACCCAGAATGCCTGCGTGCTCTGCTGTAAGAATGGAAGCTTGTATAACCTACAACCAAACAGTAATTTCACACCACATTTGCAATGAGATTTTAAATGTGACCTTTCATAAGAAATTACTAGAGATTTTATATAAAGGCAACAAATGTCCCTGCTCTTTTACAGATTTATTGGGGTTTTACTGATAAGTTTGAATAAACTCCACTGGAAGCCCTACAGGTTCTAAAAATGCAACTCCTTTCAGAACTGCATACCTGTTACCCAGAGAGACGGGTCCTCTCTTTGAAATATTTAGCCATTTAGGGCACTTTAGTCATAGTGACACCTAATAGCCAAGATCTTTTTCTCACTCTCCACAAAATCAGGTTTAGACTATAATTCAAAGCAGTCCCCAAAGGCACTTCTGAAAAATGGCAAGCCTTTCGCTTTTAGGTGAAAACACTCTTTATTGCTCAAAATTGTTTCCTGTTACAAAACCCTTCTATAGTGCTCCATCTGAGACAATCTTATGTTAATTTAACCCACTGGGGACTGTGAGCAGATGCTCCTTTGATTAATAGTTTCACGAGCCTGAAAATGCCAGGCCAGGTTCAAGATAATAAAGTCAGGTAAGATACTATTAAAATCGGCTACATGGTTATATCTGTTATGAGGAGAAAAATGGGGTCATGGATCTTATATCAAATGAAGACTTCCTATAATAAAAAACCAACATCGTAAACTAAATGAACACACTGACTCCACTCCTTACCACACTAACTGATGCCTTATTAATCACTCATCTCTTTAATAACACTTTACAGGTATATTTTCTGCTGTGATGGTATGGAAATACAGCATGCTCCTCCAATTCTACCTTTCTTGTACTATACTTTGAGTGTGGAAAGGGCTTTAAATAAACCCTAAGAATAATGAATGTTATAACTCTTATTATTCTCTAAACGTACATGCCCCCAGGCCATTGCTTTTCAGCAAATACTTTTTTTTTTTTAAACATTTCATCTGGTAAATAAGCTTTCTGGAAAAGTTCCTCAAAAAGTCTCCTGTCCTTCCTTGTGTTTTTCTTCTTGCTGGTCCTTTACCCCAGGCACGCCATCAGAGCTGCTACCTGATAAAGGATACAGAAGATCTCAGCTAATCTTGAACTATAGAAGTTGGGCCAGTCTTCATCCATGTGTAAGAATCAGACTTTGTCTTCTTAAAATTGATTGACCAATGGATTTTCATCTTTAACATAACCTACTTCACCAGGGTGTGGTGACACACCAGAGGCAGGTGGATCTCTGAGTTTGGGACTAACTTGGTCTACAGAGTGAGTTCTAAGACCGTCAGGTCAACAGAGAGAAACCCTGACTCATTATATAAATAAAGAAATAGAAAAATCAAGCCAATAAAAAACATAACCCAGCTGACCAAACATTCCATTCCAGTTTCTATTCTAAAATTTAACCATTAATTTGGTTTTTTGGGGTGTGTGTGTGTGTGTGTGTGTGTGTGTGTGTGTGTGTGTATTGCACCTGACTCACTGAAACTTTTGACTTTCTGGCAAGCAGAAAGTTTCCATCCTTCAGTCACATCTTGTGTGTTGCAACCCAGATAGGACAGGCCTCCACAAAGAATGAAGCCAGACTCGCAGCACAAATCTGCTACCTGCCGATTTGGCTCTGGTAAACTGAGCCTTCACACTCACCACTTCTGCTTGCCCATGAGACATAAATGCCATTTATGTGAAATATTCTGCTCAAAAGCACTGCCTCACCATTGCACAGAAGGACTCTGGAGGGTCTCCACAGGTAATATCCGGAGGGTCCAGCTTCACTTTCAGATACTTTGTCATGTCCGTGGATTCCGGCTGGCAGGCCGTGTAATCCCAAACTTTTCCTTCTTCTGTGTAAATCAGACTCTTACATACATCATAATGTCCCCACACGAAAAGGTAGGGCTGCATCACCGAGGACACTGTAACCCACAGGGCATGGATCGACAGGAATCTTGACAAATACATCTCTAAAATCTTGGCAATCTTTGTGTCTTCTATGCAATCAGTGTCTCTTTTAAATATACATGAGTATCTTATAGATGTGTGTGTGTGTGTGTGTGTGTGTGTGTGTGTGTGTGCACGCGTCTATATGTATCTTTATGTAGGTAGGTCTGTATATATATAAAAAAATAGGCTGAGGTCTCAAAGCAGATTCCAAAACCAAATGTGACAGATTGAAGTATTCTACGCGGTCAGGTATGCTGAGGACTTTGGTAGAAGCCTAACATGCTTATCTGTTAGGCGTTAACAGCTTGCAGCCTTTCCTCCTCGTAGAACATATCTATTAGACATTTGTGAAAGATGTCCAGGAGCAGATAATAATTTAGCAAAGTGATGGTTCTCCCGTTGTACATCCAATAAACCCGAGTGATCCTTGCTGACGTTCAGGGTTCATCAGGGCTGATCAGATGAGCTGAAGTATCAGGATCAGAAGCAAAGGGATGGGCGTCTATGGTCCTGTGTCTGTTTCCCATCAAACTTTTCTCTTTCCCCTTCTGGCACCAACAACCTTTTGGAAACAAAGAGAATAAGAGTTACTGCCCTAGAATCAACGCATTTGGAAATGTATAGTATGTTGACATTTTGGAGGCTCAGTATGATATAAAGCAAGTTGCTGTAATAGGGATAAACTTCTCTTAGAAGGTTTGCTAGGATGTCCAGGGCACCCATTCATACTAGGGAGCATTTTGATGGGAAAAAAATCTGACTCTTGTATAAGAAAGTCAAATGAGTAAGTTCTAGGTGAGCTAACAGGAGAAGCAAGTTTCTGGATTTAAACAGCTCTCTCCGAGCTAGGTAAAACTTTTCCAAGACAACAATGGAATCAAGAGAACCTTTGATATGATGATGACAACGACTTGTAAGCCTTTTGCCTCTTGGCAAAGAGACCCTAATATTCTCCAAATTCCTTGTATATTTCTTAGCTTTGGTTAGGGGTGGATCAGTGGAAACTGATCTTCTGTCTCAGGATTTGTTCATTAAACTGGGAGAATTTAACATCTTTCTTTAGTTGTATTTATTGACTAAAGATAATTATCCTCTCTGAAAATACTCAAAAAATAAAACTAAAGGGGCAAATACTCCTTTCATAAGACTCTTTTATTTTCTTACATCCTTTTATAGCCCTCACATCTGCATTTGCAGTTACTTTCTGTAACAGAAGAGAATTTGTCTGTAAGGTGAATTTTATAGGCTGGTTTAAAATCGAAAGCTCCACAGTAAAGCATACAATTTAAAATGCACATATAAAAATAGCTGAGGGTGAGTTAACAGGCTATGAACCACAAAGCAGGGCGCTAATTCTAAGAGAAAATAAAATTTCCATTTCAAAGTACTTTGGGTAACCTGAGGAGCAGCCTACGTAACTTACAGATACTAGTCAATGATAAGTTCTACTAGCAACTCTTTAACTAGTCACATCTGAACAAATGTTAGCATTTGCATCCTAGGTGTGAAAGTGTAATTTATTAGTTATTGGTTCATCTTCCTAGCTCAAATTATTAAATACTTTTCAGTTTTCAAGTGACAAAATAAAAAGCCTACAGCTTTATAAAAATCCATTATAGACTCTCCAATTCATATTAAACAGCTTAAATAAGGAAGTTCGCTATCTTCAAGCCATCTTATAAAGGGAATTTACTATATTTAAATAATGCACCATCTTAAAATGAACTAAGCCACAGAGACTATGAAATGCCAACAGATGGTTGAATTGTGTTTCCATAGCAAAGTAATTTATAATAATTGCTTTATGGATGCAAGTGCAATTTTCATTATATTCGATTCATAAAATGTTATCATACAGCTGCAATTTGTGATATTTTCTATTAGGAAGAGTGTTGAATATTTGAGTTCTCATGAAGCAATAATTAGCAGTATGTCTAAACATGTATAAACTGCAGATTTAAATTTGCTTCTTCTTTGTGACTTTGACATTGTTCAGTGGCATGCATTTTGAAATCCTAAGTTAAAAGGGAAAAAAGAAACTCACAGGAACATGTGTTGTGGCTACTCAAGCCTTGTTGCTTTTGTTTGTTGTTTGTTTTCAAACTCGTTAAGCTAATATTTTCAGAAACATCCAACACGTTTACAATTAATAAATGGAAAAGATGTTAAGATGAAGGAAATGTACATTTCCTAGATTCATTTTTTTTCAATATGTTCACTACATTCCTATCATAGGAAGCAGGCACTTTAGAAAGCAAAGACAGAGAACCTTAGGGGTGAGGTTGTACAAAATCTACTAGTTCCAAAATTATTAACATCACCTTTTTAGTTAAAAAAAAACAGCAATTTGTATGCCAGGAACAACAGAATCTAAAAGACTTGAACCCAATGGGTTTGAGTTTGAGTTGAATGAATATTTAGTTAATCTGTAATATTGTTTTTAAATGACTCTTTCAAGTTGTCTAGGCTTAGTTGTCTATAACCCTTGAGATTAGTCTTTACCCTTTTTAACCGTTCCCTCAACCACCTATTCTTTGTTACTCTGCCCTCTTGTCTCCTTTACCCCAGGGACATCATCTGGTATATTTCTACATGAAAATTGTGGACATGAAGGAAATGCTATCGAAATGCATGTCACTGTTATTCCCTCCTGAAACAGAGCAGCTCTTCCAATGCAAGGGATTCTCATTAAAGTCTACCAGAATTGTAATGATGGCCATTACACAGAATTATGGACTACATCATTGATCGAGGTTAGAGAATTGACAGGGAAAAATGCAGAGGGGTGCAAGATATTTGAATACGAGGCAGTTGCAGGACTGTGCGACAGACATTCTTGACAAGAAGCAGCCAATTATAGCTTAAATTTCTGGCACCTAACCAGTTGTGATTAATAGTTTTCCATTACATTACAGACATATTATTAATGTATTAAAAATGTCAAGCTTTGGCAAGCACTAATATGGTGGGGCCCAGTTGGTCTGCAGAATTTACATTTAATGAGCTCCCATTGACACAGAAAAAGGTATTGACCACAGCATAATGCAAACCAGTGTATAGTCATAAGCTATTCTTTAGCATAATTATTTTTTTCCCTCTTAACTTTGAAGTCTGTAGCATCCCCTCTTTAGGCCCCTTCATATGGAAGTGTCCTTACTTCTCATTATCACACAGACTACCTGATAAATCCTTCACCTTTCGTATTCGAAGAAATTAAATCTAGGAACTTTCGTGACAAGCATGCCTTAGGAGAATCAGGGATTTGTTACAAAAGTATAATTAGAGGATTTTCAAAGGAAATAAATGTTGTAAAAATAGAATATTATTTATACTACCACCTTCAATACTTAATGCTGCTGACTTCCAGCTGGCTGTCCTCTCAACCAGGTTAAAAATATCAATATCTTCTTAAAAGCTAGGCCATGGATGCAAATGGTTAGACAAAGGGCAGCCAATGACATGTTTGAGGACTTAGTATCCTAAATGAGTTCTTTCTGGCACATAACTGAACTAATTCCAAACTATTTTGAATTTGTCTCAAGTGTCTGCGGGCCACTGGGATGAGGGCAATTTCAGAAGGGCTCTGGGCAGCTCAAGTTCCAAATCTACATTCTTCTCACCTTGGGATCTCAGAACATTCAAAGATGGCCACCATCTACATATGAAATGAAATAGTAAGAAGTCTTTTTTGATTAAAAAAAATTCCCCATTAATATGCCACAAGTCCGTGGAACTCTGGTGAATACATTTGCAGATTTGATAAAAAATGCAAAATTACATAATGGATCTCAGGTTGATAGATATTATTGATTAAGGTTAAAAATAGGCTACCCAATGGCTTTGCATCAGTGGAACATAAATTTTCCCAGGAATGTGGAGCCACCTACTTCCCCCTTGGATTAACTCTAACTCTGCAGAGTTTTCACAAACCCCTCTCCCCACGGGGAGAGAGAGAGAGAGAGAGAGAGAGAGAGAGAGAGAGAGAGAGGTATCCAAAATATTACACAAAATTATTAATAATTAAAATAATATAGCCATTATAGTCTCAAAGCAATATGCCAATTTCATCACCTGAGAGGAAAATATTGCCTGCAAATCTACCAACTCTCGCAGGAGTTTAGGATTCTTTTTATTATATAATCTCACTAGGAAGTGGGGGTGTGGTAATAGGCTAAATATTCCATAAATCTGCAGCTCATCGGGGCACCTGAAATAGACAGCCATTGACTCATGCTTTACAGGCATTAAGACTTTTATAGAACTACATGTTTCTGAATGGATATGAAAGGAAGGAAAATTGAAAATAATCACATTTCATTGACTAAAGAAACTACAGAGGTAAGGCGATACAAAGCCCATAACCTGTGGAGATGAGCAGCTGTGAGCAGTCACAGTGAGGTCACAGGAGATGCATTTGCATTCCTTCAGTGTTCTTTGTGCATGTCTGTCTGTTGTGGAAATAGGTTCTTTGGGTTTCTTACTGAGGAATAGAGGCTCCTGTCTTTTTGTTAACTGTCTCAAAAATATAGTGTAATTCAACAATTTTGACAGATCTTACTTATAAGCAAGTATGACTGCTTGCTTTTTTATTATTTAAAAAAATCCTGGGAGTTTGGAAAAAGAAGTACCACACATTAGTATTTTAAAGATTTCTATCTTTATCAATAGAAGATCAATGATGGAAGACAGTGCATATTTTCTAGGATGGTTGTGGAGGAGTAATATGTAAAAAATGACTTCAGAATCCACTAAGTCTAAAAGAAACCTGGCATCCCGCTGCCATGTAAATGATAGATCCTTCCTTCTAATATAGGGAAGTTCAGAAATACAAGCTTCCACAGACACAGCTGAAAAATTCTACACCCACTTAAAGTTTGAAACAGAACTCCAGATTCTAAAATTAAAAACACTTTTCTGAAAATATGTTAAACCACTTACTTCCCTATAACACAACATAATTCACACACACACACACACACACACACACACACACACACACACACGTGTGCACTTTTCAATACTAACATATCCTTGCTTTCCTAAGTCATAT
The DNA here is from genome assembly GCA_902729485.2 of Mus minutoides. Taxonomy (NCBI): domain Eukaryota; kingdom Metazoa; phylum Chordata; class Mammalia; order Rodentia; family Muridae; genus Mus; species Mus minutoides. The sequence goes on from LR750874.1 coordinate 140,299, forward strand.
GACATTTCATTTCCTTCCCAGTGACTTGAGGCTTTGTTATTCAGAAACTCTCTTCAAACCCTGACCTACTAGCTAAATGCACACCGGTTTAATTGTTTAAACACACTGTCCGATGGTCTGCAGAATCATAAGGGGAGCTAAGAGAGAAGTTTTTTTCTCCCAATAGTAAATATATGAAAGAAACTTCAACATGTATCAGCTGTCTCCTAAAACAAACAAAAAACAAAGAAACAAAAAAACAAGACACAAACATAAAACAAAACAAGGCAGAGCACTAGCCTGAATCATTTGAATCTATGCCCAGTGAAAGCAGACAAAACAAAACTCTAATGGGAACACAGTTTTATGTCCAAATAAAATAGTTCCTTTTAAAATAAGTATGACCATTCCCCTTAAATACAAACTACAGGAAATGCCTACAAATTAAAAGCCAAATTACATGAAAGACTTAATGCTCATGTTGGTATTTAGTGATGAAAGATAGCTCATGTCACAGATGTTATGCAGAAAGGAAAAACATCTCCCTTGTAAGTGGAACAGCATGGTATGAGAATTGCCTGATGTATTTCATCTTTGTACCCTGAATCCCTTTCAAGGACTCAGGTTTTGGTGAAAGCCTAAAAGTTTCTTATGTTTCAAAACAGTCTTAGACAATTCCTGAGCCGATTTCCCTCTGCCAAAGAGAAAAGCTGGTGGGTAGGGCATTCAAAGAGACAAAGTACCAAAGGCTTGCAGACCTTCTTGCTGGTTAGAGGTCCTTTACTCTTCACGAACCACACAAGTCAGAAAATCCTTACCCTCATCAAACATCCACACAAACTTTCTAGCAAGCTTAATCACTAAGCATATTTGAACAAATGATTTTGAGGAAAACATCTTTCTTTCCTTTATTTTTTTTTCTGTTAAGATAGGAAAACTTTTAGTATTTTCAGTCATAAAACAAGGCCTGACTTCCAGAGCAAAGCTGTTGCCAGATTCACCATATGTTTGGTGGAATTCTGAGCCTCGCTCAGAAATTTCCACTGTGAAGAGTGGTAAGCTGCTTGGGGATTTCTTAGGCAAGGAAATGGCACAAAAGAGACAGCCAGAGGACCTAAGATCTAAAAATCCACACCTGGCACAAGCGTAGCAACTCTGCCTGACACTTTTTCAAATAAAGTTGCTTTAAAATACGCCTTACACACCACCCCCCTAAGGATTTTCCTCCAATGCCCTTGTAAAATGACAGCTACTCTTAGGGGATTTCAGAAGGGGGGCGGGGGGGGGGGGAGTCCCTGGATGAGGTTACCAAAACAAACAGCAGAGGGCGCAGTTTCTTTTTTTAAATCTAAGTTTCTCTCCTATGAATCACTTAATTGGTTATTTTGGGCCCAATAATATTCGGTATTATTTGTATTATATATAGATATCCACAGATCCATAGCAGAGAGAAACTCCAGGTCCCTAGTCGAATCCATCAACTGATAATGCGAAATCAGTATGGGAGGAAAGGCTCCCACCAGCTTCCCAACGCTGAGTCTTTCCCTCTTTCCACGTTCTTCTCTCCCCAGCTGCCCGATGTGTGGTAGTAACGCTTTAATCTCGCACCAATAAAGGAGATTAAAAGAGGGACTTCAAAGCTCTCCACAGGGCGAGCAACAAGGCAAGTTTTTATTTATTTTTTTCCCCAGATGAGAAAACTGGGAAAAAATTTTTAAATTAAAAGCAGAAAGAAAGAAAAAGAAAAAGCTTGTGCGATGCGTGTGGTCAGGTGTGTGTGGGAGACAGAGCGCTGCGCGTTGCGGGTGGGTGGATGTAGGCTCAGGATGCAACAGCCAGCGACCCGGTGCTGGGCGCACGCCTGGGATGTAGTGTGGGTGTGAGCCGTGCGAGCTCTGGAGTGCGCACAGGCTCCGCGCTACCTCCTTAAGGCGCTTTCCAAAGTTCCTCGCCCACCCGGATCTCCCCTCCCGCCCTCGGTGGGCACCGGGGGTTGGCAGAGGGAGGGATAGAAGGAGGGAGGGAACTGATGGAGAAGAGCCACCCAGAGAGGCGCGGGTCGCTAGAGGAGACCGGAGCCAGCTGCACTTACCCGGGCCCCCCGCTGGCCCTCCACGGAGCGGGAGGCCAGCCGTCGGCGCGGGGCGGCGCCCCTGGCCAGTTTGGTCCCGCGTGGGGCGGAGACCGCGGCTTCGGGGACCCACTGGCGGCGCACTGGGCGCGGGTGGAATGGGAACGCGGCGGGTGTGGACCCGAGCCGCTGCCACCGTAGCCCCGGGGTATCCCGCCCTGCAAGCACCCTGTTGGCGGCGGCGGGAAGGAGGAGTCCACCGCCCCAGACCCCACAGCACCCTGCGCCCTGAGTCCCCCGCCCCAGTTACCTTGGTCTCTTGCCCCTGGGGCAGCCTTGTCGCGCGTCGCCCCCTTTCGGAGCCGGGACCCTGACGGGGGGAATTCCTTCCCCTTGACGTCCTCTTCCAAAATGCAAAAGATCAGTGACTTTGACAGGTAGATGAGGGGGAGGGAGAGGGGTGGGCGGAGAGGAAGGGAGGATGAGAAAGGTGCCTCTCCCTCCAAAAATACAGTGGGATTAGGAACCAAATCGCCACCTTCCGAGGTCTCTGTAGCCTTCTCTGCTCGCAGCTTCCCCGCGCCGCCGCCGCTGCCACCACTTCTCGCCTTAAACTTTTACTGTGGGTTTTTTCCTTACTCTCTCTCTCTCTCTCTCTCTCTCTTCTGTTTCTATTCCTTTCTTTTCTTTTAAGCCGCAGAATGATTTTCCCCCCTGGATCCCAGGGGATCAGAACCGGCGGCCAGGCGGCTCTATCCCGCTTGGCACCGCTTTCATTTTATTTCAGATGAAGACGTTAGGTCTTTTTTTTTTCTTTTTTGTCAGAAGCGACATAAATCAGGACAATTAGCCTTGGCGCCAAGAAGATCCTCTCGAAGCAATTTTGCCCCGGTTTTCTTCGCGCATTCCTCCACTCAAGTCAGAAATGTCACTGAACATAGCGTTGATGGCTGCGAGACGCGACGCACCCAAAGTCCGTTTGATGAAATATACATGGCCCCAAGATGCTTCGGGATTGCGGTTCGCGGCTACCCAGCCCCCGCCCGCGGCACCCGGCCGGGACCCTGCTCCCAGCCCGCAGCCAGCTCTCGGCAAACTTAGGGGCGCGGACGAATTAGAGAGTGAGCGCCAGGGGCCGGCAAAGCGACGAGCGAAGAAACAGCCCCGGGAAGCCGCAGCCCTCGGAGGGGTGGCGTGTTCTTCTCACTTAAAAAGCAGATCTTCTGCAACTGCCAGCGAGTGGAAGGATTGAAAAAAAAAAAAAAAAACCTTACTCTACCTCGAGACCTGGGCGCTCCGAGCGGTCCTAACTCCGTCCCGCTCGCTGCTTCTACTGCTGCTGCTCTGTCCACCACCACCGCTGCCACCACGCTGGGACCTCCGGCTACTGGGACAACAAGCCTTATCTCCCACCTTTGTTGATACTCAGAAGCACGGTTGCTACTGGCTCCCCCTCCACCCTCTACTTCTGCCCCCTCCCCTCTGCTCTTGCATTACCTCCCCCCCACACAACCAAGCACACCCTCTTCACCCTAACTGGGAGCACGGTGGGTGGTATTTTTTTAACTTGGAATTAGTTTGCAGAGCCGAGCCAGAGCTTCGGACCTCCATGGTGTGAAACCTATCCCACTTTAAAAAGTTCAAGTCCAAGTAGGAGCTCTGCATCAACTGCATCCTTGTTTTTCCCTATGACAGACAAAAGCCACCTGGCCCCAGGGCTTCCTTCTCCCATTAATAAGTCTCAGACTCTCCTAAGATTCCCTCTAGCTACTTGCTAATGTGAACTGCAAACTAATCCGACTTGCTTAGGAAGGGAGAGATGTTAATTAGAGAAAGGACATTGTAATGAAGAAAAGACGTAGGCATCTTAACGGCAGTCCCCAGCCTGGGCTCTTCCTATACAGGAAAGAGTAGAAGCCATGTAAGGAGCTGGTGTCTTGACTAAGAAGTGATTGGATTTGAGGAGCAACCTGTCTCTGTGGTTCAAGGATTTGAGGGAGGAACTGACAAGGAGGTGCTTCTCAGACTGGTGGGGGTAAGAGAACAAGAGGTGCACGCGTGCATGCGTGTGTGTGTGTGTGTGTGTGTGTGTGTGTGTGTGTGTGTGTGTGTGTGTGTTGTGTGTTAGGGAGACTGGAGTAGAGGTGGTCACTCAGTGTAAAACAAAGGATCAGAAATGGGTACCTGTGAGCATCGGGTCACTAGCTAAATACCCCAAAGTGAAGGCAAGCAACTAAAAGAGGCAGGGACATTTTCCAGCCATGGCTGGGATTGATGTTGGCAGAGAGGGTGTGCGGCCAGAAGGCTACTAAATTGAGGCCTGGAAAGGAAGAGGGATTCCAACCACCAGGGCCTGTCCAGCACTTTGGCCTTCCTTCAACACCAGAGAAGACAGGGAATCCTCCCAGTGTTCTTCCCAGAGCTGGAGCCTGACCTTTCCCCTCTCTGTTCCTTTCTCTTTGTTCTTTGACCCTGACATTTTAAGAAAGGAGTCTCACCCTTAGGGGATAAAGCTGCTGGCAAGCCCGCAGCCATTGCTGGCTCTGCCTCTAGCCTGTCTCCTCCAGGATCAAAGCATATTGATACTGTGGAAATACTGTGTACTCACCAACCCACCCACCCACTCACCCTCCCTCTCTGGACCCAGAGCGCTGAGGAGCTCTGCCAGGAGGACCTGATACAGCACCCACAGTGGCCATCTCACTTCTTACTTGCTGTGGCCTGGACCCTGGACCACGGACAGCTAGGAGCCTTTCTTTTCCTCACTGCCCTTTGCAATCAGGCCAGGAGAGCCCTTTGTGAGTTCTCAGTCTCAACATCAGCTGATGCTTCCAAGTATTTCTCCAGCACAACGAAAACAGATTTGTACAGAAAAAGAGAATTTCCGTCTCCGGGATAAACTGGGATCTTTGAAACATTAGCCCCTCCCTACAGCTAACCCTTTCCTTCTTTCTGATTCATGCCCCCATTCCCAGGATTCTGAGTTCTGTTGAGAAGTCTTTTGTGACTTGTAGACATCTCACTACTCCTTGAAGCAGACAATGGCCCCACATAGATCTCCTGGAGAGATGGGGTTCATTTCATGTCTTCCATGGAAACAGATCTTCCAAAGCTGGGTTTTCACTCAACCATGTGCCTGACCTTTGCAGACTCTCAGAAAACAACTAACTGAACACTTAGGTCTGAACTCTGGGGAGCACATCAGACTTCTCAGAGGCTTTGTAAACACCTAATTTGGTTCTCCTCCAGTCTTGTTTCCTCCTGTCCTGCAATGGGGCTAGAAGTGGGGAGAGTTATGGTTCTCAGCAGTGGTATATTTTCTTTTGATTCTCCAAAGCAGAACTTTGGGTGGATATGACAAACCAAAACTGTGTATCCATGAACTAAGGCATGCACAAATTAAACTTGCTTTCCTGAATATATCATCTCATATTCTTATGTGCTAAGAGCCGATCATAAACTTACTTGAGTTATTTCATTGACCTCACGGAAAATAATATAGGGCATACTTTACTTTTGGCCTTTAGCAAGTGCATGCATGTGCACACGAACACACACACACACACACACACACACACACACACACACATACATCTATATATTTAGCTTTCTCTGGAGAGAATGCTTTTCTGTTTTATTTAGCCTTTCAACTCTCCTTTTTCTCTTTTTGAGGTAAACAGTTTGATCTCTCTGCTGTCTGGCTCTGGTTCTCTGGCTGGGTTCCATGAGGCCCTCATTCTTCTTCAATTTAGATATCCATTTATTTGTAATCCTGTTAGATCTCTAACTGTTGCTCATTTTTCTAGGTTCTTAGCTTCCCAAAATCACTTTAGAGAGTTGGCAGGGTGTGTGAAGACTTGTAACTCCAGTGTGCCAAACTGCTAGTGATGGCAGATTTGCAAGGTACCTGGTCCAAGAAGACACATGTCTTTTTATAACTACTGTATAGCACCAGATAAAAAAATGGGCATAAGATAAATGTTCATGGTTGGTGTCAACAAATGTTGGCCACTCTTGGGTTTTACTGTATTCACTTGAATAATAGGAACTAGTCTCCACCTATTAAATTAGGACTTGGTTATACAAATATCCAAATCAGGGGTGTCAGGGATTTCTGGTGACTGTAAAGGAAATTCCACAGAGTTAGTGGAATAATAATAATAATAATAATAATAATAATAATAATAATAATAATAATTTTCAATTGTCTGGAGGACAAATGAGATTGTAGTGCCAGAATAGTTGGGATCTAGTTAGAGACCCCTTGTGTGTTGTAGATAACTTAGTCTTTGAATTGTCATGTAGTGGGAGGAGGACTAATGAGCTCTAGAGTCCCTTTAATAAATGAACTAATTTCATTAATAAGAGGTCTACACTTGTGACCTAGTAACCTCTTCAAAGCCCCACCTCCAAAGGCCACCCATCACACCATCAAGGTGGGATCAGAATTTAAACATTTTATAGGAGTGGACAGGAAAACTCAGTCAGTTTCTTGGGGTAAAGTCTATCTAAATAATCATGTTCTATGTCATAGCACAAAATAATATATAATAGTATATATATTTACAGTTGCTGCTTGTGTCCAACATAAATATCTGCCCAGCAGTTATCAGGCCTTTAGCTCCTTCCTGGTGTCTCCATGAGCTTGGGCAAGTTTTGTTACAGAGCCATTAACAGTCTCATTTTTACAGGTTTTGAAGTCTTTTTACCAAAAGTTTTAAATGCTTCAGTATTTTGACATTCAAACCTCAAGCATGCTCTAAATGTCTGACCCAGTATCTCCCATTAGGATATGCTGGCATTGCCCTGCATAGTGCTGTAGATGTACCCAGGGAAGCTGTGTTTTAAAGCTGTACATAAAGAAAAAAAATCTCCTTTAATCTCTCTCAGGGCTGATGACAGACCAAAGGAAGTGCTCTATAAAAATAAAACAAACTTCACACACTTACGGGATACTAACACTGGAACACAGAGACTAAGCTGATAGTATAAACCACTCATTGATGGCTAATGGCTGATGCAAGGACCATAATGCCCAGCAGGTGTGTGCTTCATAATATACAGCACTGCATAAAAGAGTATGGAAATAATAAAGTTTTTAATTTCAAAAACTATGGCATTGGATTTATTTTAAGAGAAAGCACAATAACTTAAAAAGATGGGTTTTAGTCACACATTCCATCAATCATATCCATTCTGGTCTGAGAGCACTAGAAGGGTTTTAGAGTGTTTGTATGTTTGTTTGCCCTCTCTCATCCATATAAAGCCAATAGCAATTATTCCTTAATTAATATATGACACCAGACCTTGTAACTCAACCAGTTAATTTGTTGAGACCAGGACATCTTAAGATGCCACCACCTGCTTTTTGTCCTTTATTTCTTCTTTGCTCCCTCCCTTTCCTTCCTTCTTTCTTGTAATGAATTTTTTTCAAGTTGATTTTTCTTCCAAGTATATAAGACAAGCATGCCACCAGCAGGTATGGATTATGTTATGGTCTCTGCAAACTAAGTAAGATCGTGAGAACTCTTTCATTATCTCTAGTTTGCCAGCCAAAAGCCATTAACCTATTTGTTTAAAAAAGATGAGATCCCATCATTAATTTCATATATTGGCTGAGAACATTCATTGTCAAAAATCAGAAGCTGTTGAACATTTTCTCAAAGGACATCTTCATACTTTCAGTTAATCTACAACAACAGCAACAGAGGAGCAATTTTATATAATCAAGAAGGAAAATGTATAGATGATAGCTGACTAACTTCTCTTGACTAACCTCAGAGATCTTTCCATCAACCCCATCCTAGTAGTCAGTCATTCTATTCAGTGAACTCTGAAGAAACTCACAGTCGTTTCTGAAACATTCCTGGGTACTGAAGTAAATAGCAAACTCAATCAGTGTTCAGAAATCACCTTGGAAGGAGTGTTGGAGAATGATCGGTGACGATCAGTGTTGATATGATTAGAAATTACTCAAAGGAGGAATCACTGAGCTATGAAGCCTAGAGACTCATTCCGTAGCCAAAGTGGGGGAAAAGTACACAGACAATGCTAGCTGTCCAGAGATCCAGACAAGGATGCAGTGAAGTATCATGCCTTTGTGAGCTACCTTGTGAATATGGAACAGAATGCAATCATGGACCAGTTATACCTCAGCAAACCACTGCATTGAGAGTATCCGTGATATGGTCTGGGACTCCGCAGCTACAGAGGAGAAAGCTGGGATAACAGGGCAGCATCCGGTTGGAGGTGTACGTCATCCAGACAAGTGTTCCTCCTTTTCTTGATTTCTTACTTCCGGGTTCAGTCTGAGGTTTGTCGGTCTCCAGTCACCCGACTCACTGCTTTTGGTGCATCTCCACTGCTCCAGCCTTCAACCTGAATGAAAGCAGTGGGTGGCTGCTGGCTGCTGGCTGCTGGCTGCTGGCTGCTGGCTGCTGGCTGCTGGTGAGTAAGGCCGATTTGTGCCAAGTGGCCTTTACTTCCTAGTGGGCTGCCTTCTTCCTTCGCACTAAGGTTCCCACTGCTGAGAAAATGACTAAGTCTCTTAAATCCTGCCTCCATTTGTAAGGCAAAGGACTGAGAGCAGAGGCATTATGAAGCCTTCTTATTTCAATAAGCCAGCAAGGCACCCAATTGTCAGTTCTCTGAACTCTGAAATCCTATAGAAAATAACATAAGCGTCGGATTCCTATGATCTCATAGAGTGTATTTCCTGTTCTCCTCCCCTGGTCTTATTCTTCTTCCTCAGACATGAATTTCACGTCTACTCTGTGCTAGAGACTGCACCGGAAATAAGATTACAACGGCAGTCTCTTGTGTAGCTTACGTGTTTAGTAAAGAAAACTTGTGAACAGACAACAGCACATTGCCACAGGAACTGAATAAGAAACAAAGGAGCTCAAAGATCTTTCTTGGGAATACAGGACAAAGCTAGATAGACTGGGTGATTCACACAGTGTACCACAGAGGATAAATAGTTACCATCAACACACAGGAGAATATAAGGATTCATGGAGATCAAGAGCAAAGGATAGGAAAGCCAGGAATGTAATCTGAGAGAAAATATTTTGGGATATGCAAATAGTTTGTTATGACTGCAGCTTACAACACATAAAGGTAGCCCTTGTGATGAACACTTGTAACCATTTTAACAACAAAACCCAAGACAATAATGGAAGATAATAGAGGAAAATAGCAAGGAAACAAGCCATCTTAGGTCATTTACATCAAGGCAAATAATTATGGATACAGTTTTCCATTAATGATCTAAAAAGGGAAACTTCATATGTTCCAACCTAACATGACCAAATACCTCCCATTCAGTTCTAGACTGGAGGCCCCAGGTAGTTTAGAGGTCTGGTGAGGTAGGTTCTGAGTGTTGGGAACATCCTTATGGAGACAGGGGTACAGAGAGGAGGTATGGGATGTGGAACAGTTGGAGGGTTGACCAGGAAGTAATTAAAACCTGTAGTGTAAAATAAAATAAAATAAAATAAAATAATAAATAAATAATAAAAGATTTTTAAAAGACATTGAGAATAGAATTATTTTAATCATTAAATAATCTTATTTATCCTATATTTGCTTTTAGAGAACATCGTGTGCTTTTCTTATGTTTTTAAAAGTGGGCAATATGGCTTCCTAGTGGAGTTGTGTGCTTAGGTTGGTATTAAATAAAATCAGTTGGATTTTTTTGGAAAAGTGGCAGCAGCAGAGCGAGGTGACTGAAAAGCAGACTGGGGGTTAGGAAGTTAAGGTCCAGTCTCCAGTTAAGCCATAGACAAAATGACCAGGTCCTGCCCATTCGACCCTGCTTTGCATATTTGCCATCCTAAGTAACTGCTTCATTTGACTTCATATTAAGAACCACTATTAACCTGTCATTGTGATGCATGCTTCTAGTGCTAGTATTCAGGAGGCAGAGGCAAGCAGATCTCAAAGAATTTGAGGCCAGCCTGGCCTACATAGAAAATTCCAGACTAGCCAGGGGTGCATGGTGAGACCTTGTCTCAAAAACAAACAAACAAAAAACATAAACAAAACAAAAACAAAAAAACAAAACAGAAAATAAAATAAGAAACAATAATTTCTTAAAATTTAAAAACCTGTTCATTGAAACAAAAGAAGAAAATATGAAAATCCAGAAAATAAGGCATAAAACAAAAGAAAAGTAGAAATCATTTGTCGTGGTAATTAATTGATTAATAATAGTAACCCATGTTTCTTTAAATCAAAACAGAATGCAGAATTCTTTTTCTCTTTTGTGGCAGAAAGTTAATTAGGCTCTTTCATAGTTTCTGACCTAAAGGTTGGGAGCTATGCATATTGGCACTGTGGATAAACCTGAATCATCTTTGATATTTTTTACCTGTCCTCCTCACATACTCCCACTGCCTTCCCCATTTACAAACTTGAGGTTTTTTTTTTGATAGCTATGAAAAATGAGACTTTGGAATCATTCGTTTTGTCAGTGATAAAATTATATCGGTGCCTACCACCATGAAGGGAGAGTCTGCAACAAGAGAGTGCTAGAATGTCAGTTATGGTACAGCAACACACACATGCACATGCACATACACATATACACACATTCACACATACATTCACATACACATACACACACATAGGCACATGCACATATACATACATACACACAGGCACATGCACAGGTATGCTCACACACAGACACACACATTCACACATACATTCACATACACATACACACACACATAGGCACATGCACATATACACACATACACACAGGCACATGCACAGGCATGCTCACACACAGACACACACATATATACACACACATGAACACACACACACAGACACACACACACACACACACACACACACACACACACACACACATGTACTGCTGTTAGGATCTTACAATAACTCCGATGAACTGATAGGCAAAGAAAGCTGGATATTCAAGACTCCTTAAAATATTTAGAAGTATAAACTTTTTACTTCCAACAGAAAAATGACAGATAGACATGTGAAGATTAGCCTGAAATCTCCTAGAAAGAAAGAAAGAAAGAAAGAAAGAAAGAAAGAAAGAAAGAAAGAAACAAAGAAAGAAAGAAACAAAGAAAGAACATGGAAAGAGACATGAAATTTCAAGAAATTTCTTCCCAGAAATATCCAACACGATAAAAAAAGCAGATAGAAAAATAGAAGTAAAGGAGGGAGCTCCCGCCTGTGTTGTCCAACTCTGTCACTGTGTGAATTCACGTAAGTCATTGTCACTTCTTACCTCTCTCAATGACAAAATGAGGGGTTGAGTTTGATGAATCAAATGCCTCTGGAGGACCTTGGTGGCCTGTTACTAAGCAGGTAGCTGGGCTCATCCCATAGTCACCGAATCAGCATCCACTTGGGGGACTCCTGCTGGACCACAATGAAGTCTGGGCGGCTCAAGCTTAAAATCTGCTTCACACTCTTATATTTTGAGTCTTGCTTTGAGGTAGGGATTAATTTAAATGAAGGCTAAGGTAAAAAAGAAATCTAGTTCTCATATTTTTGGATAATGGATAGAATCTCTGATTTTTGAAAGCTGTATATAAATTTCTATATATTGGAATTAAGTGGGATATAAGTTTGATTCCCAGAAAGATTAGTTAAAATAAAGGCCAAGGACTTTGAGATCATATTTTTAAGGCAGAAAGAAATCAGGCATTTGCCACATAAGACAGTTAATTTGTAGCTATATTCACTGAGGCCCAGTTTCTAGAATATATGTATTAGCTATAAGCTGCCATAATCTTTGCTAGAAATGTATTCCTACACTAGTAAATACAGGTCCCTGAAAACTACAGAAGATCCAGCCAGGAGGTATTAGAAGCTTTTTGAATATTTCATTCTGGTTGAGTTTTTCAAAATCAGTCACTGGTTATCAGACTTTCTTTACCAGCATTAAATAATATGTGGATGCAAAAAGGCCATTTATTTAGTTTACTGTTCGCAGACTTCCACACAGGTCAGACCCTCCAAAGTCTTTCACATGAAAACATCAGTAAACTCTCTAGAAGTATGTGCATATTTAATATGTGTACATTTATAAATATATTTTCATTTTTGAAATTAAAAGTATTGTGAAATGTATATACACAGGCTTGTGTCAAAGACCCAAAGTCCAAGCTCCTGGCACAAGGCTTTGTAGAGGTACAGCCTTAGTTAACTGGTTTAACCTTTCTCAGCCCCATTTTTCTCGGCTGCTAAACAGAAATAATGGGAATGAAGAAACCTGAGAGACTCTTATGAAGATTAAATGTGATATTTGGTTAAAAAGCAAAAACAAAACAAAACAAAACAAAAAACCAATGCATTGCAATATTTGCTATGTTTTATTTGACACATTGTGCTACCAAACCTCCTATTAATGCTTACTTTAATACTGACATGTATTAATTTTCTTAACAAACAGTTTAGGTCATCTATTATGCAAACAGTGTATCAAGTACTCTGAAAATAGATTCAGAAGTATCAGATATAATGTCTATACAAAAGAACTCATATTTTACTTGAGGACAAACATTACACAGTATAAGCATGAAACTTATTGAGAACAAATGTTCTCAGGTTGAGATTATTTCCATGAAGTCTATGGGACAGGGAGGTAGCTGTTCTAGGGTTAGAAGGCAAATCATATAGGGAGTTCACCAGGAACCAGGGCAAATTCCGAGGGGCTAGTGATGGCCAGCCATAGGAGGCCACTGTAGGTGAACTTCAGAGTGGTTGCAACTAAAGACTATGTTAGAACATGGGTGGCCTGCATTTGAAAAATTAAATAAGCAAATAGAAGAACCATGCTTCTTGATTTTCCCAGTGAAAGAGTGGAAATATATCCAGTAGATAATATAGATGAAATGAATTTCCAAGTGGAATTACCATTACAGCTGAGGACATTGGGCTGAGAATGCTTAAACCCATAAACCAAGACAGTACATACCTCTCTCTGTAAGGCCATGAGTCAAGAATTTGAACTCTGGTCTTTGACGCATGCCAGTCTACCAGATAACATGTAACAATAACTTTGAATGAAACACAGGGAAATATATTTATAATTGTGCACAGAAAATAAATTATCTTTCAATTTTTATGGAAGTAATATCCATAAAGAATCAAAGTAAAGAGACATTAGATGCTAGGACAATGAGATGATGCTGAAGTTTCTCATAAAGATTGCTTATAGAAGCTAGAACCCTAGGACAGTGGAAACTCCTGGGAATGCATGAGAGTGACCCTGGCTAAGATGCCTAGCGATGGGGGATATGGAATCTGAAATGGCTATCTCTTGTAAGCAGGCAAAACTTCCAGTGGAAGGATTGGGACACCAACAGAGTCACAGAACCTTAGAACCACAATTTTTCCTGCCTGAAAGAAGTACAGGGGTAAAAGATGGATCAGAAATTGAGGCAAAGGCCAACCAATGACTGACCCAGCTTGAGACTCATGTTGTGAGAAAGAGATCACTCCAGACACTACTAATGAAATTCTTATATACTTACAGACAGGAACACACATATACATATGCACACAAACAGAGAGAGACACACATGTGTACAGGCACAAGCATAGGTAAGTACAAACATGAAGAATAGCATTTTTTAAAAATTTATGATGTTGATGTGTATTAATGTGCTTATTAAGATCATTAATTTTATCTGAAAATATCATTTTTGCAATTTTGGGTTTTTTTTTCTCTCATCTTAGTTTTTGGTCTGTCCCACTATCATCAGCCATCATGGATTTTAAGCCATTTATTAGATGCACACAAAATATGACTTCTACCAAAAAAAAAAAAAACCCAGCAGAAATGAGATTGATTTGAGAACAAAGCTTAAAATGCACATCATCATGTTCATGTGCCACCACTGTCCCCAGGTTTACCAATGAATAATAAAAGAGTGGTCATGTGACACAACTGATTACATCTGTTAGATTACATCATTAGATTGTTAGATTGAAAAGCTCCTAGGTGTGTGAAGGCAATATAGCCACAGAGTGGTTCATCCCTGATATCTCAGCCCTTAAAAGACTGAAGGAGAAGACTGAGATCCAAGGCTACCTGGGGTAGAGTGAGGTCCTCTCTAAAACAATGAAGCGTAATTTTCATTGTAGTATGAATATATGCAAACTTCCTGGACTCCTTCAAAAGTAAATATGGGATAGTAGACCTATACTTTCTTACCACATTCCTGCAATAGACACAGATAATAAGAAAAACTATTCCATGTGGAAAGACAACTCAGTTCGATTTATAACTTCCCTTGATTGCCTTGAGCATCTCTGGAGAAGACATGATATGCATATGAAGCATCCGTCTGGGAAAAAAAGAATCCCATTTTCTAATTTACAGCATCATAGAAGTGTATGTTTACAAGTGCATCAGATTACAACTCTGCTCTTTGTTTCACAGTTAGATATGAATTCAGACCAAGTGAATGTGGGCGGGACTTCTCGTGTTATTAGATGTCACAAGAAGAGAATTAGGAGAATGAGAACCTATGGTTTGGAACCCAGCTTGTGCCCCCAGAGAATGACCAATAAGCCACATTTTGGCTTTGAATGAGTTAATTATATAGGAAGGAAAAGTAAAAGAATAGCTAGGAATACGGAATAGATACCAGAACATTATCATATTAGCTCCTGGTAAACTCACCAAGCTCTGCCTCCTGGAGTTAAAGGCATGTTACAGGCCACCATGCCTGTCTTTCTCTCTCTCTTTCTTTTCTTTCTTTCTTTCTTTCTTTCTTTCTTTCTTTCTTTCTTTCTTTCTTTCTTTCTTTCTTTCTTTCTTTCTTTCTCTTCCTTCCTTCCTTCCTTCCTTCCTTCCTTCCTTCCTTCCTTCCTTCCTTCCTTCCTTCCTTTCTTCCCTCCTCTCTCTCTCTCTCTCTCTCTCTCTCTCTATATATATATATATATATATATAGATAGATAGATAGATAGATATAGATATATAGATATAGATATAGATATAGATTCAAAGAGAAGGTATTATTTTGCCCAGGCTAGTCTAGAAATTGCTCTGTATCTAAGGATGACCTTGAACCTCTAACTCTCCTTTTTTTTTTTAATCTCTCAAGTGCTGAAATCACAGTTGTACACCATAATATTTAGTTTATTCCATGCCAGGAAAAGAACCCAGAGCCTCAAGTATTCTAGGAAAGTTTGACATTGGTGGTAAGTTTGACATTGGTGGTAAGTTTGACATTGGTGGTAAGTTTGACATTGGTGATGTGTACTTTTCTGGAGTTGCCCTTCAGCTTATATATCGGGGCAAGGCCTCTTATTTGAATCCAGAGTTTGCCAGTTCAGCTAATCTTGACAACTTGTTCCTGAGATATTCCATGTCTACTGCCCACAAGCATGAGTTACAGGAAGGCCATCATCTTCACTTGGTCCTCATGTGAGTGCTAAGAATTCTAACTCTTGTCTCCATGCTTGTGTGATAAGCAATTGCCCACTATGCTGTCTTCCCAGACCAATGATCGATTTTCTAATATATAAAGATAATTGCTACTAATTAACTATACTATTTTAACAGTGCCAGTAGGATAGTTTTAAAAAAAATACTATCTGTGGCCTGGAGAGATGCTTTAGAGCATTTGCTGATTTTGCAGAGGACATAAGTTTATTTCCCAGAACACACATTTGGTGACCCACACCTGTGGCTCCAGTTCCAAGGGGAATCCAGAACTTAAATCAAGGAATCTAACCACCATGGGCACCTGTACACATGTGCACATACCTACACACAGACAAACATATACAAATAAATGAAAAAAATAATGAAAATAAATATTGAAAAAGTATTACTGACATTGAAACCAAAAGAAAATTTGGACTTAACAGAATATTAATAAGTATTATTCTAAACTTGGTAAACTCTCCTTTGGGCTATTATTTTCATTACTGGCTTGATTTCTTCTTCTGCCATAGATTAATATTGCAAATGAGAGATTCAAAACAGCTTTCACCCTCTGTCCTAGTTTCTGATAAAAAATTGATTTGTCACCCCAGTGTTCTTAAAGGTATGGGAGAGAAAATGTGCATCACAAGTGATTAAATAGTATTGAGAGGGAAAGGAGGTGGGCGTGAGCGCTCCACATTCAAAATGCATTGTGTGCCTCCTGTCTTTCCTGGAGTACACATATGATGTTAGGGTTTTAATGGCCTTCACATGTGCTAGAACTGCTGCTGAGAAAGAGGTCTAACTATGAAGACTTCTTACAGGTGACATAAATCTCCAGAGGCAGGAGGCTTTGATATGACCTCCAAGTTCCTTACTTTTTTTTTTATTAGATATTTTCTTTATTTACATTTCAAATGCTATCCTGAAAGTCCCCTATACCTATTCCCTGTCCTGCTCCCTTACCCACCCACTCCCACTTCTTGACCCTGGCATTCCACTGTACTAGGGCATATAAAGTTTGCAATACCAAGGGTCCTCTCTTCCCAATGGTGGCTGAATAGGCCATCTTCTGCTACCTATGCAGCTAGAGACATGAGCTCTGGGAGTACTGGTTAGTTCATATTGTTTTTTTTTTTATTAGATATTTTCTTATTTTACATTTCAAATGCTATCCCGAAAGTTCCCTATATCCGCCCCCCACCCCCCGCCGCCCTTATCCCCTACCCACCCACTCCCACTTCTTGGCCCAGGCATTCCACTGTATTGGGGCATATAAAGTTTGCAATACCAAGAGGCCTCTCCTCCCAATGATGGCCAACTAGGCCATCTTCTGCCACATATGCAGCTAGAGACACGAGCTCTGGGGGTTCTGGTTAGTTCATATTGTTGTTCCTTTTATAGGGTTGCAGGTCCCTTCAGCTCCTGGGGTACTTTCTCTAGCTTCTCCTTTAGGGGCCCTGTGTTCCATCATATAAATGCCTGTGAGCATCCACTTCTGTATTTGCCAGGCACTGGCATAGCCTCACATGAGACAGTTATATCAGGGTCCCTTCAGCAAACTCTTGCTGTCATATGCAATAGTGTCTGGGTTTGGTGACTGATTATGGTATGGATACCCTGGTGGGGTAGTCTCTAGATAGTCCATCCTTTTGACTTAGCTTCAAACTTTGTCTCTATAACTCCTTTCATGAGTTGGTTTTTGTTTTTGTTTTTGTTTTTGTTTTTGTTTTTGTTTTTGTTTTCCTTTTCTAAGGAGGAATGAAGTATCTACATGCAGGTCTTCCTTCTTGATTTTCTTGTGTTTTGCAAATTGTATCTTGGGTATTCTAAAATTCTGTGCTAATATCCACTTACCAGTGAGTGCATATATAGTGACTTCTTTTATGATTGGGTTACCTCACTAAGGATGATATCCTCCAGATACATCCATTTGCCCAAAAATTTCATAAATTCATTGTTTTTAATAGCAGAGTAGTACTCCATTGTGTAAATGTACCATATTTTCTGTATCCATTCCTCTGTTGAGGGACATATAGGTTCTTTCCAGCTTCTGGCTATTATAAATATGGCTGCTATGAACATAGTGTAACATGTGTCCTTATTACCAGTTGGAACATCATCTGGTGCCCAGGAGAGGTATTGTTGTTCCACCTATAGGGTTGCAGACCCCTTCAGCTCCTTGGGTACTTTCTCTAGCTCCTCCACTTGGGACCCTGTTTTTCATCCAATAGATGACTGTGAGCATCCACTTCTTTATTTGCCAGGCACGGGCATAGCCTCACATGAGACAGCTATTATCAGGGTCCTTTCAGCAAAATTTTGCTAGCATATGCAATAGTGTCTGGGTTTGGTGGCTGATTATGGGATGGATCCCTGGATGGGGTAGTTAATACCCATGATAACCAACATCAATCTCTCTATACTTGAGATAACTCACAGTTTTGATAATGCAGAACTCATGCAGTTGCTAGCCAGCTCCTTTCAACAGGGTCCTTGGGAAGCTAAGTTCTCCTGAGTAGGCCTAATTTTACTCTATTTGGCCCAGGAATGGGGTATGGAAATCTTTATAGGGTTCCCTTTACTTGACAGTTGAGGTGCTCAGTAAATACTTTACAGGTCTCTAGCTGGAAAACAGAAGAATACAAAGAAGAAAGAAACACAACCAGAAGAGTAAGGTTAAGCACATAAGTGGTAGTCAAGTAAAACTTGCCCAATCTGCTTCAGAGAAATCCTCAAGAAGTTTCCAAAGAAGGTGTCAGTAGACACAACCTAACACAGCTGCCAACAGCCTGAGGACTCCTCTTTCTCCTTAGTGACCTCCACTCAAGTGAAGCTCGATTCTTGGGTATGCCACTGAAATAATTTCAGGATAAGATAAAGGGAAGTAAAATCAATGTGTTTATTAAGTATTTAGATAGAATTTATAGAAAAGGACAGTATCTAATTCCAAGAGATGAATGTAAGCTTCTTAAGAATCAAGACTCACACACACAAAATGATATCTATCTATCTATCTATCTATCTATCTATCTATCTATCTATCTATCTATCATCTACCTTATGGATTTTCATAAGTTTCAAAGATTGGACAAAGCTTAATTTTTAAATTTAATTTGTAAATGGTAAGGGAAGGTCAGAAGGAGCTGAAGGGGATTGCAAACCCATAAGATGAACAACGATATCAACTAACCTCAATCTCTCAGAACTACCAGAGACTAAGCCACCAACCAAAGAGTGTACATGGACTGGTCCATGGCCCTCAACACCTAAGTAGCAGAGGTCTGCATTTTCTGGCCTTTGTGGGAAAGAATGAACTTAATCCTGTAGAAACTTGATGTCCCAGGGAAGGGGGATGCTGGCAGAGGCCTGGGGGTGGGGATGAGTAGGTGAGGGAGCATCTCTCAGAAATAAAGGGGAGAGGGAGGGGATGAAGAACTCATGAATGGGAGACCAGAAAGGGGGCAACATTTAGAATGTAAATATATAAAGTATTTTAATAAAAACATGCCTGTAAAACTGTTGTTTCACTTGAACACACCAGGCAAACCAATAATAGTTTGCTTAATTATAATACCCATCGCATTGTATTGTTAAAAGCCGTATTGTACATATTGACCCTATAAATGCATTAAATATTTCACAGGCATTACATTTAATCGTAACATTAGAATAAAAATATGTCACATTATTTTTAAAGGTGTATCACTGAACCTTTTTTTAAATTGTCAATTTTGAAGCTGAAAAGATGCCTTCATAGTTAAGAGCACCAATGTTCTTCCAGAGGCTTGGGATTCAGTTATGGTAGCAAAGAACTAACTGTAACTCCAGTTCCAGAGAATCTGACACCTTCTCTGGCCTCCATCAGTACCATATGCACATGGTGCTCAGAGATACATGCTGATGAAACACTCATTCACATAAACGAAGCATAAGCAAAATGTTTAAAATAAACTGGTAATCTTAAGGGATTCATATTCACAGTTCTTCAGTTGTAATGGCTTCCTGAAAGGCAGTGGCACCTTGGCAATGATGCATGAGGGTCCTCTAGCTGCTATGGTCTTACCTTGCTTATAGGACATTTTTTTTTTCATTTGGAGTATACGCCAGGAATATGTCCTGCTCACTAGCCAAGGAATACATCTCATAAACCTGGTAAAAATTTTTACAATTTGAAATAACTTTCTGAATGGGGTGACTTTCGACTTTTTCCATTAAGATCTGGATCCCAATGCATTCTGCCTATCATATGTGTCCCCACCACCCATTCTTCTCTTCTGTTCTATCAACGGAATTCTCACTGAGAGCATTTCCCATCCTTCAAAAGAAATGTATATAAACTTTCCAGGAAATATTCTTAATGGGAAGAATCTGCTTTCCTCATCTCTGTTCTCCTTCCCATTAAATACAGAGATGACATCAGGTTCTAGAACAGCCATCTTGAGTTCTCTTGGAATCCAGATGTGGAAGGCTGCTAAATAATGATGAACAACCCTGTCTTCCTGGTGTAAAAGGCTACCTACTGCATCTGCTCAGGGCTGCTGTGCTCACATGGTTATGTGACATGATTTGTTGTAGTTGGATACGTGTAGCTTTACAAAACACAACTTCTCTGTCACCATTCCCAAATTTGAATGAATCAACAAAGTCCTTCAACCCCCATGTGTCTCCATTACTGATAGTAAATAATAATAATAATAATAATAATAATAATAATAATAATAATAATTTGGGAGCTTGGAGATGATTCAATGGTTAGTGCATTTGAGTTCTGGAGTTTGGGTGTCTTTACATAAATGCTGGGAGGAGTCTTAAACATGTAACTGAGTGCTCAGAAGACAGAGGCAGGCAGTCCTTAGAGAAAGCTGGCCAGCCAGATTAGAAGAAGCAGTGAGCCCTGGTTTCTCAAGAGAGAGATGCCTGCATTTAGTCCAGAACAAGCAGACTCCAAAGTCAACCCTGAGCCTTCACTCACACAGCCACAGGAAGAGAAGCAGAGCTGCACACAAATGTGTGTACACCTACATGAGCATGCACACACATATACTACAAACATATGGAGAAAATAAAAGAAAAAAATTACATCCAAAATTCTGGATTAATCTTGGTTTTTGAATTTCCTAATACACATTGCAGTACAATGTATTCTTTTTATTCTCCATATTCTCTTTAATTAATTTCTCTTTATCTAGTTCTTATTCTTTAATAAAGTCATATGATAATGAAAGGAAAAACTAATAATAGCTTTTTGTAGTGACCTAATTCTAGATTCTGAATTTTAAAAACTGTTTAAAGCGGTAGTTTAATCAGTTAAATGCTTTCGATGCAAGCATGAAGATCTAAGTTCAGTTGACCTCCTGGGGTAGGGGGGAAGCCACAAACGGTGACATATGACTTGTATCCAAATGCTGGAGAGGCAGAGACAGTTGAGTTCCTGGGACGTACTGCCCAGACAGCCTAGACTTCTTTTCAAGCTCCAGGACAAAAGAAAGAAATAATATGGGTCATCCCTAAGTCAAAATACTCAGGGTTGATCTCTGACTTCCATGAGCACAGTACACAATAACCTTCACACACATGGGCTGGTGTGCATACAAATACAGAATTACACATGAACATTTGTACAGCATATCTTTATCCTTAGTGCCCACTGCCAATGACCAGATTTCTATTACCCTACTTTCTCTGACTAAGGGCTTCATTTGAGCAGATTTATCCAGCATATGTTAAGGAGAACATTTTGGGAAGCTATGAGTGCACAGAATCCAACTAAAGCCCAAGCTCCGAAGCCAGATATGCCCATCTTTGGCCACTTGCCACTGACACTACCCTAATTCTTTTGCTTTATATCTTTGGCTCTCCTCAGCCCATATCTGTGAATTGGGGTAACGACATCTAGTTCCCAAGCTATAGTTCCTGTGCTTCATTCCTGGTAGGCACTCAATAAATGTTGACTGCTAATTGCTTCTCTAATATTTTGATGTATAACCACAAGCACATGAAAAATTTCACTCTCTTGTGAAGAGCTAGCAATTGTTGAAATTGAGGATATTTCTAGCCTTGCTGACCGAGTTGAAGCATTCATCTACTTTTGAGTTATGCTTCGTTAACCCCTCTATGGAGTCAGCCAATTACACAGAAAGAAATATTTGGAAAAAATGCCTCTGCATTGAGTATATGGGCTGTTTTGCTATTATTACCAACTGAACAACACAGTATGATAAATATTTACATACTATTTATATTATATTAACTATTATCAGGAATTGAGAGATAATATAAAGTATATAAAAAGGTGCTCTCAGGGTTTTAAATAATTACTATACCTTTTTATATAAGGAACTTCATCATCTGAAAATTTTGGTGTTCAAGTGGTATCTACAACCCAATTATACAGATACCCAGAGTTAACTGAACAATAGGATTCCTGATGAACAAAACAGTGGAATTCAGCTCTCAGAGGCTGCCGTTCTAGCAGAGGGCTGTCTTCTGCTTTTTGTTCCATCTCTCCATCCAGTCACCTTTCAGTTGAATTTGGAAGAAGCCTTGTTGGCTGCTTGAGCTCCTGTGAAAAGAATGGCTTTGAGTTAGCTGATACACTGGCAGTCCTGCAAGTCTGCAATCCTGGGCCATGTTGGGCAGAGGCAGTAGAATTGCTACAAGTTCCACACAGCTATGGTCTACACAGGGAATTCCAGATTAGCTAGGAATATGTAATGAGGCCTTCACACACACAACACCAACACCAAAAAATGCAGAGTGATGGTAGGTTTTTTTAGTTAGAAAAGCCACAGTCCAGCCCATTCAGATACAGATTTAGTGGGAATTAAAAGCCTTTATGATCTTTAAGTTCTTCATTAGCGTTATAGACTAGGAGAAGAGGCCAAATGTTCTACACTGAGAGCTCCCTATGCACCTCGTCACCACCAGACATGGTGGCATTATGCCATACCAATCTTAGAGCTTTAAATTTGACAAAAGAAGGCTCTCCTGCACTGTCACGTGCCCTGCCCTGTCCTGCACTGTGCTGTCCTGTGCTGTGCTGAATGATGACGTCACACCTCACTGAGTCTGGCCCCATCTGTCTTTGTGCTGAATGATGACATCACACCTCACTGAGTCTAGGATGGTTGTGCTCTAAGGCTCCTCCTAACTGCAAATCCTATAATTCCACCTTTTTAAGTGTCCACAGGCTTCATAGGTCATTCTCCAAAAGAAGTGCTCACATGGTTTGTTCATCACCGTAGGTCCTGTGAAAGTTAAGGATACCCAAAGAGTAAATATGTGTACAATTTGGGCCAGGAGGTAAGGGATTACGTACTTACCACTTTCTGTAAGCAATGTTTATTTTTGTTTGTTTGTTTGTTTCATTTTGTTTTTTGTTTGTTTTTTTTACAGTAAATGGCTACTTAAAACTAAATACTCTTATCGGTGTGTTATTTTTTTCTTAAATTCTGATTATATAACAGAACACAAACGAAACAATTGAGAATGCACGCAGTGTTGAGAGAAGAAAGAGATTCAACAAACACAATTGAGCCCCACAGGAGACACGGTCACAGGCGTTCCCGCACTGAGGGAGGCTTGAGTACAAAAGATGATTAACTTAACTTGAATTTAGTCTTCCTGGGCTGGCTGGACAATCAACACAGCAATATCTAACACTCATTGTCCTTCATGTGTGACACACGTTTGAAGTTCAAAGACATGAGTCTCCCACTAAAGTGGAGGAAGAAAGATCTTTTCTTTCTTTGGTACCATAACTTGCCACATTTTTCTTCTCTTGAAGAGAAACAAGTCAATTCAGGCAGAGTTTATGTGATTGTGCTGAGGCTGAATTAGAGTAGCCTTCAAGTACCCAAATCTACTTTCTGGTTAGCAGACACAGTTGCCTTAGTCATAATCGAAAAGCCCCTTTCTGGGACACCCAGAAATGTTGCATTTGGTTGAGACATTATTTCT
This sequence comes from Mus minutoides, assembly GCA_902729485.2. Lineage (NCBI taxonomy): Eukaryota > Metazoa > Chordata > Mammalia > Rodentia > Muridae > Mus > Mus minutoides. Next base: position 163,734 of record LR750874.1, read on the forward strand.
ATTTGTTGCTTTTGTGTATGAATCAGAACAATAAGGAGAAGCTTCATGCTTTACTGTTCTGTCTTTTTTTTTATCATCACTAAGTCTAGGTTTTTAAAAAGCATGTTAAAATTTTAATTTTGCTTCAGTTATATTTTGCTAATATACCGATGTTGGAAGATGTTGGGGATTAAATATCTAAATGATATGCAGAAGACATGTTCTTAATGACTCAAAAATCTATATGGACAGGTTCCTGAAGGAATGGCTTCTAGGTAAGGTGACAGAGGTCTCATAGGTTCCAGTTTTCGAGGCAGATGTTCTGTGAAAACATAACTTGGTTCATTTCCCTGCAGTTTTTTTTTTAAAGTAGTATTTATGATATATTCTGGCTAACTCATTTTATAGACCTGTTTTTCTTTTTTTTCCAAATGTAAAAACCCACATTTTGGTTCTATAGTTTATTGCCAACTGGGCTTCTGTGGCACAATGTGTACTTGTCATGCATATGAGGTTTCCAGCTAGCCTTTCCCGTGTTGTGAATTTTAGGCAAGAATATATGGCTCAACTATCCCCACAAGTGGAACTGTGGAACCCCTACCTCCCTTTCAAGTTCTGCAGCAAATCAATGCCACAAGCATGTTTTGGATGTCGTCTTCCTGAAAGGGCATGGACGCTGTAGAATGGTTTCTGGGGTCACTTGATTTATTGGCAACTAATTTGAATTCTTTCTAGTTTTCTCCCAAGTTTTGATTTAATTACACATCTTTCTTAATTATTTGTTTATTATCTATTTATTTTATCCTTTTTTACAGACCAGATATTTACAGTCCACCTGATGGGGGGGGCAACACTTAAAGGTTTATGAGTCAGTGGAAAGGTAAAAGAGTCAGCAACTTTCCCCCTTGCTAATCTATCGATCCTGCATGTGCCATGGAAGGTTTCCACATACCACTCGCTCAGACAGTTTTTTTTTATTCATTTATTATTAGAGAGTTTCTTCATTTACATTTCAAGTGTTATCCAAAAGTCCCCTATATCCTCCCCCCGCCCTGCTCCCCTACCCTCCCTCTTCCACTACTTGGCCCTGGCATTCCCCTGTACTGGGGCCTATAAACATTGCTAGACCAAAGGCCTTTCTTCCCGAATAATGGCCAACTAGGCCATCTTCTAATACATATACAGCTAGAGACATGAGCTCTGGGGGTTCTGATTAGTTCATATTGTTGTTCCATCTATAGGGTTGCAGACCCCTACAACTCTTCGGAACTCTCTCTAGCTCCTACATTGGGGACCCTGTGTACTGCCCTATAGATGATTGTGAGCATCCACTTCTGCATTTGTCAGGAACTGTCAAAGCTTCCCAGGAGATAGCTATATAGGGTCCTTTCAGCAATGTCCTGCTGGTGTATGCAGTAGTGTCAGACAGATTTTTTTAATGTAGGAAGACACTCACAGTGGTGCTGGTCTTCTAAAATTATTGCTTTTTTTTAAATGATGAAGCCAAATAATTATAAAACTGAGATTTAAGCTTCTCTTAACATCCGCCTCCACCAGTCACATTGAATGAGACTTTATACTACACTAAGTGTGGTTCTAAGCCTTTTATTAATATCTTCGTGCATAAATCTCCTGGAAGCCCACACAGGGAGAGGCTGAATCAAGACAATTTGAGCATGGCCTTATAGGGGCAAGGGTCCACTTACCTCATAGTTACTACAAGGAATAATTGCGATTTGTCCCCATTATAAATATGGAAATGGCGGCGGAGATGCTACAATGACAGCCCTAGATTTGAGTTGTGTTCTGAAAGAAAATGGTCATGATTTGTCCCTAGCTTTCCCTTTTTGCCACCATAACAACCAGATAGTTATATTTTTCATCAAACCACTGAAATAACCTTCTGTTCTCTTCACATGCTCTTTTGTCCAAGCTCCTCCCATTATGACAGGGAGGATGATCTTATGGGCATATCTAACTGAGGATGACATTTTACTTAACAAACTTTGGGGTTCTGTATTGCTCTGAATGTGAAAACAGAATCTTCAACATGGCCTGTCAGGAAAGGAGTACCCTGGTACCTATCTCTCCAGTCAGACTAACCTCTTAACCTTTTGCCTCTTAGTTTATCTAACAGGTAAAGAAAAGAAAGAAATGAAGTCATTATGTAACCTGAGCCACATTTCAGAGAGCAGCCTAATATAGATAATCACAGATATAATTGGTTCCCTGGTTAGCTTCACACACTACCTGTTTCAGACTGTCCCTTCTAAATGTGTACGTTTGCCCCTACAGCTATAATCTGGTGACTTGAGATAGGAAATGTGGTTTTCTAAAGCTTTTGTTTTATAAAAGTCAGTTAAGTTCCAAGTCCACAAAAGCCTATCTTGCCTACAAAGTAGCAAAGCTATTTTATAAAAGTATTACAGCTCTTCATTTGACAAAGTAAAAATACATAATTTAACAATACTTGATAAAATACTAATAATGGACATCTATTTACTTATTAAGCACCAGGTATATAGTCAACATTTCGTTTATCCTCCTTCCTGCCATATTTATTAGGTATTTAAATTTAAGGTTCCCATTGTACAAATTAAAATAAGAGTCCCATGTTGATTCCAGTGAGCAAAAACCATTTCTAGTTGAGGTAAACTACCACCCTAGCTTCTAATAGGAAAATCATGTTCGTAAGTTTCAGTGGCCAAGTTTAGACGATTTCTTGCTCCATATTTTATACTTTGAAAAAGCAACAACAACAAAAAAGAATTTCTTTCTACTTAAAGATTTGATGTTTGATGTCAGCCTTTGAAAATTCTCCCATGACGATATGAGAGTCCCAGCTTTTAACTGAGTTCCATTTTACTATATTCTTTGTAATCAAACCTTACAGAACCACTGTTCTGCTCTGCTCATTGAACGATTTCTGTGAATATTTGAATAGCTGGTAAAACAATCAAAAAAAGCATGTACATGGTTCAAATTGCCCCAACTGTAGACTCCATGTGCCATGTGATCAGAGTTTTTTTTTTTTTTTTTTTTTGAGTGCATTAGAAGTGACAGTTGCACATCATGTGACAGCCTTGTTTCTTCTCTTGCCATGCTGGGATTGAGCCTTCTAATGTGTGGCTAAATCTCTGTTTGGCTTCTTTTGTTTTTAGAAGCTTAAGAAGATTCCACATGTTTAAAAAGATCAGAACTTGGGTTATTAATATTTGAGCAACTGAAAAACAAATTAAGCTAAGATTTCAGGCAACATCGCTGATTCATTTCCATCTAGTGCCTTCGTTGTTTCACACTTTCGGGAATATTTGGCTGGGGTCTGTCTGAGTTGGAAGAATTATTAAAAAAGTGTTTTTATTGTCTACAGAGATTTTTCAATATTAGGTCAGCAAATGAAGGGATTAAAATACATGTTTTATAGAAAACATAATGTGTTTTACATTCAAAGGGATTCTTGAATATAAATGGAAAACTCTTACAAATGCAGAAGTTCGGGGCTATGAATTAATATAAGCGAGGTATATTGTTTATGTCATCAATATTCTCAGTGTGAATTGTAACCAGGGAAACAACGTCTAAGTCATCTGTTCCACCTCTTGTCCTCCTTCTTCCTTAACATTGTTATCTCCATGCTTCAAGTAAGTATGATAGAACATGTAAAGTGTCATGCTGCAAAAGAAGTGTTAGTGTGTACTTAAAGCCAATATATACCAATATGTGCTACATGTTGTAAGAATCGATAATTTAGTGTAATTTTCTTTTTCTTTTCTCTTATACTGTCTGTCTGTCTGTCTGTCTGTCTGTCTGTTATTTTTGAGTACCAGTTTCACTATGCAGACCTAGCTAGTCTGAAACTCTCTATGTAGACCAGGCTGGTCTGAAACTTACAGACATCTGTCTGCCTCTACCTGCTTGATGGTGAGATGAAAGGCACACATCACCACAGGTGGCCTATTCTTTACATTATTTTCCCCAATGGGTTTAATGTACTAAGATGTTTCAAAATATCAAGAAGTTAAACAACTAGTACAACCCAATTTTATTGATCAGAAGCAGCATGGCAGGCTTCTGTTTGATGCTGTATCTTTAGCTGTGGGAGAGTGGGACATTACCAACTGGATATGTGGATGCTTATTAATCAGGTATACTCAGACTTCAGACAGTACAACATGACATCATTATCTACAAAGTTCACACTCAAGAACTCAAGAATTAGAAACAAACAAGCAAACAAAACTCCAAAAGTAAAACCCCCAATTCTTCCCCCAAACAAACAAACAAACAAACTAACTAACTAACTAAACTAAAAAAAAAACTGCAAAGAAAAATCATAATGTCTTAGTTAACTGTACAGTTTTGTATTGGTCTGGTATGTGTGGCAGGCAACAGCTTGGATATACTTTATAATACCAATATAATATTTAAGTTTAATAAACCAAATATCTTTATAGTAAAAAACAACGAACGGCCATCATCAGAGTGAGAACAGTTGTCAACAGTCAGCCTAGGAAATGCAAATACTTCATATTTTCCATTTTAAGATCTTGTCTCTGTATTGCAATTGAGGTCAGCCTTTTGTGACTGTCAGCCCTGACTTGGAGAAATCACATCCAGTGTACTACATATGATGCCAATAGCCTTGTCACAAATCTGTTCTGGTTGCTTGTGTAAATGTAATGTCTCAGATGATGGGCAGACATTAGGCTTTATAGAATGTATTGCCTCCTGTCTGCCCCTAATTGAGCACTTTATTTCTTTCTATTTTCTGCCATGGCTGTTCTGATCTTATTCTGATGTTGTGTGGGCCACTCCTTTTCCTAAAGTGGAGGGCTAGGCATGGTGGTGAACACCTTTAATTTGAGCACTCTGCTTGGGAGGCAGAGGCAGGTGGATTTCTGTGAGTTCAAGGCCAGTTTGGTCTATAGAATGAGTTCCAGGAAAGCCAGAGTTACATTGAGAAACCCTGTCTCAAAAAACAAACAAACAAGACAAAACAGAAAGAAAGAAAGAAAGAAAGAAAGAGAGAGAGAGAGAGAGAGAGAGAGAGAGAGAGAGAAAGAAAGAAAGAAAGAAAGAAAGAAAGAAAGAAAGAAAGAAAGAAAGAGAGAGAGAGAAAGAGAGAGAAGGGGGAGGGAGGAAGGGAGGGAGGGAGGGAGGGAGGGAGGGAGGGAGAGAGGGAGGGAGAGAGGGCGAGTTGTATATTTTTAAAATTATGCTCTGGTCTGTTATTGCTAGGCATCCATCATCTCAGGTGACTGAATGGTCATTTGTGTCTCACTAGAAAAAGTGAGCAAAATAGTGCCTTGCTTGTTAATGCCATCAGGATGATATCATCTAGGATTGTAGGAACAGTTTCTTTTTCTTAGGCAATGAAAAGACCAAAAAGCAGGAAAAGTAAGATTTCAACTCAGCAAGATCTTGGTGAAAGTCAAAGTACACACACACACACACACACACACACACACACACACACACACGCACATATACATACACAGGAACTCACAAAGAGACAGAGATGGCAGATGATAGATGGATGGATAGATAGATAGATGGATAGATAGATAGATAGATAGATAGATAGATTTTTAGATGGATGATAGGTAGATGGTAGAGAACAAGACAGACTTTCTAGATGAGAGAGAGACGCAGTGCTAGTGAGTCAGCTGAGAGAAGCAGATTTTGTATATGCCTGGTAAAAGATGACTTAGTTCCCTTTTGTCTTCAAAGTTGTATGACTTGGCCTATTGAAGAAGATAGGTTAATCAAGACAAAGACTTGGAAATCAAGTGGACACTACCACAGCAGGCCTCCAGTGTTCCCATTGGAAGTCTAAACTGGAGGTCCCACTTTGAAAGTCTAAAACCAGCTACCTGAAAAACCCAAGTCTTTATTTTAGAGACTTAGAAGAATCAGGAAGTCATTCATGTTACATTTTTAAATGACAAGCACATTAGTCTGCCTAGAGCCTCTTTTCTGTGTCAGTTTGTCTATCAGGGATGTCTGTGACTCCTAGTTTATTAATTTTGACATCCACAGCATAGCAGATTTTATTGGGTCAAGAATTTAACCTTTGAGACTGGATTGAGGCCTTGGTGTTTAGGAGTGCTCTTGTACCAAAGGACCCAAATTCGAATCTTAACACTGATACCAGAGAGTTTACAACACACCAGACCAAGGACAGGATGGACCACCCTTTCCTGGATCCCACAAATAGATGAACCCTTAAAAATCCTCACATCAACCACTCCACCTAGGAAACTGAGGACCTACCTCTGGCCAAGGTTTGGGATGCTCTGTGGACTTCTAATCCAGAGAGGAACTGGTGTGCATGCAAAAGACTGAGGACTCGACTTGTCTCTGTCCTCTACTGCTGACAAGTCTAGTTAAATACATATATAGTTACCTGTTTGTGCATCTGTACATGGTGCTGGCCCTCTGTTTCCTCCTTGAGACTGTTTCAGCTTACCCCTCAGCTGAACTCAGTAGTTGCTCTACCAACCTGCCTTCAGCAACAGCTCCTTCCTGGCACTGGTCTGACTTGTTATCTTATTGATACTGACTACAGTTCCCAGTCCACTTCTGAAGCCTGTTGAACTCTGTTGCCACTGTCTAACATTTTGTAACCCATGTACAATATTCATATGTGCATATAGAAATATATTTACAGTTTTCTGTGTGACATATGATATGGCACTTCATATTAGAAATTAATGTTATACCACCTCAATGAAAATAGGTGGTTTTTATATGAAAATTGCTATCATAAAAATTCTACATCTAGTTAATAAATATTAAAAAACTGTAAAATTGTACAAAGATAGAAACTCGTTCATCTTTGTTTCTGGCATAGTGTGCTCATCAAATGCATACACACATGCACACACAAATAGAAGTAAATCCTAAAAAAATTCGACCTGCTTTGAAGGTCTAGCACTTAAAAATGCTAAATGTTCTTAGCATTTGTTTTTGACATCATGTTTTAAGGTATATGAGTCTATTTATATTGCCAAAGTGGACACCGAGCTTTGATATTTACCACAGAGTTGCTGATTAACTACTCTTAACCTTTTACTACCTTTTCAAAAGTATCAGCTTTCCCCATCAATTACCAAAATAATTCCATTTTCCTTTAAGTTATCTGTATTCCTCAGACATCTGCTATGTTATACCCTCTAGGACATCTCTCCTCATGGTACGTCAATCCCATTTACTAGCAGTGAATGGAAAATTTTCACTACTGCCCTTATTATGAGCCCACATACCCCAATGATGGGTTGACATTGTCAGGACACTGATGGCTGATCAACCTCCAGTGCTCCTTTTAGCATCTGCCTTCTCAGAGCAGGAGGTGTAGCTTAACGGTAAAGCCCTCGGTTTGTAAGCATCTGCCTTCTTGGACCACACTTTTCCTGCTCTTGGTCTAGTTCAACCATTTTCCTCATAGCTTAACTCTGCAGCTTCACTCTCAAAGCTGTCTCCAACAGTTCTAGCCACACCCCTTTCAAGCAGGGATCTGGGTTGTCATCTTATCAATATCCATGTCACCTGAGGCAAGAAATCTGAGACAGAGATTAGTTCTCAGGAGAGATATCTCTGAGAAGGAGAAAGGTACCACAGAGCAGGTAGGCCATCGTACAGTCTTCAAAATGCCTTGGCTGACTCACAAGCAGTGCTCATTCTTCTTTCAGGTCCCTACAGGCTTAGATAAAAGGAAGAAGAAAAAAGACTTTTTGGTCAAGGTAGTTGTTACTAGTTGAGGCCACTGGGTCTCAAGCTGAGCAGGTGCCACACCTGACTTTCAGGAGAACTTAAAAAAAAAATGCTGGTCCCCTTGCCAGCATTTCTGATTGAGCTAGCTGTGAAGGGAACAGTGAACTTGCCCTTTCAATCATTTCTCAAATGATACTGATGCTGATAATGCAGGGACCCCCCAGCCCAAGAATCACTTCCATAGTCATTTCTAGAAGGGCCCGCCAGCTGACATCACTTTCAGCAGCTGAGAAAATAGGTTAGTCTATCTTGATGTATATCTGGAGAGCATCTCACCACATCTGCCACCAGCGTAGGGTCTGAATGAGTAGCAGCTATGATTCAATAGATGTCATCAATTACAGTTTTTTTTTTCACCTCATAATTGTGTTTCGTGTCTCTGTGCTCACTTCTGAAATGACTGTGAGAAAACCCAACTTAGGGGATCTTATGTGCAAAAGTTACTGCTCTGTACTCCTTCCTGTCTACTCCAATCACTTGCTTAAGATAATATGAGAAGGGATTCTTTTGACATTTTGTTACTTCATTAAAGCCTGACAAATCTACCAGCTTAGACTCTCCTGCTCTGTTTATTCCCTTTTCAGGCCACTAGTAATGCCTTGTGAATGATCTAATCAACCTCTGCTAGTGAACTTGCCCTTCTGGCACCATTTTTTTTCCATGTGTTTTGTGTAGGCATTCCCATTGATTTTTCTAAGATAGCTTGATCATGACCCCTCAAACTTAGCAACCTTCAATGGCTTCTTATTGTTTTGGGATACAGGGCATACAGGCATGGCTCTACCTGCCGTCAAAAAACATGTTCTCCTTTTTCACCTTACATACCTATCTGCACTATGTCTGCTTACAGGGTCTTTCCAAATTGTTTTAAAGTTTGCCTTATAGACTGCCCTTCACCACACCCCACTCAAAACCACCCTTCAGGTCTAGTCCAACTGAAAATGTTTCCTCTAATTCACCACCCATGTCTACATGCCAAGGCTAGGAACTCCTGGGCCTATCTCTTCCTCCTGATGTTACTGTGTTGCCCACCCCTGAATTTTTCTCCTGTTGCTTTACCTGCCAACCCTAGGAAAGAACAACTCATACAACTCCTCACCTCCCACTATTGTCAATCCATAACACATGAAAATCACTCAAGAGAAGGTAGTGAATTCTCTTGGAATTGGAGAGAAATAAATATAAGGAAAAAATGGAACACGCAAGTAGCTATTTATAAGTAAAAAATTAGTAACTCAGTATCAATCACGATTACCTACCAAATACACAAATGCTTTAAAATCTTTAACCTTTTCTGATATCCTCTTTTACATTAATATTGTTTATAAGGATATTAGTAGCATAAATTTAATTTCTTATAATTTAAAATGGAAATGAAAATCATAAATAACTTAAGAACAACATTCTTTGTTTCTTTCCCTTTCTTTCTTTCTTTCTTTCTTTCTTTCTTTCTTTCTTTCTTTCTTTCTCATTATAGTTCTGAGGATTGAACCTAAGGCCTTGCATGTGCCACATAAAGGCTGTGCCGCCAAGTTCTATAACTAGACTCTATGTCATGACTAATCTATCTTTTAAGTATTAGCATAATGTTTTATAAAATGATATATTTAGAAAAGTATCAGAAATGATATATAGTTAAATCTATTCCTATTTTTTTAAAATGAAGAAGTATTTATTTAGGAATACCTTATAGGAACAAAAGAGACAGAAACCAAGGTCTGAATTTTTAGCCACAGGATTCACATAAATCACCTACAACAATGAGGGGAAAAATCTTTAAAATCATATGTGGAAAATAAGCATGCAGTACCATTTTAGTTAAGATCAATAAAGGGAATTAGAGGTTGGTGTGTTGTAATTGTAATCTGGTATAGTAATATAATTTGTGTTTTGATTCACAGAAGTTCCTTACTCAGCCTAGATTCTCTATTAAAGATATTTGCTATTTGGTTTTCTGCCTTTTTAGCTAACAGTCTTTTTAACAGCAAGTCAGAGGCTAGGCTACATACAAAGATAACAAGTTCAGGCCCAGCCTGGGCTACATAATCATATACTCCAAGAAGTTTTCTACCATTGTATTTGGGTATATGGGGTTTTGAAAATGACATCAACCATTCAGATAAATTAAGTTTCACTATTTTTATTTCTGTGTTTTTGATTGTCAACCAACCAAAAGAAGGATGGCTGCTTCTTTGAGTAGTAGAGGACAGCAGTGACAATGGTTGCCATGGGATACACACCCATCACCCATCACTCATCTGCTAATATGCCGTGCTGACAAGAGGGTGTGGCAGGGATTACCACTGCTCCATCTGTCCCGGGATCTTCCTCGTGCTTTGAGGTGGGTTGGTGCCTAGCTCCTTGACTTCTAGTTCTGATTTCTATAGGATCCTCATACAGTCAAAGGCAATGAGAAGTGAAGTGGAAACTTAAGGGCTCTTTGGAAAATTAGTTGTGTTGGATCATGTTTTGCTGGGAAGAACACATGAAAGACCTTTCCTGAAGCAGACACAGGTGAAAGGCTAAAATAGACTCATAAAGAAACGTTTCATTGAGGCAGACATAGGAGAAAATGATGTTCCATTAAAGGAAGCATGTGAAAGAACACAGGATGAAAGAGTCTTCACTAAGTACATGCATGTATTGGTTGGCCTTAGATTTCATAGCTGAGCTCTTTTTATGGAGGTTCCACAGAGATAAATGCACCAAAAATCTTCTGGTAGAATGCTGTGGCTTCTTGCTGCTTCAGAGGATTCGGGCAGAGTGATGTCTGCTGAAATAGACTCATGTACTGAGGCAAGGCACATGCTGAGTGAGGCAAGCGCTGTGGAGGACACATGACGTTTGAAGGGCATATACATGGACTCAACAGACAGTGACTGAGGCTGAGGTAGGCTTGCTTATAGAACTACCTGTGCCACGCTTGCTAGCCTTTGCTGATCTTCACTTTGTTGAGAGAAGCAGTCAAAAACGTCTCCTGGCTTCATTCCAGGCCCCTCTTGCTGACTTGTGTTGAGGCTGAGGCTGAGGCTGAGGCTGAGGCTGAGGCTGAGGCTGAGGCTGAGGCTGAGGCTGAGGCTGAGGCTGAGGCTGAGGCCTGGCTGTCTCTGCTAGGTAGTGCTACTGCTGCTGATTCGTGTTTGCTGTCCACACTGTATTGAACTGAACTGAGGGTATATCCCTGAAGTGTTTGCAGGTGAATACACGGAGCTGCCTCTGCATACTCTTGGGAACGGAACTGCTGATTTCCTGACAAGGCAGATCTGATTTGCTCCAAAGAACTCTTTCTAAACAGGTCACCTTCCCCTGTATCCTTTCTTTTCCACTACCTCTGTTAAGTGGTGGGCTAGAAGGGAGGTTAAAGTGTTTAAGAACCATCATTAAAATTAGGGTTTTAAAAAAATTAGTTACAGAGATATTCCTACAAATCTGATTCTCATGAACCAGATCTGGCTCACATTTGTAGATTCCAATTTATTTCATGGATTCTAACTTCTTATACTTCTACATTCTGTAGCTGTATTTTCTATGATCCTATATGCCTTATAAACTTATAGATCACTCATCAAATGTGAATATTAAAGCCTCACAGAGTCATCTTAAACTTCAACTGTCACAATTGGATGGAATCAAATCCTTAGAATCTATCCATTCCATGATCTACCATTTATCTATGTGTCAGTCATCTGTTAACTGTCCACTATGCTTACATCTGGTTGATTCTGATATCATCAACAAAGTTACCCATGGAGGGGATCACATTTTAAATATGCTATTGGAAAGTGGTGAAATTGTGGAAGGGTTACAGATTGATTAGACAGCCTTGGCCATTATGTCTTCCGTGGAAATATTGCCCAGACCCTTCATGTGTCCCTCTGTTTGCTTCCTGGCAGCCATGAGACACATAGTCCCTCTCCTGGTAAATACCTTGTCATAGAGTTAAAGTGATGAATCCAATCCGTTGTGGATAGAAACCTTTGAAACTATCAGCCAAAATAAATATTTCGTCTTTTAAATTGTTAAAGTATTTGTCTCATCGATGAACATGGTATCTATGTATCTCTAGTTGCTTTTGTTTCTTTTCTTAAATGCTGAAGAACAACCACTTTTTAGTTGTGAAAATGGGCCACCTTATGAGCAACAAACTCTCAAGAATGAGTTCTTTATACTGGTTCTAGGCTGTGGAAATAGTTTTCTGCTGTGATTAAGTTTAAGGGCATTGACGATAATGTATTTCATGTCAAAATGACACTGGTAATCCATGGCATTCATGAGCAACATAGTTATTCAATCTATGACCTGTGGAGTCAAAAGTGTTTAGAAGCCAAGGCATGTCTAGGTATCCAAAGTCTCAGAATAGGTTAGTTGAAATGTATAGCATAATAGAATTTGCTGGCTGCTTCTAACTATGCTAGAGAATATGAATCAAGAAAACAAGCTTAGTGACATAAATTCCCACCTTAAGGTCTGTATAAAGGATTTGAAAACTTCATGACTACTCTGAGAGAAATTCATTTACCTGTCATGGTGGGGCCATGATTTCCTAAAGAATAAATCCAAAGGCAAATACTACAGATAGGTGATTCAGATATAAATGAAATTCCTCAACCATATAGTGTTTCTTTTTCATACTCCCAATGCTCTGTAAGAAGGAGAGAATTCCTTAAAAGAAATAAGGTATGTGACATAAGGTATGTGATTAATTATGATGACTTAATATCCCCCCACAAAAATAATCTTCACGACTTTAATGAAAACAATCTCTCTTCTCCTGGTTAGTTAGGCCATATTCCTTTTTCCCAAAGAATCCGTAAAGGCTTCTCCTGATGCAGTTACCTTTCAAGGCATTGCTGTGCAGCCTCCAGATTCTAGCTTGCACTCAATTCCCAGCAAGCATAAAAGGAAAGGTGTAAATTGTGACCTGAAATAGGTAGGATATTCACTGAGATGCATGATTGACCTATTTATTTTGAACAAACTTGGAGAGTGTGAAAAGTATCTTAAGGATGTGAGAAAGAGTGGAAAAAAATAAAGTTACATTAGACCTAATATATTGCCAGAGACCAACTAAGTAAAGATTGCATATTTCATATAAATACAAGTAGAACTTGGTGAATCATATAAATACAAGGGGACTCTTCAGAAGGTGTGGGGGCTTGAGAAACCGCTAGCATCCCATAGAAAGTGAGGGAAACATAATTATACAAGGCCATTGTACAATCTTTACAAGATGTGTAAAGATGCACATCATTTAGTGAAACCTTTTGGATTAGGAAGGAAATAGATTTGATTCAGGTGTGTCTCTCTGATTCTTGAATAACCCAAAAATTGCTCATGTTCAGAGCTAAGAGACTTGTGACAGGTTCAGACTGCAATGACAGATCTCTTGCTTAGATTATACACCCTAAAAGATTCAGCAGAAGTGTCAGTGGGAAATAGAGATGTTATTCAACCCCTTTCTCAGAATCCTACCAGGTTTTACCCTTAGGATGTTGTGATAAACCCATGTCATCTTTTATCTGCTGGTCTTTTTCATGACAATGTCATATTTTTGGTTTTAACTTACTAATATCATTTTAAGTATATTGACACTTTAATAAATGTATGCAGTGAAATATGATTATATCCATCCCATTTCCATTCTCCAAGACTCCTGCTCTCTAAGCATATATTCTCTCTCAGTTTTTCATGATCCATTTGTTTAAGCAGTGTTTCCCATATGTACATGTATAGGGAGCATCCACAGTAATATATACAACCCACCAGACACATATCACCTCAAAAGAACCATTTTTCATCCCCTAGAAGCTAACTGTCAATGGCTCTTTCACTGGGTGTGGGTTCTCATGAGCTCCTCTCAAGCCCATGCTGGAGTTTTGAGATGATTGCTCTTAGGTAGGCTTTGTGCAAATTAGCATAGCTGATGTGAACTCGTGAGTACAATGCCTTAACTTCTCTTAAAAATTGAAACAAAACCAAAGAAGAAGAAGAAGAAGAAGAAGAAGAAGAAGAAGAAGAAGAAGAAGAAGAAGAAGAAGAAGAAGAAGAATAAGAATTATTTCTGACTCTACAATCTATGGTAATCCTTGATTATTGACTATCAGATTACCATATAAACTGAATTTATGAATACCCTATAATGAACTACATGTGTCCTTCAGCCACCAAATCTGAAGATGGATATATGTAACTATATTCCATTATCAAGTGAAAACACTCTATCTAAGGTCATGTATTGAGGCACTGAAAACAAAGTAAACTATATGAGGAAATGACCAAAGTACAATCTTCTGTCCTCCATTCAGTTAGCTTTTATCATTTCATTTAAATTTCTTTTCTTTGGGGGAATTTAAATATAATCAAAAGGAAATTGATCATTTCCTCATTCCCTTTGCACTCTCCAAACTTTATGATTCTGCCCTCTTTCAAATCCTCCCCGACACCCCAAGAACATAAATACAACCTGCTCAGTCTATGTAATGTTACTTGCATGTGTATTTTCAAGGCTCTGTGCTTGGTGTTGGATAACCAGTTGGTGTCTCCTTTTCTAGCAAAAACTATTTTCCCTTCTGTCAGCACTCCTATCTTGCTTAGTGCATGCATCTGTCCCCAGAGAGATCTGAACAACCATCTGATGAAGAAAGAAAGATCCTGCACTTGCATCACATATGACTCCCCAACTGCAGTATCAGAATTCCACTTGGAAGATAGTGAAGGGCTGTCGATGTCAGGGAGTCTCCCAGCAGTTGGAACAGCAACATTACCAATGGCTACTAATTTTTCCTGCATGAAAGATTAACATATGTGAGGCTATATCATTTTATGAACTGTGGCTTATAGTTTGGCAGGGTGGTTAAGGATGTCAGAGGAACATATTTGGAAAGTCAGTTGTTAGCAGAACTGGGGACTACATAAATGGATGACTTTTAAAAACAAGCAGATGTTGATACTTTGTGTTCTTTGAGAATACTCAACAAAGGATGACCTCAGTAGGTAATTCTGCTGGAGAATTAACCTACTTCTATAGTCAAGCCTGTTGTTACCTAGAAGACCCATGAGCAAATTACCCTGAAAGTAGAAATGTAGATTCTAAGAGAACTTGGCATTGTCAACTTCTCCTCAAGGCTAATTTGGTTACACTCATTGTTTGTTACCAAGTAGAGAAAAGAACAGATGCCAAGACCAATATGCAGCCATGAAACTCTTTATGAACCATTGTTCCCATAGAAGATCATGTCACAGTATTTGCATTCACTCAGTTCACTACCATCATAATAGGGTAGCATCTATTTCTATTAAAATAACCACTCACTCTGGACACAGAGTTGCCTTCAATCAATGTAAGGAAAAACTAATAGTTATTACATGATACTCCACTAATAGATACAAGGACAAGAATTTTACAGAGACATCTTAACTTACAAAAGCATACATCTTGTATAAGGTCACATTCCTGAAATAACTTCTGTCTCTTTGGCTGGTTATCTCTCTCTCTCTCTCTCTCTCTCTCTCTCTCTCTCTCTCTCTCTCTTTATCTATCTAACCAATCTATCTATATATCTATGTCTCTAGTTATCTAGTTATATCTACTTAGCTATCTAGTTATCTATCTATTATCTGTTATCATACTATATATGTCTGTTTCTCTTATTGAATCTTAACTGATGGATCAAATAAATTATTTTTTTTTACTTCAATCCTTAAGAAAAGTAAGAAATGCTTTTGGAAGGAAGCTTTGGGTTAAGTTACTACTAAGATCAGATTATCAGAAAGAACAGATGTTTACCCAGGAGCTACCAGCACATGTTTTCCAATGAAATGATATACATTAACTTAACAGCCCTGCAACTTTATTTGTTAAAGAGTAAAGATACTGCAGTGTAACTCTAATTAGGCTGATGGTACCAACCCTTAGGAAAATATGTTCCAAGTCTTAAAAATATGTCTACTTGTTGGACCTTTAATACTTTTCATTTTATATTGAGGATTGCTTTTTCTGAAGTAATTGATGGAAAGAGACAACATAGTGACTGTTTAAAAGAAAGAATAAAATAAAAATGATTTTCGAGGAGGATTTTTTTCCCCTACTAAACTGTATGCTAACATACTTTGAGCTAAGTGAGATTGTGTATATTAGATTTTAGGTCTGTAAATGTTATAGGTGTGGTCAATTATAATTACTGGATAAGCTAGACCCTCCTAAAATCCTGAGGATGTAAAGAGCTTTAGTAGCCCTTCACCAAGTGTGCATGCAGGTGTGTACCCTCATCAGGAGGCTGGAAGACAAGCTCAAGTGTCATTCTTAGAAGCGATGTCCATCTTCTTTGATATAAGGGCTTTCCTTGGCTTTGAGCTCACTAACCAGGCTAAACTATCTGGCTAGCAAGGCCACTTGTGGAATTACAAATGTACACTACCAAACTCTGTATGTTTACATGAGTTCTGAGGAATAAACCTCAGGTCCTTACAAGGAAAGCACTATACCGACGAAACAATCCCCATAGCCCTTTGTAAGGAATTTTAATCTACATTTTGTAGTGTCAGTAAATGCTCAGATGCATTTCAATAGTCGTGTGACTATTGAAACAGTACATCCTGGATATTTAGTAGCCTCATCCCTCACTTCAGGATGTTCTTTGTTATAATAAGTAAATGAGGGCATGTAATTTCATCTCAGCTTCACAGCCACTTTGCAGATCCAGTTATTTTAACTGAAAGTTCATGAAAACAACTTATTTTTGTCATTTAACACATTAATGTTCAATTTTCAGACACCTAGTTTTATGGGTTTCTAGGGCATTTCTGCTCAAAAGAGGAGCAAAGTTGTATATGCTACATTCAGCCTCACTCTTCTGTGAGAGAAATTTCCAATCAACCAACTCTGTGGTTAGCATCATGCGGTGGATTACAAAGTGTGTATAGGAGATAAGAGGCTGGGAGCGTTGGATACATCAACTCTTATGATCACAATATATATTCCTCTTCCTTTCATAGGCTCCTTGAGTCAATGAAACTGTCAAAGTTCACTAGCCTCTGGATGATACAACCAAAAGGATTTCATTGTCAAAGAATGCCAGAATGGCCTCCAACCTGCAGGAATTTCAACTCCAGAAATCCATTTTCAATAAGTTACAGCATATTTTTTCCCACAAAGCTCCTTACCATATGTCTTTGAATACTGTATCCTCGGGTATTTTCTTTCCACTTCAATTCTGGGGAACAAATATATTTTTTTATTTGGTTGGTTGGTTTTTACTCCAAGTTATTTTCACAGCAGTGAGCTGCTTTGGTTGTTGACAAAAGTAGTTGGTGCTCTGAAAGAAGCATGAAAGCCTTATTTGCTGAGAGAGAAAGTGAGAGTGTGTATAGACTTAGCAACAATGCCTGAGTGATTTGATATGAAGGAAATTTAGCTGTAAATTGCAGGAGCTGTACTTCCTGAGGCAGCCATAATGTGTTCCACTAACTTCTGTCTTCTACTGACCATCTTCTCGCCCCGCCCCTTTTCCTGATTTAGGAATGACGTCAGAGAAATTAAACCCTATATACATACAAACAGGGACAGGGTCACAAAGCTGATCGGATTCTGAAGCTTGTCTCAGTTTGGAGATGGCTGAAGCCACTGCAGGCAAATTCCAAGTGTGGCTAACATGTACACTTTAAACCATTGTCTGTTTGTTGTAGGCACACGTTTACTTATTTAACATGTATAGTGTTTCAACAGCACAAATGTCTGTGCATCATAAGCCTGCAGTGCCCATAGAAAGGCAGGAGCTACAGATAGTTTGTGAGCTGTCATGTGGGTGATAGATATCAAACCCAGGTCCCTGAAAGAGAAACCAATGCTCTAAAGAATGGAGCCCCACCTCTGTAAATTTTTTAAGGACTCAGAGGGTGATTTTGATCAGCATGAAGAATGTAAAATACATTTTGAAATTAAATTGTTAAAAATTATTGCTTTCTAATATATTTTATAGCTTATCCATGCTGACCAATGTTTACAAAAAAGATTACAATAGAAAGAAAATATGACAAAATGATTTTTCCCCAAGATTATGTTGGTAATTAGAATATCATGAGGCTGATGAATAATTTGACAGAGAGTTGCCAGTTCCACTGCATCTGGTCACATTACTGAGCAGTGAGGTGCTGTTGCATTTATTTAAGTTACTAATTGAAATTGCAACTGCCACCAGATAAAATATATATCACATGACAGCTTAATGGTCAAAGTCATTCTCTGAGGGATATAAGAGGGAATTTTAAAGAAATACGTTCGAGTTGTCTTTTTCTCACCAATGAAATATAAATGTAATATAGCATGAAAAATGAGTAAAGACAAGATGATTTTGCTATGGAGAGAACAAAAAGATATTTCTGCCTCATTGGAACCCATTTGCCTGTTTGAAATCACAGTGATCTTCTGGGAATTCACCAAATCAAACACATTTCTGAGCAGCAAACTTCCTCCTTTCCGTTTTATATTGCCATTTAAAAGATTGCTTGCCTCTGAATTTACTCAGTTGAAATATTTAATAAATGAATTGTGAAACTGTGCTAAAATTCTTCCTTTGTGTCCAAGAGTAATTAATGATGTTTGGCATGCTTCCTCAGAAAAAGGTGAAAAACCCAACCCTCAGACTTCATGGTGCTCCAGGTCAGTAGATGGCCCTGGGCAAATGTCTTCATCTTTCTGTCCTTGTCCTCTTCGTCTGAATAGTGGGACTAAAGCAACCAGCTCTATTCATAAAGTTGCACAAATGTTAGTGATATATTACATAAAATGCTTAGCACAATGTCTGGCACATAATAAAAGCTCAATAAATGCTTGCTATTTTTAAAGTTGCAAGCTTTTACAACCTTGCAATATTTGTAGTGAGCTTATCAGATTTAAATCTATAATTGGTTGTTTTTTTTTAATGTAGAGCAAAGATCCACAATTTTAGGTACACTATGACCACGTAAAGGAATTTCAGACAGAGTCATATGAGATGGAATGGGACTTCTGGAATTATGCAGGAAGGTAGATCTGCTGACAATCCAAAGCCAGGTGGAGACAGTGGAGATATAGCTAAGCAGGAATTCCCTTTAAAGGCAAGCAAGGAGCTTGAGAGATTGAAATGAAGACACAGGAAAAACAGATGCAGAGTCTCTGCCGCAGACACTCTGGGATATCCATAACAACTCTCCAAGGGCATTATAAGGAAGAATGACACACTGATCTTCATGAATATTAAATTAGGATCTAGAAGAATTTTGATGGTGAATCTTAATTGTCAACTTGATAGGAATTAGAATCACCTAAGATGCACCTTTGAGTGTGTCTGTGATGCTATTTCCAGGCAGGTCTGCCTGAAGTTAAAGATACACTCAAGGTATGGGCTTGGGTTCTTGAGCTGGGGTCCAAGACTAAATAAGGGAGACAAGACAAGCTAGGCACCAGCATTCATTTCTCTTTGTCATGTGACTGGGTACATGATAAAATGACTGCCTCATTCTCATGTCACCATCATCTTCTTCATGTCATGGTAGACTATTTCTTCCAATTGTAAGCCAAAATAAACCTGCTTTCTCTTAATTACTTCATATAAGGCATTTTATTACAGTAATGCTTAACACCAGCAAAAGAGCGATCAGGTAGTTTTTGAAGGGGGTATGCAAGTACTAGAAATAGATCAAAGGTCACATGAGCCATACCAAGTTCTAAGGGGCATTTGGAGGGTATAGATTACCTAGTAAAACGCTGTGTGCCGGAATGTAAGTCATGAGAATTAGACAAACGAGTGTGTAGGCAGAGAGAATGAACTAGAACTCAGAAGTATCTCCTTTCTGATGATTCGTGCATTGTTCAAAAATGTTGTTTACCATGTAGATTGTGTAAGTCAATGCTCTAAGGAGAAATCCGTCTGTCACAGGGCTTAGTTTCAGGTGATACTGAGATAGTTGTCAAGGAGACCACTAGTCCATGACCAAGCCAGACAATAAAGAAGGGATATGAGGCCAGAAATGTGAGTCATGGTGTCAACTGGGCTAGTATTTCCCCTTGCAGGGCCTTATATCTGCCAATTTCACAGAAAGTAAGTCTTCTGAGTCCAACCACTTGACCGCACTACTTCAGGAGGAAGATGCACAGAAATTATGCTTTTATCTGCATCCTATCAAAGTTGTCCTCTGTCAAATTATTTAATTTCTTATAAGTTAGTTGTGTTTGAATATTGTTATTGTTTGTATAGTAATGCTTCCTATTGGTCTTCAGATACATTCCCCAGGTAGTGATACTATGAGGAGGAGCAGGAGACCTTAGAGACTCTGGCTACTTAACAGAAGTAGGTCATCTGGGGTGGGTCTGGATGACACCATTGTCTGGTTTCCGTCTAGTTTCCCTTCCTCCTAATTCTTGAAGGTATGAAGAGCCACCAGCTCACGCTCCTGATACTCTGGCCTGACCAGCTTCCACTGCTTCCCTTTACACACCAAGATGGACTCAGGTCCTTTGAAACCATGAGTCCAAATAACCCTTCCCTCTCTGTAGCGGTCTGTCAGACTTTTGTTAACAATGATGAGGAATGTAGCAAATCCAAATTCTTATAATTAGTAATGCATTAAAATAAAATGCGTTTAATTTATTTTTTCCATCCTTCCCATAAACCTTCCCATAAGCATTAATCAGAGTCAGTACAGTGGAAATCTTTTGGATTTTACCTGATTAAATCAGTGACTACTGCATTTACATCACTAATATATATATAAATGTACCTCTTTAATTGACACTTATAAAATAGATATAAGTGAGTGAGGGTTCACATTTTTCTGAGTTCGTTTTGTCTGTTTTTTCCCCACTAACACTTTCTCATTTGTCTACTTTTCCAGTTCTTGCTTCAAAATAATTTTGAAAATAAGCTGTTCCAACAGGAGATATAAGGAACAAATATTACTTCATTCATCCATTATCTTCTACCAGTCTTCTAAGGAACACGGCCTCCCAACTTCTGGTTCTGTAATCCTAAGAGATGCTTCAGCAGAGGTGACAATCATGATCCTAACATGGCAAACTAACAGTTTCATCTCTACAGAATGTGAATCACCTCCAAGACCATCATCTGGATCTCCCTGTAAGGGAATTTCTAGGTTGGGCTATCCACGGTGAGAAGATGCAGCATAAACGTCAGTGGTCCTACTCCTTGGACTAGAGTCCTGACTGAAACAAAGGGAAACAGTAGCATCTATGGCTTCCTGACTACAGATGTGATACGACCAACTGCCTCACTCCTGTTGCTATGATGAACTGGATGCCCAAGCCATGAGTCAAAGGAGACCTTCTCTTCCTTAAATGGTTCCTTCTCATCTTGCTTGTAGAAAACTGGTTTGGTGTTTTAAACTTTGGTCAGTGAACTTCATTCACTAAATGTATCATCAAATAATATTCTATTTTATATTTTGACTCTTAATATTTGCACATATGTAACTCCTATACATCAATGATGCTTAAAGCCTATATGTTTAAATGGCAATTTTGGATTGGGTTTAGATATTTGACCAGCCTTCCTGGTGAGAGTCAGCATTTCTTTCATTTTAGAGCACTGTGTGTTTACAGTTAAGGAGAGTGACAGTAGGGATCCTGTTTTCTGTGTTATGGAGGGTCCCTGAGATCTCAGAAATCACATATGTGAAATGATGCTGGGTCCTGAGGAGGCTTTTGGTGCTGAGTAAGCATTCAGATGTTGAGAGTGCTTGATGCTGAACCCCAGTGAAGATGGTCAATCTTCACTGCATGCTGCTCTGTGTCCTTGAAGGTACTCAAGGCCTTTAGGAGGAATTAAGTACATTTTTAACATTCAACACCTCTAAATTGGGAAACTCTATAAATACAGAATCTTTATTAAATATAAGTTTGGGTGCAGGGTAGATAAGAAAAGTCTAATTTGAGAGTGAAATAGGAATAAGGTGACAGTGTATGGAGAGCCTTTGCCTGCATGATATTTCATGAAAACTTTCTTTTCTGAACTGGAATTGAGGCAAGCATTGTAACTGCCATGAGGCTGTGTAAACCACAAGGCTTTTCTTAGAGTCTCTAAACTTGGGGGTAAGGTTTGGAACTTTTAGAAACATCATGTTGTCTTCAGTTTTCACAGGAGACGATACAGGTTCTGGAACAAATTGTGCTGTGCTACAGTCAATTTAGCTACCAGAACCCTGTGGACACTGACAGGCACACTTTGTCCCTCTGTGTTGTCTGTGGCCTCTGAGACATGCAGAAGAAAGCTGACATCTCACATTTATACCACCACCACTCATCAAGTCCAAGGTTTCTTATATTTTCTTTCTCTCTTTTTTGAATGTTCTGCCGTGTTATTTCAACCTATTAAGATATTTCTGCTCATGTATCAGCAATATATTTCCAGTACAGCTCGTATTAAATATTTATAAAATACTTACAAAAGCAAATGCATTCTATTTTTCTATACATAGTTATTAGATATTTTCTTGGTATATATTAAATGATAGGTACTTTTTTAAGTTATGAGAGTAAAGACCTAAACTTATGCTAATGTTCTTGAAGGAGAGAGATTAAAACTCATATTCCAACTATGTTTGAGAAGACTGACATATTTTATGTTTCTTAATTATCTTTAAAGTTCCCAATTGCATTACTGTTGAAAAGACTCAATTTACTATGTGCTGATGAAAGAATAAAAGAACCTCCCAGACAACTGCTATTTCAGATGAGAAAGTATTTCACTCCTTTGTGCTGTCAGAATATAAAACTTTCATGTGAAGGGCGCTTTTGACCTTCTTTTGTTCTGTTCAAAGTCATAGCATCATCGGGTCAAGATTGACATTCAATACATGTATAAAATATTAATTTAGTAAAAAAAATTCAGTTCAAAGATTCTGTTTTTATTAATTGGCAATGTCTTTACCTCTTTGTCTCTTAAAATATTTTACAATATACGAATGCAATCTCAAAATGAGCTTGACAAAATTGATCCATCTCCTGAGGTTTTTATTAGCCTACTGAGATTTTACTTCAACCCTTCTCCCAAATTTCCTGTTCTTTCTCTGAGGGATCACTTCATTCGAAATCTTATTCTGTACCCTTTATGACCTTTTCGGCTCTGTGACTTTTGGAACTACTGTGGAGAGGCCGGTCAATCGATAGTCGCCTGAAGGAAAGACTTGCATGCTTTGTACATCTGAACAGGATTGGGGTGAAGAGCCTGCCCCATTCTACATTTACATGTTATTCAATCTTTCACAATCACAAGGTTTTGTAAACTATTTACATATCTTACATAATTTTTGTATGTGTGTGCATGGGTGGGAGCATGTGGATGAATGTGTGGGAACACATGGATGCATTTGTGGGGTTGCACATATCTATGGAAGCCAGAAGTGAAACTCACCTGTGGCTCCTCAGCTAGCAGCCAGCTTGCTTTTGAAGATAGGGTACTGCATTACTCTCTGTCTCTGTCACTCTCTCTGTCTTTGTCTCTGTCTCTGTTTCTGTCTGTCTGTCTGTCTGTCTCTCTCTATATATGTGTGTGTATGTATATATACATATACATATATATATGCATATATACATATATATTGATATATATATATATTGTGTATATATGTTTATCATTGTTTATAATTTTTAAAAATCTTTTCTAGATGGTAGTATATAGATCTGTGTAAAGCAATCACAGGTCTAAATTCATGGTGTATCACCATCTCCTAGTCCCTATTGCTCTTTATTTAACTGTCCCTTTCTCAGGAGTCACTTGTATATTCTTTGCTTGACCTTTCATCTTGCCAGATATCCTAAACATTGGTATTATATATCAATTTGTACACACTAACTTTATTAAATATTATTTAGTTCTTTAAATTTTACATTAAAATCTTTTATTTTGTATCTTTGTAGTAGTAGTAGTTGCAGTAGATTTAAAGTTTTCAAATTCTTTCTCTGAGAATTTCATGTAAACAATGAAATTTGATCATACTGACACCCAACTACTCTCCAACTCCTCATAGTCCATTACAGTCATGTTCCTTCTCCAACATCATATAGTTTTTCATAACATACTAACTTCAGTAAGTACTGTTCATAAATGCATGGGTGTAGGACCATCCAAAAATTTTAAACTTCAGAAATATTCTAACTTCCATCCACATCATACACGCTGTGGTGGTTTGATTGAGAATGGCTCATATAGGCTCATATATTCAAATGCTTGGTCCCTAGTTTGGTGGTCCATTTGAGGATGGATTCGAAGGTGTGGCCTTGTTGGGGGACATGGGTGACTATGGACTGGCTTTAAGATTTCCGAAACCCATGCCAGGCTCAGTCTTTCTCATTCCCTGGCTCCAACTTGTAGCTCTCAGTTACTGCCCCACAGCAATGCTTATGTGCCTACTGCCATGCTTTCCACCATAATGGTTATGGACTAAACCCTAAGAGTGTTAGTAACACTCCTGTTCAATGCCTTCTTTTATAACTTGTGCTGAACACGGTGTCTCTTCATTGCAATTGAAAAGTAACTAAGATAAATGCACATCTTATTTACTCTTCCTGTTTCACAGAATGCTCACTGTGCAACCATCCACAATCAATTATCCACTCTTACACCCAGGTAGTCTTATGTGTGTACCATAACTCCTTGGTTCTTTGGGGAGAAGTTAGAGAAAATTGTGCATAAAGATGTTTTAGGAGCTGAGCTGTCTATACGCATGTATTCTTGTGTTCTTTGTAGCATATACTTTTGAATGTTGCTGTTTTAGCTCTACTATTCTGTGCCTGTTTCACAGGGGAAAAAAAAAGACATCTCTCCAGATATATCTGTTGGTCATTAATTTTCCAGTGAGGGATTTTATTTCACTCCTATAGCATATCAAAGCATTGGATTTCAATGAAGACATGTAGCAACCTGTGCTAATTTCATTTTCAGGATCTGAGAATCTAGAGCTATTTTTAGAGATATACTCTTGTTTCTGTGTAAAGATGTTGTTGTGCATCTGGGAAATGCGAGCATGAGATCATACTTTCACTGGGCACATTGAACATACGTAATGCTGAACTGCTATCTACGCTAAATAAATATTTGGGCTATTAACCACATTAAGAGCCACAAACCTCACAGGAAAGAATTAATGGCTCTACAAATGACCAAAGATTTATTTGAAGCTCTGAGGAAAAATTTTCTCTGGGGTAAAGATTTATGTGCATTATTGTAGCAGCGATATGTTTTCTGGTCATGTTCCCACCTTCCAAGTCATGTTTGATCTTTGTGATTTCCTTTTTTCTCTTTGATCTCACTCTTTAAAATACCTCCTTCCTCTTGGTATGTGTGGGGTGGGGCAGGATTTGACTTACAGGCATTCATCTTTCTCTCTTGGTAAGTCCTCCTAGACCACTGAAATATGACTTAGGGCCTTCCACTGTAAAACAAGAACCAAAACATGCAAACAAAACCAATGTGGCATAAACAACTTTCCTTGACCTTCTATCTCACCTCAGTTAATATCTTACATTCTTCTCAACAAGAATTTTTGCAAAGAGATGTTTTACCTTCTCAGTGCAACCCACCCTTAACATTCCACTAGAGCTAATGCTCTCCTGAGGGCTAAATTCAACACGTTTTCTTTTTTGTTCTACTTTTTCTCCTGTCAGCAAATGACATGTAAACAACCCCTTCCATCACTTCTTGGCCTTTTGGCTAAGATCAAGTGTAAATAACCTGTACCACCTCAAAATTCTCTGAACTGCTGTCTTGCTTGATTTTAATTTCTAAGTCTCCAGGAAATGGTTCTGTATCCTTGGCTCATAACATGCCGACTTTGAAATGCCCTTTAGCTCTATAAAAAGCCCCCATCTCTTCTCCTCTCTCTCGCTCTCCCCTCCCTCCTTCACTCTTGCCCCTCTTGCTCTCCTTTGCTAAGCAATTACATGACTTCATCAAGTATGAATTTATCAGAAATCTTCTAATCTATATTTTCATTACAGATGTCTTTGCTAACTCCATCATAACCCACACCTTGAAGTCCTTAGATAGACTTCTGGATCCCTCAGTTAAATATGGTCCAACTGCACTTATGACTGCCCAAGCTTTCCTTCCCTCTTGGACCATATCCCTACTTCTAATTTATACTTTAACAATTTCACACATATAATGAATTTTGGCCATTTTCTTCTTTGCAATTTCCCTTTCATTAACCCTTCCATTGCCTACTGAAACCCTTCTTCCCAACAAGTCTTTTTTCTACTTTCAGGGGGTTTGTTTGTTTGGTTGGTTGGTTTGGTTTGTGCATGTTTGTGTGTTGCGGGAACTCGCTGAATTTAGTAAACTTGCTGTATGAGTACAGATGTGGAATTACTTACTGGAGAGTGGAAGACTAAATACTGGTGGCTACATCACTGAAGAAAATAAAACCGTTTCCCCAGTAATCATTAGCTGAAAATAGTTCCTTGAGGATTTGGGTTTCATGAGCCCATCTTTGGTAAAGTGTTGATGGGCCTAATTTTAAGCTGGTCTTATGTGGGCAGTCCTAGTCGCAGCACATCCAGAACACAGTGTTCTATAGCATTTATTACCTATTGTTTTATATATGCATATATATATATATATATATATATATATATATATATATTTCTACCTCTTCTTCTATCATGTTCTCTGTGCCTTTGGAGGGGACGATTTAGTTGTCAGGTTTCAGGTTGAGTACTCAATAGCTACTTACACTCATCATGTTGGCCAATTACTACCCTTGAATTTATCATGGCCCCATTGCAACAAGAAGCTCTGAGAAAGGCTGAGAACTGCATGAGAATTTTATCTATTGGGATAAAAATGCATATTTGGAAGACAGTTTAACAGCATATCCACTTAGCATAACAACAATGGTAGATTAATCTTGTAATTATTTTTCTTATTGATTTTACATACTGCAAAATGTGTTTCAAATGAACAAAAAGACAATAGTCATTCTCCTGACATAGTGCCAAATACCTTTAGTATTCAAGAATATTGGGTGAATAAATGAATGAATGAATGAATGCTTCCAGGAAGAAATTTACCCTTTGAGAATCACTCATGTATAATCTTAAGAAAGTCTTTAGTGAGCTTTCCATTTATTTATTTATTTATTTATTTATTTATTTATTTATTTATTTATTTAAAACTTCAGATCTTATTCCCTTCCTGGTCAACCATCTGACATACCTCCTCCCTGCAGCCCTGTCTCCACAAAGATGTCCCCATCCCCATTTCCACTTACCAGACCTCTAAACTCCCTGGGGTCTCCAGTCTCTTGAGGGTTAGGTGCATCTTCTCTGACTAAACCCAGACCTGGCAGTCCTCTGCTGTATATGTGTTGAGGGCCTCATATCAGCTGGTGTATGCTGCCTGGTTGGTGTTCCAGTATCTGAAAGATTTCAGTGGTCCAAGTTAATTGAGATTGCTAGTCCTCTAACAGGATTGCCCTCCTCCTCAGCTTCCTCCAGCCTTTCCCTAATTCAACCACAGAGGTCAACATCTTCTGTCCATTGGTTGGGTGCAAATATCTACATCTGACTCTTTTAGCTGCTTAATGAGTCTTTCAGAGTTCAGTCATGCTAGGTCTGTTTTTGTAACTACTCCATAACCTCAGTAATAGTGTCAGGCCTTGGGACCTCCCCTTGATCTGGATCCCACTTTGGGCCTGTTGCTGGACCTTCTTTTCCTCAGGCTCCTCTCCATTTCCATCCCTGCAGTTCTTTCAGACAGGGACAACTATGGTTTTGACTGTGGTATAGAAACCCCATCCCTCACTTGATGCCCTATCTTTCTGCTGGAGGATGGCTTTACAAGTTCCCTCTCCCCAATGTAGAGCATCTCATCTAAGGTCTGTCTCTTTGAGTCCTGAGAGTCTCTCATCTCCCAGGTCTCTGGTACATTCTGGAGTGTCCCCCCAACCTCCTACCTCCTAAGGTTGCATGTTTTCATTCTTTCTGCTGGCTTTCAAGGACTTCAGTCCTTTTCCCCCACCCAAAACCAGATCATGTCCCACTCTCTGCCCTGCACCCCCCCAACTCCTTTCCCTCCCAGGCCCCTTCCTCCTCCCTGTGGTTTCTTTCTTCTCTGTCACAGATGGGACTGAGGTATCCTCACTTGGGCCCTTGAGCTTGTTGACCTTTCTGACCTAGCAATCCTGCTCTTTATAGTCCAGACACTCTCCCAAATTTTTCTTTATTAACCTTGTAGAACAGGGTAAAAATGTTCTCAGGATCTACCATTGCTCAGGTCTCTGTCAGAACTCACAGCATTGGTTTCAGTTCACCTTGTTTAGCTAGAATTCTGGATCTGCCACCAAATAATTGTATAATTTGTCATGGTCCCTGTTTCAGTCTCCCCCTGTGTAAAAGGGGAATGAGTGTGATTCTCACAACATAGTTTATTATGAAGATTAGATGACAACATACAGTAGGCTTAATAAATGTTACCATTTATTAATAACTCTGTAGACTATTTTGTATATTCTAGAATACACTGTTTTTCAATGAATGATAAGGCAAATTGCCTAAGGCAGCAGAGGAAGAGAATGAGAAATGAAATTACAATTTAAATTAATCCATTTATTCTTTCATATAAAATATGTATTTATGTACCTATTTCTAGGTTTATTCCAATTCATCTTCCACACTGGAAATAAAATTGTATTGTAAATTACAAGCTTTCTTGCTATTTCCCTAATGAAAATTTCTCCAATGATTCCTTATCACCTATAGGAAAAAAATAGCGTAAGAGCTTTAGCAGCAGAGATGTTGATTCATGGCAGCCTTCCTGAATCTCCTCCTTGGATTCTTTGCTCCGTCCTACTACTTCCCATGCTTCAACCATGCTAAGCATGACAAAAATGAAGTCCATCTGAAACCTAAAAAGACAAAGAAAATTATTTTGTGAATTGACTGTTGTGTCCCATGTTCATCAAAAACATGGTATTTTCATTATTGGCTTATATTGGTAACTAACATCTTTAAATTCTGGAATGCCTTGCTGAGCAGTGGAGAAGAAATTCTAAATTAAAGGTTGCATTTACTACAGTTCAACAATGCTTAATGGGTAGACATAGAGAGAGAATATACATGGATCTTTCGTGTGGTGTTTGGCTTCCATGATGTATCCAAGACTAAAAGTATCTCAAGGAATGATACTTATGTAGTGTTCAGTATAGCAGATGCAAGGTAAATAAATCCATTGTGCAAACTTCAGGGATGTAGTTTGTTCAGTTGTTTGTTTACTGTGTAATTGGTTTTATTTATCACTTAAACTAAATATTGTCAAAAGCATACATGTTCAATTTTCCTATTGATTGCATCTGGTTATGTTTAAACAAAAATGAGCATGAATAATCCTTGTATAAAACATATGCAAACATTAAAAATAGATCGAAGTTCTATATGAATGAGAAGTAGTCTAATAGTCCTGAGTTCTTGCAAGTAGGGAGGTAGGCATAGCTCTCCAGTGAGGATTTTAAAACATTTCAAGAAAATATGTGCTTGGTAGATTTATTAGCTATGTGCTAAAGTATAGGGAGAAGTCATATTTCTATTAATTTGTCATTTAATTTTCTCCCAGAATTAGCTGACTCATGTGTGCAGTCCCTCACCTCTCCTGCCTTCAGTTAAAAACAAGAGAGTTTGTTTGTTGTAGTTGTATCAGCTTTGATGCAACTTTCTTTGAAGACCAGTCAGAACTTGTTTGGTCTCAAAACAAGATTAAAGAAAGAAAACTACCCAAACTTCTTTAACTCTTATCATCATTTTTAGGTTCTTCAGAAGTCTTGAGTTTACCTTTAACATATAAATGCTTGATTAACGCACTAATACTAATTTAGCAGTGAACTCAGAACTGAGACTCTACTGTACACCTGGGTCTTTTAAAGTTACAATCATAACTCTGACTGTGAAATCAAGAAGCTATCCGCATGAAAGTTTAGTCTTCTGAGTATAAACCCACTATGCTTTCCTCACACTGGAAACATCTACATTCATAAACCAATTTTATCATGTGAAAAATCAGTGTACAACACATACAGGAGTGCATTTGTGACACATGGGAACCCATGAGAAAGAGATACCAATTTTCTCTGGCAGTGTTTGCATATCTTAAAAGACTGACAACTTGAGGTATAAGGTCATAGGAGGGGAATAATCAGAATATGCTTTGGCTTTAGTAATTATAAATTTATCTCCATTCTATATCATAAATATGTATATATATGATTAGAAATATTCTCCTCTACTCATATTATTATTATTATTATTATTGTTGTTGTTTTTACTATTGTTCTTATTGTTTATTTGAAGAACTATATTAGGGAGTCTGAATTAATGGCTAGTAGGTAAATGGGGCTGAGATTGGTTTCTCAATACCCATGTTAGACAGTTCACAACTAACGCCCCAACTCCAGGGTCTGATACGATATTCTGACAACTAAAAATATCTACATGGATGCACACATATATATTATTTTTGAAGACCAGTCAGAGCTTGTTTGATCTCAAAATAAGATTAAGGAAAGTAAGCTCCTCAAACTTCTTTAACTTTTATCATTATTTTTTAAGTTCCTCAGAAGTCTTGAGTTTACCTTTAACATATAAATGATTGATTATATATGTGTGTGTGTACACGCACACATACACATATTCTAAAAGACTCAACATCAAAGTCAATTCGATAATTGAGTAAAAACTCTTGCTAATGACCCTTGAGTTTGATTCCTGAGTTATCTTTTGACTTCCCCACACATACCATGGTGTATGCTCTTACCTTCTACATAAATAAATGAACATATTCAAAACTTTAATATGAGAGCACAAACCCTCCACTACTCAAATACAGTTTTCTGTTATGTCTTTCTCCTTTTGAATGGTTGTCAAAGAGGCATTCTACAACTCCCAGGATCATAGGATCAGAGGTGAGGAGGACACAACATTTGCCCCAACACTAGGAGTAACTGAGACCAGCAGGGCTCGGCACTCAGGAACTCGGCCGACCTAAGGCACAAGTTTCTTAAGGCCTGAGCCAGTGAGACCTTGGGCATGAACTCTGCAGCTGATCCCACAAGAAGAAGAAGCTCCACTCCCAGACACTCTAACATGCCCAGGACCACAGGATCTCAGGGTTCCAGGAGCTTGGTCACACCTGGGTCTCAGAGTCTCAGAGGCAACTTAACTCCCAGGAGCTCTGACACACCCAGGATCTCAGGATCACAGGATCACAGAATCTGGATCACAGAGATAGCTGAACTCTGAGGAGTTTGGACACAACTAGGATCACAGGAAGGACAGGCTCCAGTCATATTATCAAGGGCAGGTAGCACTAGAGATAATCAGATGGCAGGAGACAAGCATAAGAACATAAGCAACAGAAACCAAGGGCATCATCAGAGCCCAATTCTTTCACCATAACATGTCCTGGATACCTCAACACACCAGAAAAAACAGGATTCAGATCTAAAATCACTTCTCATGATGGTGATAGAGGACTTTAAGAAGGCATAAATAACTCCCTTAAAGAAATATAGGAGAACACAGGTAAACAGCTAGAAGCCCTTAAAGAGGAAACACAAAAATCCCTTAAAGAATTATAGGAAAACACAACCAGACAGGCAAAGGAAAGGAACAAAACCTTCCAAGATCTAAAACTGAAAATAGAAACAATAAAAGAAATCACAAAGGGAGACAACCTGGAGTTAGAAAACCTAGGAAAGAGATCAGTAGTTATAGCATCACCAACAGAAAACAGGAGATAGAAGAGAGAATCTCAGGTACAGAAGATACCATAGAAAAGAAGATACCATTGACACAACAGGTAAAGAAAATGCAAAATGCAAAAAGCACGTAATCCCAAACATCCAGGAAATCCAGGACACAATGAGAAGACCAAACCTAAAGATAATAGGTATAGAAGAGAGGGAAGATTCCTAACTCAAAGGGCCAGTAAATATCTTCAACAAAATTATAGAAGAAAACTTTTCTAACATAAAGAAATAGATGCCCATGAACATACAAGAAGCCTACAGAATTCCAAATAGACTGGACCAGAAAAGAAATTCCTCCTGTCATATGATAATCAAAACACTAAATGCCCAAAACAAAGCAAGAATATTAAAAGCAATAACGGAAGAAGGTCAAGTAACATATAAAGACAGACCTATCAGGATTACACCAGATTTCTCACCAGAGACTATGAAAGCTAGAAGTTCCTGGGCAGATGATATACAGACCCTAAGAGAACACAAATGCCAGCCCAGGCTACTATAGTAGCCCAGGCTAGTTTTACCCAGCAAAACTCTCAATTACCATAGATGTAGAAACTAAGATATTCCATGACAAAACCAAATTTACATAATATCTTTCCATAAACCCATCCCTACAAAGGATAATAGATGGAAAACACCACCACAAGGAGGAAAACTACACCCTAGAAAAAACAAGAAAGTAATCTTTCAACAAACCCAAAGAAGATATCCACACAAACATAATTCTACCTCTAACAACAAAAATAACAGGAAGTAACAATCGCTTTTCCTTAGTATCTTTTAACATCAATGGACTTAATCCCCCCAAAAAGACAGATTAACAGACTGGATATATAAACTGGACCCAGAATTTTGCTGCATACAGGAAATGTACCTCAGTGACAAAGGCAGACACTACCTCAGAGTAAAAGGTTGGAAAACAATTTTTTAAGCAAATGGTTCCAAGAAACAAGCCAGAGTAGCCATTCTAATATCGAATAAAATAAACTTTCAACCAAAAGTTATCAAAGAAGATAAGGAGGGACACTTCATACTGGTCAAAGGAAAAAAAAATCTACCAAGATAAACTCTCAATCCTGAACATCTATGCTCCAAATGCAAGGCCACCCACATTCATAAAAGAAACGTAACTAAAACTCAAAGCATACCTTGTGCTCCACACAATGATAGTGGGGCTTCAACACCCCACTCTTAAAAATGGACAGATCATGGAAACATAAACTAAACAGAGGTACAGTGAAATTAACACAAGTTGTGAACCAAATGATCTAACAGTTACTTATAGAACATATCATCCTAAATCAAAAGAATGTAACTTCTTCTCAGCACCTCATGATACCTTCTCCAAAACTGACTGTATAATTGGTGACAAAACTGGCCTCAACTGATACAAGAAAATTTAAATAATCCCATGCACCCTATTAGATCACCACAGACTAAGGCTGGTTTTAAATTCCAACAAAAACAACGTAAATCACACATATACATGGAAGCTGAACAACGCTCTACTCAGTGATAACTTGGCCAAGGAAGAAATAAAAAAAGAGATTAAAGGCCTTTTAGAATTTAATGAAAATGAAGACACATCATACCAAAACTTATGAGACGCAATGAAATCAGTGGTAAGAGGAAAACTCATAGCTCTAAGTGCCCCCCAAAAGAAACTGAAGAAAGCTTACACTAGCAGCTTGACAGCACACATGAAAGCTCTAGAACAAAAAGAAGCAAATACACTCAAGAGGAGTAGACCACAAGAAATAATCAAACTCAGGGCTGAAATCAACCAAATAGAAACATAAAGAAACTATACAAAGAATCTTGCTGAGAAAATCAGCAAGATAGATGAACCCTTAGCCAGATTACCCAGAGGGCACACACAGAGTATCCAAATTAATAAAATTAGAAATTAAAAGGGAGATGTAACAATGAAATATATCTTAAAATAATTATTCTGATTGTTTAATATTAACAGTTGAAAATCTTATAATCATGTTCTACAAACATCATCAAATATTATTGATAATTTTTCTCACTGTGCTTGAAATTAGCATTTTCTTAATGTTTAACTTCTAAGAGTTTTTGCTATATTAAAAATTTGAAAATATACTTACTGATTAAAAAAAAAGAAAGGTTGTCAAAAATATTTTTGATAAACAGCTTCTAACTTACAGCTTGCCTGGAGGTGCTATACAGAGAAGGAAGATATTAATGGTCTTATCACGTTCGAGATGCTACATGCTAATATATTGAGCCACCTGGCAATATGCAGTCACTGGAGCAGGAGTGACATGATAGTTATGGAGACAACAAACCACTTTATGATTTGATATGATGCCTGCTCCACAGGAAGGATTTTGTGCCTGGTGCTGTAAACCTGGTTAAAAGCTTCTACCTGGGGAGATCATAGGCCCTAACAGGAAACCTATTGTTTTATTTGTGATAAAAAGTTATACTATCAAACTTCCTTCTAAATACTTGTTTATATCCATAGATTTAAGTTGCTCTCAACTTTTGTCAGTGTTTTTTTCCCAGTGGTTCACAGATAATTCAGTCTCCTAACACTTCAAAAGCTCAGCTAAGGGTAAATCATCTATTTCAACTGCTTCCTATCCAAGGCTCAGGAAACATCACAGAAGAGTGGGCAGAAAGAATCATCAAGACAAAAGACAATAAGGATAGTTAAGAAAGGCTGACTTTTGGACATGACAGCTATTGTGTCTTACAGAAATTGGCTATCTCCACAAGACCTGTACAATATCAAATCAGTCAGAATTTAAATGCAAATTAGAAAGGGGCTCAGAAGTATCATCCTTGTTGGAGAAGTTATTGACAATGGGTTGATGACAGTTATTGACTGAGATGAGAGTCACCATTTATTAAAGTTATGACTACTAATATTTTACCCATGCTTCAGTAGCACTAATTGAACTTTTCAATAGCACACACACTCATATATACACACACATAAATAGAGGACATGAAGTTGAGAGGGAGTTGGAGAACACTAATGAGAGTTAGAATTAGCTAATAATTAATGGATATGATCAAAATACATTGTACAAGTGTAAGAAATTTGGATTACAAGTATTATTAAAAAGGAAAGTCTTATTCATATAAATGTTCTAACATCACTCTTTACCTGATTTGTTTGAGCACTATTATTGAGCACCCTGGTGAATTAGGTATCATCTTCAGGTTTCATCTTTCTCTGAGACACAGTTTCCCCGTGAGATGTCATGGGTGACATTTGTTCTACCTTGATTTTACATTATGGTGGGCATAATTATATATAAAGTTTCTAGCTAAAAGTGTATCATATGATACCCTGTCAGAAACATCAGTAGAGTATTCTTGTTATAGAAAAACATCCAAAGTCAATGTAGGAAACATCTCAACTGTAAAGTACCTGCCTTGAAACTAGAAGGGCCTGAGTTGGGTCTCCAGCACTTGTAGATGACTGCACAAGTGTTTGTACTCTCAGCACTGGGCAGGAGGCATAGGCAGATCTTTGACACTCATTAGTCACCCAGCTTAGCTTACGTGGTAAGTTCCAGACTGGATGAGAGATTCTGTCTTATAAAAAGAATAGACAGGGCTGAGGAATGACCCCTGAGAGCATACTCTGCTCTACACATGGTTGTACACATGAAACTTCCCCACCGCACATATCTATAATGAAGAAAAAAAATACAGTCAATACCATTCCAATAAGAACAGCAAGTGCTTTTCAAATTCATCTCTACTTCTTGATGCTGACTACATTTTAATTATCTATTAGTCCTTAATGGTTAGCAGAAAAATTACTAGAAGAAAATTGAGTAAGAGAAAACACTCTCAAGTTCAAACACCTTAAAAGCTAGTCATATGGAGAGAAGAGGTTCTTGGACACTGAATTTGGAAAAGAGAAGAAAATGTCTGTGCTCCACAGAACTAGGTGAGCCCCCAGAGGCTGTGTTCCAAAACTTATGTCTCCATCACTGAATTAAGCATGAAGATGAAATCATTGTGAACTTTATAATCTCTAATTGTCTTTCTTCATTGATTCTGGCATGCAACAAGTTCACACCAAGCTTCCAATGAACTGAATTATGTAGTATTTTTATCATAAGTCTTTGAAAGCCAGAATTCTTGCCTAATTTGCCTCCCAACAACTTCTCTGCATAAAACTATAAAAGGGTTATCAAAAAGTAATTGTTGCTACACTTTCTGTATGCTTGAATAAATATAAAGAAATAAAAAGTGGAAATGTTTACAGTTTTTACATAGTTTAGAGCTACAAATTTCCTGATGACAGGAGGAACTCGACATTTTTTCATGTGTTGTATGTTGTGTCTAGAATGCTTTAAAGATGAAATAAACATTGACATTATATCATTTATTTCTATTACAAAATACATATGGGCAAATACCACAAATTAAGTGGACAAAACAAACATGTATTCATTATCTTACAGTTGCCTAGTTCTAAAGTATAGGATGAGTCTCAATAGATCAAATTAAGATACCATCAAGGTGATATTCTTTCTAGATAATAAGGGAGTTTCTTTGCCTGTTTGTTCTAGTTCCAGAGGATACACACACACATTATTTTGTACCATTATCCCTCTTATTAACTACAATAGCCATTTTACTCCATCCTAAGTAAAAACCACTATGAGACTCACTTCTATACCCCATTCTGTCATATTAAAAATCCCTATGATCATGCTAAGTCTGTTCACATAGTCCAGAATGATTTTATTGCAAGGTAAGTTGATCAGCAACTTAATTTTGGCTATCTAAAATTTCTTTTTCTATATAACCAAACACATCAAAGGGTCAGAGAAGTAAGGTTCCGGTTTCTTTGTGGGATTCATACTCTTTCTATCAGATATAATACATATTAGGATTGAAAGAATCCTTTTATACTCCTGTCTGTAGCATATAGCCATTCATTGTCTTGTCGCCTTTATATGAAATATTTAGAATTGGAATCATATGGAAATGAACATCAGAACCAGATTTGAATATCTTAGTTTTGTAGCTTTGGCCGTGAGAGCTTGTCTTTCTCAGTTTCACTGTGCATCTTCAAAATGGCATGTGTTTCAGGACTTCTGTGAGGGCAAAGAACATGTAGTTGATGGCCTATTAAAATTATTACTTTATTCTCTGTGTCTTAAAATAACAGAAAAAATAGAGGAGGAGGTTTATTGTCTTTGGTCTTACTCTTTTTGTGTCAATAACAATGCTTAATATGAATTCTAAAATAATAATAATAATTCTAAAGATTTATCTGAAACTACCTTAAAACTTTTGTTAAGAAGGGGGATGAGAGTATGCAGGGAAGGAAGAAAATAAAATGGGTTATCCAAGAAGATAAATATCACCTAGTTTTGAGCTTAGAAAAACATAAGTATTGCTGGGCCAACACAAAAATTATATTTTCCATTTGTACTTGCATGTCTACTCAAGCAATGATAGCTGCTTATATACTTACCTTTGAAGGTAAGATTCTCAACAAAGATTCCTGTGCACAGCAATAGAACTTGCAAATGACCTGAAAATTCCACAAGATCTAGATTTAGCAAGGCAGCAAGGTAGTTCTCATATAGTCGGACTCAAGTATGAAGTGGATGGAATTATGGAAGTAGAAATGGATGGAAAAAATTAAGACTTTTCAAAGTAAGAGTATTTGACATTTCTTCCATTTTAAAGTTTAAAATGTAAGGAGCTGAAAAATCTGATATTATTATTCAATTTTCAATGTGTGTAATTTAACTTGACTATAAACACAATGTGTGCTGAATACAGAGTAATAACTCCTCTTATTAATTTGTATAGTTTGTTTCAATGTACTACATAAATAAATATTCATGAGAATCAAATGACTATAGGTTTAAGATTTTTTCCCTTCTCATGGATACAATCAAGTAAAATTCTCTATGCACTGGCCAATGTTCTCACAGTTCCCGGTACTAGTTAGTTCTAAGGTACTATTTTCTACTTGTAATAAAACACTAAAGCAACTCTTCAAAAAGGCTCACCTGGTATAATGAGAAATATATTTGAATGACCGAAAATACACTTATTCCATTTAACCAAAGTGCATATACATTTTGATATTATTTGTTTTAATTTTTCAATGTGTCTGGTATAGCCAACCAATTTGAGCTATTCCAGGATGCGTTCACTTATAAATGCTTTTACAATTCCAAATGGCTCATAATAGCATATTTGGAACTATGCGAGCTGATACTCTAAGTGGATGTTAAGACTCATAATACAAATGAAAAGCTGTTACTGCATGAAACTCAAGTCATTTCCTAGAGCATAATACCCCAGCAATTTAAAAGACTTACTCAAAACATGAAGAGAAATTAGAAAATGTGGTGACAACTCCTATGCAAACTTAGATTGCTGAAATCACTTTGGAATTAACCTTCTGGAAAAGATCAGCCAACTAAACACACAAACAATTATGTGTGTGACAATCAATAAACCTTTGACTGTGGAAATAAAGCTACTGAATTACCAATAGCCAGAGAACACTGTCTTCCAATAACAAAGTGAACCCCTTTCATATATATTTTTACAAATGTATTTTAATTTTATTAAGGAAGAGAAGGTATAAATCTCTTATATAGGTGTATATGAACTCTATGGTGTACCAGTTGATTTGGAATGTGTTGTTATGGGTCATGGTATGGTTTTTGGAACGCAATATAGATTGTTCACTTTGTTCTACACTGCAAGTTACTTTATTTGACAATATACAAGTTTACTTAACTTTCTTATGGTGTACTTTTTTCTGGAGTGCATTTTTCTTCTGATTTATAATAATTGAGACCTTTGTGTACATCCTTCATCCTACATACATTTTCCAGAGCTAATAATTGCCAGAGCAGCAGAATGACTCTCAGACTGCGTGCATTTCATTCTCCCTACACCTATCCTTGACATTTGGCAATGTCTGGACACACAGTTGATTATAAATCCGAATTGAGGAGCTTCAACTGGGATTAAGTGTGAAGAAATGAGAAGATTTGCTGAATAGCCTTTAATACACACAGTCAGCCCTCTGCAATAAGGTAATATCTAGATAAAACCAAGCAAAGTAGCACACACTTAAAATCCCAGTACTCAGGAGGCAGAGGCAGATGACTGAATCTGAGGCAAGCTTGGCTTCCATAGTGAGACCCCATTTTGTTTTGTTAAGAAAAAGACATGCCAATAATGACAAGGTTAAGATACCTTGCAATAATAGCATCTCTCTCTCTCTCTCTCTCTCTCTCTCTCTCTCTTCATATATATAGATATATATACATATCTTATATGTATATATATACATATGTACATCTATATGTATATATACATATAGATATGTATATACATATATATGTATATATATATACATATATATATTTGGGTGGTTAGTAAATATTTATAGAATATCGCTTTTAGTTAAGAAAATTTGAAAATTTGAGCTGGATCCCACTATGGGCCTGTTGCTGGACCTTTTTTTCCATCAGGCTCCTCTCCATTTCCATCACCGCAGTTCTTTCAGTCAGGAACAACTATGGGTCAGAGTTTTGACTGTGGGATGGCAACTGTGTCCCTCACTTGATGCCCTGTCTTTCTGCTAGAGATGGGCTCTAGATGTCCTCTCTCCCTATTGTAAGGCATTTCATATAAGGTTCCTCCTCCTTTTGAGTCCTGAGAGTCTCTCAGTTCCTAGGTTTCTGGTATATTCTAGAGGGTCCTCGCAACCTCCTACCTCCCACGGTTGCCTGTTTCTATTCTTTCTGCTGGCCCTCAGGGCTTCAGTCCTTTTCCCTCACCCAATACCAGATCATCTTCCCCTCTTCCCGCCACCCTATCCATCCATTTTCACTCCCAGGTCCCTCCCTCCCCACTTGAAGCCCCAAGGCCTGACACTATTACTGAGGCTATAAAAAAGGGACCTATCTTGACTGCTCTTCCAAAGACCCAAAAAGCAGCTGATAGCGTCAGATGCAGATATTTGCACTCAATCAATTGACAGAAGCTGCTGACACCTGTCATTGAATTAGGGAAAATCTGGAAGAAGCTGAGGAGGAAGGTAACCCTGTAGAAAGACTAGCAGTCTCAATTAACCTGGACCCCAGAGATCTCTCAAACACTGGACCATCAACCAGGCATAACACACCAGCTGATATGAGACCCCCCAACACATACACAGCAGAGGACTGCTGGGTCTGGGTTCATTCAGAGAAGATGCACCTAATCCTCAAGAGACTGGCAGCCCCAAGGAGTTTAGAGGTCTGGTGGGTAGGGAATATCCTCTTCGAGATAGGGGGTGGAGAGGAGGTATAGGATGTAGAATGGTCAGATGGTGGACCAGGAGTGGAATAAAATCTGTAATATATATATATATATATATATATATATATATATATATATATATATGTTAATTAAAAAAAGAAAATTTGAAAAGTAGGTAACCTCTTACCTTGAATATTGTTTCAAAAAGATTTTTGACTTAAAATTTGGCCAATAAATACAATTAACACATGCAAACATGCTCGATTGTACACACACACAGAATTCAGATATCTCACCACATTAATAAGTATGTATAGATGAGTACTTAGTAAAAATTTATTCAGCATCCATTCCATTCTTAGCAGGATTATAGCAAAATAAGAAATCATAAAATTGAGGAATTTTTATTTTAGTGAAAGAAAACTGGCAATTCACACACAAATGAAAATTTAAGAGTGAATAGGCTGGAAAAGGAATAAGATCTGAGCCAGAATATGAATTTCCCTGTGTGATGCAGAAGCTGGAGTTTTAACTTAGAGATAATAGCCCTATAAAAATCTCATAGGGGTATGGAGAATGACTTAGAGTTCTGGATACAAGTAAGGTTTAACACTCTTTGAGGAAGTGTTTAACTTTCAGACTAAGAGTACCATAATTAGAGAGGAGAATGAAGCAGGTAGTAAACTATCAGTGGGATGGAGTTGAGCGCCCTGGGTGACTGACAGTCAAAAGTGGGATTTGGAGATAAACAAGAAAGAAGAGACATCTAAGTTGTTGTGGTTTGAACATGCTCTCCTGTAACTCACATGTTGAATACTAATAGCCAATGGGATGATATTTGGAGAAAAAGCCTTTATAAAGTGATATGATCAGGAGGGCTTCTCCCTGGTAGATAGGATCTGGACCTTTGTAAAGGAGTTTCACTCAGAATTTGGCCATGTTTGTCACCTACCCTCTTTCATATGAAGACACAGATTTTTTTCCAATCCTCTGGAAAGACTGTAACAAGGTGCCATCTTGGCATTGTTGTGGGGATCCTTATGGAATAAGCATTCTGACACTAATGAGAATAGAAGAGAAGAGACCATACTGGAAGACCAAAGTCAGGATAATTTCTGACAGGCTTTAATACTGAGACCAGTTTGCATTCTCATTTTATACTCTAGAACTACAGGTGAGGTGGGCTAGTAAGATTTTACAAAAATAGGTGGCAGTCAGCAGGTTGCTAAGGGCAATGGCCAAGTATTTCAAGCTATTTCTCTATGTCATTCTGTTCCACGTAGCAAGTGAAGCTATGCTTGAAAATTGGGCAGTCCAAGCAGTGATTTAAATAAAATATCAAGTAAATCAATAAATCCATATCAAATAATTGGTCTTTCCTACCTTACTCTTCTTCAGCATCAGAGAACAGAGCTTACCATATGTTGAAGTTGTCAGTCCTTGACATACGTT
Organism: Mus minutoides; assembly: GCA_902729485.2. NCBI lineage: Eukaryota > Metazoa > Chordata > Mammalia > Rodentia > Muridae > Mus > Mus minutoides. The sequence goes on from LR750874.1 coordinate 205,005, forward strand.
TGTAAAGTAGTCAATTTTGTACGTAGCCAATTTTCTCTGTGACAGGCAGTTGGGTGCACATTTTCAGAGCAGCTTGACCAGGAACGGTGAGACATTAGGTTGAGGAAATGAACCTGGCTGTCAAACACTGGGCATCTGTGCTTTGATAGCTAACTGCTGGTCTTGAAACAGAAACAAAACTATAACATTCACAACTCCGAGTAGTTTCCTCAGAGAAAATAATTCAAACTTAGACAATGAGAATAAAACAACAGGGCATCTAGAAAATGCTTACAGATGAGCAAAAGTGAAAATATTACAAACCAAAAATATAGACACAGCAAAAATATTCATAAATAGAAATACATTAAAGCCAAGAGAGATCTCAAATGAAAAACTTCAAATTTATACAGTGAGGAATTGTAATAACAAACTAAAGCAAAGATAATACAATAAAGAAAACAATGTAAAGTTTAGAAAAAATAAAATCAATAGATATAAAACAAGAGCTATATGGACTGAAGAAAAGAGAATATTCTAAATTAACTGAGGTTGGTAATGAAGCTTAAGGCATCAGTTCTATAGAAATAAAAATAACTGTAAGAAAGGACAATGAAAATGTTCCTAATTGTATCCCCAATATTTTATAATCTATATAAGATTGGCAAATGTCTAGAAGCAGAAATTCCACCAAGACCAAATGACAAAGGCAAAATCTAAAGAGATCCAGAATTATTAAAAATATTGAATCACTTGTTAAAATAACATTTATTTAAAAATCAAAAAAAAATCTTTCAGCAAAGAAAAGTTCTGTACTCTGATGACTCTAATGGTGAATTCCAACAACACTTAAAGAAGCAATACAAGTTATTCTCAAATTTCCTCCAAAATTAAAAAGGAATCCACCATTCTAGTTAATTTAATAAAATCAGCATTTGCCTGAAATCATGTGGAAGATATACTAGGAAGTCCATGTACATTTGATCAATGGGAGTTTGGCCTGTGTAGTAGTTTGAATGTAACTGGGCCCAAAAGGCACATAGGGAATGGCACTATTAGGAGGTGTGGCCTTGTTGGAGTAGGTGTGGTCTTGCTGGAGGAAGTATGTCATTGTTAGGGGGTAGGCTTTGAGATCATAGAAACTCAAGCTTAGCCCAGGATGGCACACAGACTTTTTCTGCTGCCTATGGATCAAGGTGTAGAACTCTCAGCTCCTTGTCCACCACCATGTCCACCTGCATGCTGCTGTGCTGGTCATCATGATGACAACGGAGTAGACCTCTGAAACTGTAAGCCAGCCCCAATGAAATGTTTTCCTATATAAGAGTTGCTGTGGTCATGGCTTCTCTTCACAGCAGTAAAACTGTAGCCAAGACACTGTGTGTACTACTTTTCTTTTGCTGATGTCACAAATTAAGAATGATGCCACAGTTTTAAAAACACTTGTTTTCTCACTGCTGTGTTGAACAGAAGTCTTGAAATTGCCTGCTGAGCTCTCTGCTTAGCATAAATGGGGTGCCTTTGAATGCACCAGATCAACAGATCCACAGTCAACACACCAGAAATCCCTTCACCGGATTCTAGGCCATACTTTACTAGCCTTTATTACATGAGGGCCAAATACCAATCCTTATCCTAAGAATTCCTGAAATTCCAGCTTTAAATCTACTTCCCCTGTCTAACTTGTATTTCTCTTTGGATACCACAATTAAGTGTTCTATCTCCTAAGCCCAGAAAAACTCAAGAAGGAAGACCAAAGTGAAGACACTTAGAAGGGGGAACAAAATACCCATAGAAGGAGTTACAGAGACAAAGTTTGGAGCAGAGACTGAAGGAATGACCATCCAGAAACTACCCCACCTGGGGATCCATCCCATAAACAACCACCAAATCCAGACACTATTGCAGATGCCAACAAGTTTTTGCTGAGAGCCTGATATAGCTGTCTCCTGAGAGGCCTGACTAAAACAGAAGTGGATGCTCACAGTCATCCATTAGATGGAGTATAGGATCCCTAATGAAGGAGCTAGAGAACTAAACCACTAATCAAAGAAAACACATGGAGGGACTCGTGGCTCTAGCTGCATATGTAGCAGAGGATGGCCTAGTCGGTCATCAATGGGAGGAGAGGCCCTTGGTCCTGTGCAGGTTCTGTGCCCCAATATAGGAGAATGCCTGGGCCAGGAAGCAGGAGTGGGTGGGTTGGGGAGCAGGGCGAGGGATGAGAGGATAGGGGATTTTTGGAGGGGAAAATAGGAAAAGGGATAACATTTGAAATGTAAATGAAGAAAATATCTAATAAAAAAATAAATTGTGTTTGTCTTTCCAAGTGATTTTTAGGTTGTATCAAGTAAACAATTAAAGCAAACCAAGACAGTTTTTTACATTCCAAAAACTTCCCCCTTCCCCAATCCTCCTCCTACCTCCCCATGTCTCTGAGAGGGTATTCCCACACCTGCCCACCCACTCCCATCTCACCCCCACCAGCATCCCTCTTCCCTAGGGCATCAAGTTTCCACAGTATTAAGCACATCCTGTCTCCCTGAGGCCATATTAGGCAGTCCTCTGCTACATGTGCCTGGGGCCCTAAACCAGCTCATTGTATGCTTCCTGGTTTTGGACTTAATCTCTGGGAGTTCTGAGGGGTCTGGATTAGTTGACCCTGCTGTTTTTCCCATAAGAACAACAACCAAGAGAGTAATTTTAGAAAATCTTGTTATATAAATGTCAATATTTTTGAAAAAAAAAATAATTATCAAGATGTTCAGAATGAATTGTATGTTTTATTTTATTTTATTTCAACAGAGTCTTACTATGTGTTCCTAGCTGGCCTAGAAATTTCTGTGTAGACCAGGCTCATCTCAGAATCATGGAGCAACGCCTGCCTCTGTCTCCTAGAGTGCTTGAACTAAAGGCACGCAGCACTATGTCTGGCTAACACAGTTTTAAAACTGTCTGATGTGCTGACTTGTAAGTTAAAGTGGAAGAAAAGGACGAACATACCTAACCTAATAATCATAAACATCAGTCACGTATTCATATAGCAACTATATCTACAAGTTGTATTTTGATATTTTTACTAATTCTTTGAGAATTTTTTTTTTTATTCTTAGTCCCCACCCACCAACCCAGATCCATCTTCCCCAGATCCATTCCTCCTCCATTTCCCTTCAGAAAAGGACAGACCTCTAAGGGATATCAACAGAATTTGGCATAATGAGATGCAATAAAACTAGGCAGATGCCCTCATATTAAGGCTGGATGAGGCAAACCCATAGGGGAAAATGGTCCCAAAAGCAGACAAAAGTCAGAGGCCTCACTCTATTAAGTGTCTCACAAGAACACCAAGCCACACAACCATAAAATAGATGCGGAGGACCCAGATGGTCTCCCTGATTGTCTCTTCAGTCTCTGTGGGCCCCTGTGAGCCCTGGTTAGATTATTCTTTAGGCTGTGTTCTTGTGATGTCCTTAACCCCTCTGGCTCCTATAATTCTTCTTCACCCTCTTCTTCAGAACTCCCAAGTTCTGCCTAGTGTTTGGCTATGAGTCTCTATATCTGCTTCCATCACTTGCTGGATATAACCTCTCTGATGAAGATTCTACTAGGCTCTGATCTCTGAATATATCAGAGTATCATTATGAATCAATACATTGAAATTTCTTTTTCTTCTTTTGCTGGTCTTGTTTGGTTCCAGCCTAGGTCTCCGAGCTATCCAGACTCTGGCTTCTGGACTTGCATGCAGTGTCAGGCATGGGAACTCTCACATGGTATGGGTCTCAAGTTGGGCCTGTCATTAGTTGGCCACTCCTATAAGGTCTGCAAGACAAATTGTAGGTCTAAGCTTTTGTGATTGGATTGGTGTCTCATTCCCTCCACCAGAAGCCTTGCCTGGTTCAGGCTCTGTATCCTCTTTTCTAGGAGTTTTCACAGATGCCTGGAAGTTTCCATTGTACTACAAGGAGATTACAGAACACCAAATAGACTGACCAAGAGAGAAAGTCCCCACCACCACTATGTGTTAATCAAAACATTAAATATACAGAACAAAGAAAGAATATTAAAAGCTACAAGGGGGAAAAGCCAAGTAGCATATAAAGACAAACATAAAAATTACATCTGACTTCTCAACAGAGAACCTGCAAGATAAAAAGGACTGGAAAGATATCTTACAGATTCTAAGAGACCACAGATGCCAGTCCAGACTATTATATCCAGTAAAATTTTCAATCACAATAGATGGAGAAAAAAAGATATTAATGACAAAATAAAATTTAAACAGTATCTATCCACAAATCCAGCCATACTGAAGGTACTAGGAGGAAAACTACAACTCAAGGAGGTTAACTACACCCATGGAAACACAGAACACAGCCAATAAATAGTCTCGTACCAGCAAATTCAAAAGAAGGGAAACACATGCACACATACAACCAACAACAACAACAACAAAATTACAGGGATTAACAATCATCTGTCATTAATACCTCTCAATATTAGTGAACCCAAATCCCCAATTAAAAGACATAGGCTAACAGAATGAATGCAAAAGCAGGATCCACCCTCCTATTGCATACAAGGAACACACCTCAACATTGAGCATAGACATTAACTCAGAGTAAATGGTTAGAAAAATATTCCAAGCCAATGGACCCAAGAAACAAGCTAATATTTAAGAAAATAAACTTTCAGCCAAAATTAATAAAAAAAATGGAGAAGGATACTTCATAATCATCAATGAAAAATACACTAAGATGATGTCTCAATTCTTAATATATATGCCTCATATATATTAAGGGCATCCATATTTATAACAGAAATATTGCTAAGTCTTAAAACACACATGGAGCCACACATATTAACAGTGCGAGACTTCAGTAGTCCACTCTTACCAGTGGTCAGGACATCCAAACAGAAACTAAACAGAGAAATAATGGAGCTAACAGTTACTGTGAACCAACTTGACCTAACAGATATCTATAGTATATTTCACCAAAATACAATAGAATATGCTTTCTCAGCACCAGCACAGAACTTTTTCCACCACTGACCACATATTCAACCACAAAGCAAGTCTCAACAGATACAAGAAAATTCTTTGAGAGTTTTAGACATTTTATTTTGATTTTATTACCACTTTTCCAAGCTCCTCTGAGATACCCTCACCTTCCTATACCTACATGATTGAATGTCTTCTTTTTTTATATACCTGTGAGTCCAATTTGTGGTGCCTATAAACTCCTGGATGTATAGCTATTCTACCTAGAAACTCTTGAGTGTATGCTTAATCTATCATTGACCATACCATTCAAGAAAATTAACTTCCCTCTCTTTGTCACTATTAATTAGCCAATAGCTCCTCAGGTGGGAATGGAACTTTCTGCCTATCTCCCCCACTTCTATGCTGGGATCTTGTCTCGCTTGAGCTAATTCTCTTATGTGGTTCCCTTCATTGAATGTCAACATGTTATGCATGTACTTTATCTTTGAAATGAAATTCTGTTAAGGTTGAAAAAGTCCCTCTTATCACAGTATCACATTTATATTCTTAATGAAGCATGTAGACTGTATAATATGCACAGTGATCATTAAGTGTTGATGTTTCCAGGAATGAGCAGGAATAAGTGCGCCCTTATCACTCGTTCACTCGTCCCTCACTGAAATCTCCCCCCCAAAAGGAAAAGACATTTGAAACTGTGGGATACTTCCAAATCTCTGCCAGAAATTTTATGCCACATCTTTTGGAACAGTACAAACTGAACAAATTTGAGATTAAACACTGTAATTTTAATTGAATTGTTTTTTTAAGAGCAGTCATTCGGTGCCTTATGAATTAGCTGAAGCAATTGCAAAACATTGAAGAATGTTTCCCATTTTAGAAAGATGCTGGAGTCAAAGATTCAGTTAAAGAATGGTTAAAGCAGCCTTTTCATTAAGACTTGCATGTTGTGGGATTTAGCGGTAATGTCTATATTCTAAAAGAATTTCCCCTGCCCTATTCAGGGGGAAGAAATTGGTTTCATGCTAAACAAAACAACACAACACAAAAAGAAAGAAAAAAAAGCCCAACAACAACAACAAAAGAGCAGTTGTTCCCAGTCTTTTTCTTTGCAACAACAGATTAAAAAAAAAAGAAAAAATGAAAGCAATTTCTATACCTTAAGGAGGTCTGGACTACAGATGGAGATGCCTCCTGTTTATTTCCACCTGACTGTTGTCATGTGGTAATCTAGGCCAGTCAAGTCAGGTTAGCCATGTCTTAAGATAAATTAGAATGCCAGCTCTTAAGTGAAATCTTTTGATTCTGAACTATTGAATTTAAAATGATTTTAATTAGAAAAGAAAATATTTGAAGGATCATACAAGGTAGATGCGAATGAAGTGTGAGGGGTCCTCGCCTGAGTACTGTAGCAGAAGAAGACCAATCCAACTTCCTGGATTTAGCCCCAGTCAGTGCTGCCAGGCTTCTCAAAACAGACCATCAATCTGGATTTATTGTTGAGCAGGACAAACAAGTAAGTTTAAAAACAAATGATGAGTTATCAAGTAGTTTCAAATTTGGAGAAATTTTTACAATGGAGGTGGCATTAAAATGGGTGATATGAGAGCTGCGATGACACCTCTGTCAGGAAAGAGCTGTGTACCCAAGTTCAGGCCTCAGAACCCAGCATCCATGGGTAGTCAAGATGCAGGCAGGCTGGTAAGTGTTTGCAATCCATGTGCTGGAGTGGCAGAACCAGTTGGTTCCCTGGGGCTCTGGTACTAGCTTGCCAGAAAACCTAATCCACCTAGCACTTTCCAGACCTATAAGGGAACCTGTTACAAATCAAGTTGGATGACACCTGAGGAATGGCACCTGAGGTTGTCTTCTGGCCTCTATACACACATGTACACATACACAGAAACATACAAACCAGCTGCATGAAGAAAATGTAACTTACTTAATGAATGACTTGGATAAGAATCATGTTGGAATTCTATATCCACAGAAATAAGTTCCACTTAAAGTTATAAATATGCAGGGGGGCATTAAATAAACTAGAAGAGTTAAGACATTTTTATGGGATGAGTTGATAGAAAATAATCTGATCATAAACAAAGACCTTTATCAGCTACTTATTCTGAATGACTATTCACACCAGGTGGATTTAAACAATGATCGGTTTTCTCTTAATACTGGGATTGGCTGAGCCATTCTTAAGCTTGTTTTAATTGAGATTTTTCAAGAGTGCTGTCTGGCCACAAGTCAATAGGTGTCTGATGCTAGGAAGAGAAGAGGGATGACTAAGTTTTAAACTCTAAGGTGGCTAAGCTGGCCTTCTTTGAGCTTAGCAGCTCTGAGGTTTCAAAGGGGCAAAAGGAGAAACTGCAAGAGCTTTGAGCCCTTGCTCAAAAGTCAGTCTTTTGCTTAACTCCACTAGCTTTGGCAAGTCACAAGGTCTTTGGATCTCAAAAATCTAGACAAGAAAACTTGTCAAGAGAAACTACCAAACGTTTGGGCAATGTATATATCATCACAGGTGCAAATCCTTAAGGCTGATTTTGTTGTTTTATAACATAAAAACTTATATTTTTTACTGCAAATAGCCATAATAAATAAGACAGAAAAACTGATAACAAAGTGGTTAAAATAATTCTCACCATATGACTAGATGTTAACAATTTCTAATAGGAAGAATTCTGGGTCAATGAGAAAAGTTAAAAGATAAAATGTACAAATAGTAGGTTAAGCTAAATTATAATTAATTGACACAGTAAATGTCAACACTATGAAAATAGGGTAATGCTACCTAACCTACTTTAATTATAAAATTCATAGTAAAATGTTTCCTTTTTTTTTAGTGGTGATTTTATTTATTTACATTTTAAATATTGGCCACCTTCCCTGTCTCGCCTTCACAAACCCCTCATCCCATTCCCCTCCCCTTTGTCTCCTCCGCTCACTCCCTCACCACCTCACCACTCTAGCATTCCCCATGCTGGGGCATCAAGCCTCCACAGGACCAAGGGCCTCCCCTCCCACTGATGCTAGATAAGGCATCTCAGGTAGACTAGGCTCCTATCAGCAAGTGCTCCTTGGCAGTCGGGGTTTGGTGTCTGCATATGGGATGGATCCCTAGGTGGAACAGTCTCTGGATGGCCTTTCCTTCAATCTCTGACCCATCTTTTTTGTCCCCTAGTTTCCTTCACACAATACTGGGTTAAAAATTTTAAGATGAGTGGGTAGCCCCATCCCTCAAATGGGAGCTGTGCCTAACTGCTGGCAGTGGTCTCTACAGGTTATATCTCCCCCTTTTGAGGGGTATTTCGGCTAATGTCATCCCTGTTCTGTCAGGAATTAACAAAAATAATCAAGATTTATGAGTCTCATCAGAAGTTATATGAAAAGAGGAAATTTTATATCTCCTATGAGAAATGTAAGTTTGAGTTTTCAATCAGAGTAAAATCTTGGGATTCTATCAACAGTCATTAAACTGTGAATATTTAATAGTTATGTGTAACAAATTATCTTAAAAAGCTAGATTAATAAAAAGCAAGGCTTTTCTTTATAAAGTTGATCACAATAATCTCAAATAACAAAACAGTTCCTTTTTATGTAATTTATGCATTCACTCCATACATACTTAGTTAAGGAATGGTACATGTAATTATTATTAGTAAACCAGATGTCCCTGCAGTCCTGATGGTTGTGTGATGTGTGAGAAAACAACAAAAATACAGCTACTATTTTCAGTATATTATCAGGCAAAATACATTGAACACTCAATAGAAACAGTCTATCAGATTGAGTGACCTCACCAAGCATTATATTAAAATTGTGTGTGTATAAAAACATAATTAGCAAGTGAAGACAAAGGTTCTGTAGTCCTTAAAAATCACTCTCAGTATTATGTAGTTGTAGTATTCTTTTGCAACACAGAGACTCAACATATATATTTTGATGCTACATCAATTGTTCCTTGTTTGGCTGAGTTTGAACTCAATCTTAGGTCTTTCCTGGATTCAACCAAATGTGTGGTATCATTGGAATGACTTGTAGAACATGCCTCTTAGCGTGACATCTTTTGTGTTCAGGGTCACTAGTTTTCTGATTATTTAGTAATGATTCTGAAGTCCTGCAGAGCATTAATTTTGGGTAACAACAATTGTGTTATAGACTAACTCATTTAAATAGCCTTCTATGATATTGCAAAGCCACTTTCTCTAAAAGCAGCTAGTTGGTTTGTTTCTTCTTATTTTCTGTATTTTTCTTGCCCTTAAAATTACTTCCAGTCTGCATTTAGTCTTTTATGTGTGGATGTGTGTGAATGTCTATGTGCTCGTTAGTGCATCTGAGAGCCTAAGCATGGCCAGGCCAGAGGTTGACAGTTGATGTGGTTAAAGTTTCTTCCTTTACTGATGTTAACTTTAATTCTTTTATTGATTATTTTGTTTATTTACATTTCAAATGTTATCCCCCTTCCCACTTTCTCCTCTGAAGATGCCCCATTCAGCCCCCCTCCCCCTGCCTCCACGAGAGCGCTCCTCCACCCTCCCACCCACTCCTGCCCTATTGTTCCCTGATGCTGGGGCATCAAGCCTTCACAGGACCCAGGGCTTCCCCTCCCATTGATGCCAGATAAGGCAATCTTCTGCTACATATGCAGCTGGAGATATGGGTTACTCCATGTGTATGCTTTGGTTGGTGGTTTGGGAGCTGTTAACTTATATTTTTGAGGCAGGGTTTCTCACTGACTCTGGGCCTCCCTGATCTGACTACTGCTCCTCACCAGCCGCAGGCATGGCCACACCTAGCAATTTTTTGAGTGTTGAGGGTCAGAGTCAGATTCTCATGCTTGCCAGGCAGACATTTGCCCACTTAGCCACATTTCCAGTTCTCTATTGGCCCTTTAAATGGTTTAATTGCCATTTAATTTTTGGTTTAATTGCCATCAATTATTCAAGAGCTTGCCTCTTACATAATTTTTATGTGATTGGAAATGTTTGAATTAAACAAATTCTAATTAACTAATATTTATCAAGCACCTACTACATCATCTAAGAAGTTGTAGTAGTTAGGGACATACAGAAATAAAACAAGAGTATTTACCTACTATTAATTGAACATGAATCAATGAAAAAAAAAAACTCACAGCTTTCATTGTAGAAGGAATAAGAGACACTTTATTCTAGAGTCATTTTGAGTGATCATGGCGTGAGAACAGAGGTTTAGGTCACCCCAAATTCCATGTTCCAACATGAAAGAAGTTTCATTAAGGTTTTATAGTGTTTCAGAACAAATAAATTAATAAATCCAGGCAAGTTTAAAATACATCAGAGAGGGAGGTATAGAGAGATGAGGGATCTTTTCTATAGCCCCAAGATACTATCTGAGCTTTTCGTTGGATGGAAGCAAGTGGGTTGCTAAGTTAATAGACTCCAAAAGAAATTTTTTTTAAATCTATTATTCACATGATGTTAGTTCTGACACAGAGGTAGGTAAAAGAATGGCTGTTCCAGAGGACTTGCAGAGCCAGAGGCTAACTAGCCCAGGATAAACTAACTACTAGCCTTTGGATCTGCAACATTCCAATCTCTCCACAGTACTGAAACTCTTGTCAGTCAACCAGTCTTTGCAAACAGAGCTTTTTTCCAGGAGTCTTTGTTCCCAGATGCAAACCAAACCAGTTATCCAGTGGCAGAGAAGAGATGCTATGCAGAGGGATAACAGTTGTTGATTTCTCTCTTCTTGGTGAACTGTACAGCATACAGTTTAAAATGGTTATGTTTTTATGCTGTTGGGCTTGCTTGAGTTGGACAGGAAATTTGAATAATTCCACATGTTTCATGGAAAATTAATAAACGAATAATCAGTCTTATTGTTAGTAAAACTACCATAAATGCAACAAAACAGCATCAAGAAAAGCAGGAACCTGTCATTTTCAATTCTGGAAAAAAAAAATCCATTGAATGACATTGATATTTTGACTATTAATTCAAAGGGTCATTAAGTGAATTTATTTCTCATTCTCACAAAATTCTACATACCTTATACATAGCACGTGGCATAATTTTAGTCTATGGTAATTACCCTCCACTCAGTCTATGAGAAGAAAATTAAGAGAGAATGAAGGTAGAAATAACATTTCATTTATGTAACTTCCAAAATACTTCACTTGTTTTATAGTTTCATATTTAAAGTACAAGTTTGATAGAATTACAAATAAAAATTTTAAATATGTAGGATAAGAAATTACCTGACAGAGATAAGGATATCATTATCATTATTATATACATCAAATACTTTAATGATGACAGGAAAGACAGCAGTATCTTTTCTTACCATTTCACCATATTGTGAAGGTCTGGAAATATCTGGGATCAAGACTGGGAAAATTGGAGAGGAAGAAGGTTAGAGAATCTTAAATACTAGCAAAGGACAGGGAATAAAGGTTGGAGTCGTCTAAACCTGGAAGCGCACCAGGGCTAGAAAATTCTCCATAATTCCCGGTGCTCTGCTGCAAGGCACAGGGCAACAGCCAAACCTAAGAGCCTACTCAGTACCTTCCCTAAACTGCTAAATTTAGGGAATAGCCCCAAAGTGAGGAGGGATAATAAGACTGACTTCCTAAATTACGTTGTATATCTTATCTAGTACAATTTCCAAGCTGTTAAACCCCAAAATTCCTTCCTTCTAAGATCTAATGCCCTTACCTTGTAAGGCTATAAAATATAAGGAATTTCCTTTGTCTGGTGGATTGATGTTAGACTCCTACCCTTGGGTGACTTGGGTTATTAAAGACCTGGTTACCCAAAATACATGCCTGGTACCTCTCAACTAAATCTGGAAGGAATTTTCATTATTTAATAGCTCAACATCTAACAGCAAAACTGCACCCACATAGCAGCCTACAACTGCAGGCTATCTCATTGCTCTCTTCTGACCTCCACAATGGTATAGCCTCAATACATATACAACACATAAACACACACAGAGAGAGAGAGAGAGAGAGAGAGAGAGAGAGAGAGAGAGAGAGAGGAGTGTAAAAGATAAGTTAAAAGGAAAATTAAAATTAAAACCAACCCCATGTCCCTATCAACACAAAGGGGCATTCATGAGTCACATTTATAATAACTAAGTACCGCCCCTTTATATCATGCAGGTACCAGCAAGCCCTTTGCTGTAGAAACAATCCTTAACTCCTCAACTCTTCACCAGTACTTCATTAATGTGTGTGTGTGTGTGTGTGTGTGTGTGTGTGTGTGTGTGTGTGTGTGTATGTGACTGTACTGGCTGATTTTGTGTGTCAACTTGACACAATCTGGAGTTATCACACAGAAAGGATCCTCCCTTAAGGAAATGCCTCCATGAGATCCAGCTGTAAGGCATTTTCTCAATTAGTGATCAAGGCTGGGAGGGCCCATTGTGGGTGGTGCTGTCCTTGGGCTGGTAGTCCTGGGTTCTATAAGAAAGAAATCTGAGAAAGCCAGGGGAAGCAAGCCAGTAAGGAACATCCCTCCATGCCCTATGCATCAGCTCCTGCTTCCTGACCTGCTTGTCTTCCAGTCCTGACTTCCTTTGATGATGAACAGCAATGTGGAAGTGTAAGCTGAATAAACCCTTTCCTCCCCAACATGCTTCTTGGTCATGATGTTTTGTGCAAAAATAGCAACCCTGACTAAAACAGTGACCAATAATATTCTTCAAAAATAGGAACTTCATATTTCCAAAGTAATCTCTAGGCAGACTAGGGGTATGGCTGAGCAGTTAGACGTGCTTATTGCTCTTGCAGAGAATCAGGGGTCCGTTCCCAGCATTCACATCAGGTGGATAGTAACTGCATGTAAATCCAGCTCCAAGGACCTGACCTGACACCTACTAGGCTCTGTGAGCACATGCACAAACGTGGTGCAATAAAAACTAATGCACATACTCATGAATAAAAAGAAATAAATCTTAAGAACAATATTCCTGGTGTGACGTCTCTGCAAGAAATATGCTTGCTTTCTCAACTTTGAGAAACCATGATGAATGAGAAGTGGGGGATGGCTTTGCATATTTACTAGCCAGACCTTCTGCCTGAGTCATCAATTTCCAGAACATCTTCATTCTCTCCTCCTCTGAGTGGGGAAAAGGAATTCAGAGTTTATTAGTCCTTTTTTTTTTTTTTTTTTTTTTTCTGATTGGATTCTTAGTCGTTGGCTTAGACACAGGGGGCTGAAATAGGAAGAGAGGGCATCTTATGCTTGGCTTCCCTGGATCCCACAATTCCTGGTGGTTACAAACTTAAAATCATCAGGGTTGGAGCTAGAGCTACAGTGCTTGGTGGGCAGACCATATAAAAGGAAAACCTGAGAGTTTTTTTCCTGTGCCTCTGTGTGTGTGTGTGTGTGTGTGTGTGCGTGTACACAAACATACACATACTTTTTTATGGCTATATTTGAGGCCAGTGTGTGAGTGTGCCATAGAATGTGTGTAGGAGACAGAATTGTAGTGAAATGCAAACCATCAGGTCATAGGTTTTGCAAGGAACAATTTTTATTACATTCCCAGAAGTAATCTGGGCTCTGATTTTAATCCACCTTGTTTGAGACAGCGTCTGTGGTTGTTCACTGCTATCTATGTTCCACTAGCTGGGCTGGAAACTGCAGGCGATTATTCTATCTTACTCTCCCATCTTCTCCAAGGGTCTAGGGATTAGAGAAGTCAGTGCTTCTGGTTTCTACATGATTTCTGGGACTCAAATGGTCATCAGGTACTTTACCCTTTGAGCCATTTCCGTAGCCTATGATAAAAAATTTTTTAAAAGATTTATTTATTTACTTTTATTATATTTATTATATTATGAATATTTTGTGAACTATGTTTGTTCCTGGTGCCTCAGAAACTAGATCAGACTGCCAGATACCCTGGAACTAGAGTTGGAAGCTTCCACTAGGGTGCTGGGAATCAAACTCAGGTCCTCTGGATAAGCAACAGTGTTCTTAATTATTGACCACTGACAGTGGTTCTTTTTCTTGAGCAAGATTTCCTGATGCAGCCCAGGCTGACCTGGAGTTTTCAGGGTAGACCTGGCTGGCCTCCAGAGGTAGAGATTCTCTTGCCTCTGCCTCTGAAGTGCTAGGATTAAAGGTATATGCACCACCACCCCAGCTTTGAGAGTGGTTTTTTTTTTGTTGTTGTTGTTTGTTTTGTTTTGTTTTGTTTTGTTTTGTTTTGTTTTTGTATCTGTGCTTTATTTTTCATGGGAAGAATTAAATTTGTTTCTTCCAACAAAGAGGTTATAGGAATAATTTCTTAAAGGAGTTTTGCATTATAAACACCTAGTGTTATTGCTTATGTACACAGACAATCACAGTAGAGAATATCAAGAACACAGAGTTACAACCTGATATTAGCCAATTAAAGCAAAATTAGTAAAAAAACAAAACAAAACAAAAACAAAAACCCTGCAGGTGATGATATTAATCACTACTTTATATAATCCCCAGTATGCATTAGGGGGGTGCTTTATTAATCCTCTTGGATCAAGTTATTTTCTGGATTAAGATCAGAGTCCAAATTATTTCTGGGAATGTAATCAAAAATGTTCCTTGAAAAGCCTAAGACCTGATTGTTTGCATTTCACTAGAAAATTGCACTGTACTTTCCCAGCGAACTCGGTTGTTTTCTGACCAACTATTCATACCTCTTACTGCCAACTAAAAATCATTTGATATGCCCATCCCTCTGAGGAGAAAATGTAGTTTTGTCCCTTGAGCTGCATATTAAGAGACAATTCAGAGGCTTATATTCCTAACTCTCTGTTGCAGACACTCGCAGTCCTACATCCCCGATTCTCGGGACAGCAGAGAAGAATCTTACCTCAGAGCCAGTAGAACTTTTTCCTCGTTGATGTTTAGAGAGGCGAAGAAGAACAGAAAAGTCAGGGGTCTTGTGCTTTCAGAGCGGGACTCAGCATCAGAGAGAACGGGCATAATGCCGTCTAGTCTGGGAAACAAGAGTGTGAAGATAAATATTTCCATAAGGGAAGTTACGTTACAAGAGAGGGGTGTGTTACCTGGTGCTAATATTTAGAGTCAAAAGTACCAATGGAGTACTATAGCACTTCCATTGTTTTCATGTGCTTTTAGACCTACTGAACAATTCATCTTCAAATGAGTGTTTGTGAGGCACAGGGTCAAGAGCATCGTTAGTTTAAAGGCAGTCTCAACTATGTAGTGAGTTACATAAGACTCTGCCTCTACAAACATTTAAATCTGACAGCATGGTCAATTTCAACCAAGGGGACATTCTCCTCCTCAGTTAGCTCACGGATCCACCATCATTTAATCATTGCTTGAAAACATGTTCTGGGTATCAGTGTTGTGCCATCGACCTCTTAGACACTCCTAGGCACAAGTGAAGGCTCCACCTTATCCTTAACCCCTCCCATATCTCCCTTTTTGGAGACAGGCTATCACTATGTAGCTCTGGCTGGACCGGAACTTGAGAGCAGAATACTCTCAAATTTGTAGGAAGTTAGTTACATAGTCAGACCTGTAAGGGGGGGGGGGATGATAAAATGAAGAGTCCATTACTAAAGATTCCTCACTTATAAACAGGTTAATAATATCACCTATCATGCCGGGTGGTAAAGATTAAAGGATTTGGACCAGAAAGCAGATACAACGGTAATTGGCACACAACAAATGCTTAGCAAACATTAGCCATTATTAATCATTGTTACATAAAAGCATCCTTGTAATTAGTGCTCTCAAGCACCTTGCTAGACGAAAAGAAATAATGCACTGTGAAGAAAGAAAGATGCTGTCTCTCCTTGTGATGCTCAGAGTTTTGTAAAAGGTAAAAAAAAAAAAAAGAAGCGAATATTTGATATTAAATGATATGAATTAATTGAATAGATTCCTTAGAACGTAGAGTCATGAAGGAAGTATATATACCTGGGTGGGTAGAGATGTCTCTGCTCAAGTGGCATTGGAAGTTAGGACTAATGAAAGAAGTCAGAGTGTTTTAAGGGAAAATACAGAGGCCCAAAGAGAGCGTGGTATTCTAGGCACCACCTGAAGACCATCATGGCATCAGTGCTCTAAGACATGCCTAGTTGATGAGGATTGATGGGAACAGACCTGGGGATATATCGGAAAGAGTAAGATCTCGTATATCAGGGTATGAAGGCAGGGTTTTTGCTTTATACTATGAAACTATTGTGATGCGCTTGACCAGAGGTCATTCTGGTGTAGACTAAAGTGATAGCAACAATGACGAAGAAGCATGGTCATTTCAAAATCCATCCCGGCAGAAAAGCGCTCAGTGGATCCGATCCGCTGTGAAGAAGACATAATGCTGGGAGTTAGGACTGACGTTTGGCTTTCTGGCTTAAACCAAAGGAGCAAAGTGCAGACCTGTTCAGATAGGAAATATCTGTGGAAAAACCAATGTAGAGAAAGCAAGGGACCACTGGGAGAAGGGCAAGGAAAGAAGCTGGGAAGAGAGAGAGAGAGAGAGGGAGGGAGGGATAGAGAAGTGGGTGGGGCCTCAATGTTTGAGAGAGAAAGAGAGTTTTCAAAGCACAAAATGAACTTTTTAGAAACTACGAAACACGGGAAGATGTTGTAGCATGTTTCTACCAATACTATATCTAAAATGTCACATGTAGCCCTATAGTACAACAGTTACAGGGACTGCAGAGGCACCAGAAAATGTTATTACAACAGTGTATTCGTTCTTCTCAAAGTTAAAGGTCTGTCAGTATTCCCATTACAAACTCCAATTTTCAGGGGT
Organism: Mus minutoides; assembly: GCA_902729485.2. Taxonomy (NCBI): domain Eukaryota; kingdom Metazoa; phylum Chordata; class Mammalia; order Rodentia; family Muridae; genus Mus; species Mus minutoides. The sequence continues at coordinate 221,749 of LR750874.1, forward strand.
TTATAACTTGGCCATTTTAAAATTACTTCAGGCTGAAACTTGCAGGCAATCAAACATTTTTTTAAATAGACTTAATGCATTTTTTTGTCAAAATCTAGTTAAATATTGCCTAATTTTTCTGAGATAAAGTGACTTTTAGGTAATATATTGTGAGGCAAATGTTTAATTAAAAATACTGTATTTTAAAGTTTCTGAAAACAATTACACTGATAATAACATATTGGATCCTGTGCACATTGGATGTGTGGAATCATAAATACTGCAGCAATGTTAAGACATTATGTAAAACTTGGAATATACATTAGTTTCAGATGAACTTCTTTCACATAAGACCTTCTATAAATTGGTTATGATATTTCTGAGACAATAACATGTTCAAAATGTTACTTTACAAAGAGATATTTTATTACTTTACCTGCCAGAATTCAGCTTCAACATCATTGTTCAATTAAGAATAAACCACCTTCAGCTTAGCTACAATACTTCAATTTCCTTTGAGACAAGGTCTCTTATAGCTCTGCCTGGCTTTTAACTCCCTGAACATGACCCTGATTTTGCTTCCTGTACCTACCAAGTACTGAGATGACACATAACTCTATACCATGTTTCCTTTTGGTAATATAATTAAGTGGTCAATATCTGAATGCCAGCTTTAATTAGGACCTTCAATAAAATCAGTCTACATAGTGCTATGATTTAGCTTTGTTCCAAAGGTCTGTCTCATAAAGGCTCACTTCCCTGAATGGTGATGCTGGAGAAATTTTTTCTTTTAAATTTATCTTTTGTGTATATATCTTTGGCAGACGAATAAATCTGTGTGCCAGAAGAAAGTGTCAGATCCCCTGGAATTGAAGTTACAGACAGTTGTGACCCACCCAGTAGGAACTGGGAATTGAACCAGGGGGGTCTGTCAGAGTAGCCAGTGCTCTGAGTTACTGAACTGTAACTCCAGCGCCATTGCAGAACTCTCAAGACTTACAGCTGAGATTTTAGGCCATCTGAAGCATGGTGACCATGGTCTATGGACTTGTGTGTGTGTGTGTGGGGGGGGGGGGGTAAGTGCCCCTCCCCCTCTTTTTCACATCTCATCTGGGAGGTGAGGAGGAGATTGGCTTTGCCATATGCTGTTGCTATGATATAGCAATGCACCCACAGTAAAGAGGGCCAGCAGGCCCTGCTGGAGTGAGTTCTCAATCTTCAGTCAAAATAAACCTTTTTCTCTTTGTAAGTTGATTATCTCAGTTACTTCTCCTGTGAACAGAAGGTGACTAACTCAGCCAGGAAATCTGACTGAAGTTACAAAACCACTCTCTTCCCTTGCGAAGAACATGAAGAAACACAGAAAAGGCCTCGGAATAAAAACAATCAAGTAATTCATGCCAGAAAAAAATGGACGATGCACTGATGATTAAGAAATGTACTCTTCCTTTAACAAACAATATAACCAAAGAAGACAGGCTCAGAATTAGAGTGGACACAGGGGAGTGGGGGATTGTGGGTGACTTTCATAAAAGGTGAGGAGATACTTAGCATGAAAGGTATCATTAAGCAAGGCCGCTCCGCACATACGTAGCAGATGTGCAGCTTGGTCTTCATGTGGGTCCTGGACAACTGGAACAGTGGCTATCCCAAAAGCTGTTGCCTGTACGTGGGATATGTACTTCTAGCTGGGCTGCCTTGTATGGCCCCAGTGGGAGAGGATGCCCCTAGCCTTGCAGAGGTTTGATGTGCCCATGGTGGTGGGGGTGGGGAGGGGGGGAGATAAGCAGGGGACTCTACCCACTCAGATGAGAAGGGGAGGGGGGAGAGGGGGAAAGATTTTTGGGAGGGGTGACTGGGAGGGGGCACTGAGTGGGATATAAAGTGAATAAGTTAAAAAAAAAAGAGCTTCAGTGGTTGGACACAGAAGGGGAAGAAGAGCAGATGGGTGGTTTAGCAAAGCAAGAGGAGGCAGCACACACACAATACGGAAACGGGGAATCGCATGACATTTATCGGGATGATATCATCACAGTTTTCAGGAATTGAGTCACAGCTGCTCTCTCGAGCATTTCTTAGACGTGTGGGATCGGAGCACGTGAGCTCTTTTTATGAATGTGCATAGCTGACTGAAAGAGTTAAATTGGTTGGCTATGCAAAGTAAGCTCTCCGGAATTGGCTCCTCCTTAAGTGAACTGAGCTCAAGGAGGCAACACTCCTGTTGGTGGGGGCAGGGCAAGGGGATTGGTTCGTAGCTGCTTCTCAGCAGTGATAAAATAACTCCAGTCTAATATCATGAACAAAACAACTGGTAATATAAAGGATGCGATTTTAAAAACAAGTGCAGCACTGGCAATATAAGCTAAGTGGCTTTTTATATAAATTGCCTCTCCCCTTTTATTTGGATAATGCAATATCGAGTTGTTCTTCTCTCTTTCCTTTGTGGTTCCTGGGATCAAACTCTGATAGTCTCTTAAAGCAAGTGCCTTCTCTCCACCCCTGCCTTTTCTCTTATGCAGCATCGGTTCGCTCCCATCTTATCTGTTAGTAAAATTCAAATTTCTGAAATGCCGATGGAGCTTGTAAAGAACACCATTCACCATATGCCAAAAAGCAAAACCCCATCCCGTGGTGGCCAATAAGTGAATTTTATAGTGTCACATTGAAATCAATAGAATCTTTACTTCAAAATGCTATGTTTTTGGATATATTTAATGTCTAAATCCTAAATTATGGAATGGGAGATAATTTTTTTCTCTCACACTTGACAAAGGTTTTCTTTTAAAATTATTCTTATTAATTCTTCAAGTATTTTTTTGTTTTGGTTTGTTTTTGTTTTTCTAGACAGAGTTTCTCTGTGTAGCCCTGGTTGTCCTGGAACTCACTCTGTAGACCAGGCTGTCCTCGAACTCAGAAATCTGCCTGCCTCTGCCTCCCAAGTGCTGTGATTAAAGGCGTGCCCCACCACTGCCCAGCTTCTTCAAGTATTTCTAACAGTGTATTGTAATCCTTTTCATGCCTCACTCCTTGCCAGCTACTCTCGGCTCCACCTCCTCTTTTCAGCTCCTCCTAGACTCATATCCCCTCTTTTATTGCCATTATTTTATTTTTAATTAAAATGTAACTCAAATATGACTCACCAGTATAATTTCTAACTGCATTCTAGATACTTACCCTTATACTCCCATACTCCCAGGTAACTCCCAGCCCACAACAAAGCCTTTTGGCAGCACATAGAGTCCATTTCAGAAAGACATAACTGCTCAATGTGCTAAGAACAGCTGACAGTAGGGTACCGAGCCCTAACTGATACATATACAACTCTTACACTCACCCACACTTTCCTTTGAGTACCCCACTAAGATTAGTTTGTGCTCCCCATATACTCCTGGATGTCTGGATGTCAGGACATCGACTGGGGTATGGTTGACTTATGAGTGGTCCCTGATTCTCCCTCTCCAGAAGCCATCAATCATCAATAACACCCCCGTCAGGGGAAGGGGCTTGTTAGTTTTCTAACCAGAAATGATATTTTCTATTGCCATCATGATCACCACTTCTGTAGCAGCTTGCCTAAGAAAGCATTTCATTGGGACTTGTAGTTCTAGAGAGATAGGAGTCCATCACAAGTGAGACTATGGTAGCAGACAGGCATGGTGCAGGAGCATCAGCTCAGAGCTTATATCCTGATTTATAGATGGAAGCAGAAACACACACTGGGAATAGCCTGAGTCTTTTTGAAACCTCAAAGTCCACTCTCAGTGACATACCTCCTTAAAGATGTCCACAAATCCCAAGCCTTCCCAAACAGTTCCACCAAGTGAGAAACAAGAATTCAAATGCATGAGGCCATGGGAACTGTTCTTCCTCAAGCCACCACCGTGACATTGTGATACAAACTCTCTTATGTATCATTAAAGGGAGTATGAATTACTGGGGTGTTTCAGAAAGCAAACTGCTAAGATTAACGAAAAGTGAGCAAATACTTAGGAAAGGCTGGCTTCAACATAGAGAAACACAGCAGCTCATGAAGTGTGGTGGTTTGAAAAAGAAGGGCTCCAATAGCCTCACATATTTGAATGTTTGGGTGTCAGTTTGTGGGCTCACAGCAAAGATTGGGATGTGTGGCCTTGTTGGAGAAGATTTGTCACTGGAGGAAGACTTTGAGGTTTGAAAAACCTAATGTCTACTCAGTGCCTGCTACTTCTGTCTGTCTGTCTCTCTGCCTGCTGTCATGCTTCCTGCCATAATGATGATGGACTCATCCTCTGACACTCTAAGGAAGCCCCCAACTAACTTTTTTTAAATTAAGAGTTGAGCCAGAGATATGAGGTGGAGGAGGCTCCCAGGAGTCAAAGTGGGTGACCTTAGGTGACATGCATAGCAGTTGGGCTATGGAACCTGAACAGGCCACCTCCTGTTGCCAGGCAGGGGCTCCCCAGTGGAAGGCTAAAGACACCAACCTACCCACAAAAATTTCTTCCCAAATTTTGTGTTCTCTAAAAGAAATTCTGGAACAAAGATGGAACAGAGACTAAGGGAATGGCCAAACAATATCTGGCCCAACTTGAGATCCATTGCCTGAGTAAGTGCCAATCCTGACACTGTCAATGAGACTCTGTTATGCTTGCAGAAAGGAGCCAAGCATAATTGTCCTTTGAGAGGATCCACCCAGAAGCTTACTAAAACAGATGCAGAGACCCACAGCCAAACATTGGTCAGAACTTGGGGACACTTATGGGAAAGTTGGGGGAAGGACTGAAGGCTGCCCACTCTCTCAGAGAAGGGGCCGGGGGAGGAGGTTGTGTGAGAGACTCTGTGAGGAAGGGCTGGGAGCAGGGGCAGCAATCGGGGTGTAAATGAATGAAGAAAGAAAGAAAGAAAGAAAGAAAGAAAGAAAGAAAGAAAGAAAGAGTTGACTTTGTCATGGTGTGTCTTCACAGCAATAATAACCTTAACTAAGAAATGAGGTAACAGTAGTATGTATTCACTAACTAAATTTTGAAATGCAAAAGAAGATTGTGTTTTCTATATTTGAAGAGAGTCAGTGTCAAAGTAAAGAAATGAACTAATTTCAGTAGATTATAGTTGTTGCTGCTTGGAAAAGAGAAATGGAGAGATTGTAAGTAAATTTATTGTTGGAGAACATCGTAACACATATAAAATTCTGAAATAAGCCAGAAATAAGCATTCTAGAGATATGGTGACATTCTATACATAATTACATGCACAGATTTATATTTTTATAATATAAAAATTATACTGCAAATACATAGTCTCTTTATGTCAAGGTTGAAATAGCTATTCAAAAGCTAATGGCAACTGACATGTTACTAGCATAACAGAAATGTCAAGATAATATAAATTTGGGAGTCAACCATACAGTTTGGGCATTGGCTGGTGGATCTCTGTGAGTTCAATGCTAGCCTTCTTTACACATTTCCAGGCCACCTAGAGCTACATAGTGAGACCCAGTCTCAAAAACCAACCCACCAACCAACCGACCGACTGACCAATCAACCAACCAAGAAACAAAATCACCAACAAAATATAAGTAATAGGACTTGTTAAGATCATCTAGGAGAAGACTGAGAAAACAGGTTAGGTATAAGTGACGATATCAAGGATTGCAAACATTATCTACTGATAGAAACTTAGTTGAATATGCATATTATTGATTTCCATATTACTTTCAGTAAGAATAAGCAATATGTATATATCATCTTGTTATATTTAGTATAAGTACTTGAACCTGAAATATAACACAAGATGAATTACATGAATTTATGTACATATTTTGTACAATGTACAGAAGTATATATTTATTTATTAGAACATAAACACTGAATGGTACATGATAGAGGATTATTGATATTTTCTATTCTAAGTTTCTTTTATGTTTGTAACTTTTTACTGCAGCCTAAAAAGGAAATCATATCAGGTTTGGGGGAGGTGGTTCCGTGGATAAATTGTACAGTGGATTTTGTTTTATAAGCATGAGGACCTGAAGAGAGTCAATGATGAGAGTTTGGATGCTCAGAGTTCATGTAAAAGCTGGGAAGGCATGACAACTGTCTGGGAGGGAGATGAAGAAGCCCTGGAGCGAGCTGGCTGGCTAGATGTACTGGCTGGTTTCATGTGTCAACTTGACACAAGCTGGAGTTATCACATGGAAAGGAACCTTCCTCGAGGAAAGGCCTCCATGAAATCCAGCTGTAAGGCATTTTCTCAATTAGTGATCAAGACGAGAGGGTCTAGCCCATTGTGGGTGATGCCATTCCTGGGCTGGTTGTCCTGAATTCTCTAAGCAAGCCTGGGGAAGCAAGCCAGTAAGCAGCATCCCTCCAGGGCCTCTGCCTCAGCTCCTGCCTCCAAGTTCTTGCCCTGTGTGAGTTTCTGTCTTGACTTCTTTTGGTGATGAACAGCAATGTAGAAGTATAAGCTGAATAAACTCTTTCCTCCCTAACATGCTTCTTGGTCATCATGTTTTGTGCAGGAATAGAAACCCTGACTAAGAAACTAGACTAGCCTGAATTGCTAGCTTAGGGGACAGGAAGAGACCCTGCCTAAATAAAATAAAGTGGAGAGTGATTGAAGAAAATGCTTAACATCAAGTTTTGATTTACACAAACAAAACAATATACATATATGTGTAAACATGCATACTACGACATATGTTCAGAAATTAAATATATATTTAAATTTAACATAGCAAAGATTTGGTATAAAATAATAGAAATTAATTAAAATTCAAAAATGTTGTCCTATTAATAATCGTAACCCACATATTATCTCTGAATAATGTCACACAATTACTATTTACATGGATGGTTAACATATACTTATGGGGTTAATGTTACCTTATTTAGCAGCATTTGACCATTTTATCTGTATAAGGACTCACGATTGGCAGCTATACCATGTTTTTCTTGACCTAGTATCATGGAATAAATTTCTGAATGATCTTACTTTATCAGAAGGGCGAGATTCTGTAAAAATCACCTTGGCTGATGGGTCAAGGAAAGGCAAGTGATAATTTAATTCTATTACAAATAGCACATATCCTGGTGGTTTCTAATTCCATCTTATATTCAAATCCCTTCGTTGTAATTGCTCTCATTCTCTCCTTGTTTTCCTCTAATTATTCTGACTAGAAAAATTCTTAATTAATCATGGACTGTGTATTTAATCTTAGGATTTCCTAAATCTGTCTTTAAAATTCTATCTTTTAATGTGTATTCATAACCACTCAAATATTTCCTATTTTTGATTGGATGATTAATGATGATAGATTTTTAAAGTGTTCCCATTAAAATAGGTATTTTGGTATTTTTATAAATTATTTTTATGAAAAGTTTGATATTAGTACATATACAGAATCAAATTTTTTAACCATTTATGGATCTTAATTCTTTCTCCATCAACATGTCTAACTGAAAATAAAAGAATCTATAACTTGTCCTTATAAAATTTTATTAGTATGTTAATATTACATATAATTACAATGTGTGTAATTTATAATAAATCTGATGTTTTAAAATAAAGTTAATATACTACTCTGTACCCCACAGTATTAAGTTGCACATAGAGTGTGAAAATTTTTATTGACAAGAGAAGATTGAGTAGTTCTTTTACACAGGGAATCCTGAAATGGCTTAGAAAACAAGCTAAGAAGAGAGTACACAGTTCCTAGGCCAGGCTGGAGTACATAGTCTAGGGACATAGTACAGTGTAGGGAAATCTTATCTCAAAGTCAAAATAAATAAATAAGTAAACAAACAAATAAATGGCATATATTAAAGTAAACAGTAATAAACCATGAGTCTAAGCACAGCTCTTTTATAAGCAGATGTTTTCAGAAAACCTCTAAGGTAATGGTGACTGAGGATAAGGTGTGTATTGGGCCCAAGGTGTTTTTATGTCACTGGAGCAATACTATTGTCACTGACCTCATCTTTCCAAGATAACAGGTATCTTCTGAGTTCAGATATTTCCTGGACATGATCACCTACTTTCCTTGTGTTTCGTCACTGGGTTTCATCACTCAGGACTTGTACTGAGCACTTGTTCCCTCTTTATTCACTTTGGAAAGCAATGACCGGCATGAGTGCATACTCAAGTGTGGTTGTAACTAGCTTCCACTCCACTTCCCTTCTAGAAACTTTGCCTTGGCAAACTTCAGGAACCCAATATCATTTCATGTTAATTTCTGAAAATTGAACAAAACCCAGAATATTTTGCTACAATGTATGCCTATGTAAAAATAAACTAAAATTCATTGGTCATTAGAAATGTATCCCCAGACAGTGTGGAAGTTGATTCAGGCGTCATTCCCATCTTTGGTATTTGATGAGAAGAGCTGACAACCACTGAGCACAAAGCACCCTTGCTGAGTGTGTATCAAGCCTTAGAGAAAGACATCTCATGCTAGACCCACAGATGCTTTGCACTGGGTCTCTTTGGCCATAGTCTCTTAGAATTGCATATTAAACCTCCTCTATCTTTAGGTATTTTGTTCTTAAAGTCTTCCTTTGCTCTTCTCATCAAGATCTGTTTGCTTATATTTATTTCAATGTTTGTTGAGAATTTCTCTTTTGAACTATTTTTACTTAGATTTGTGGTTTTGCTAATATGCTCAGTGACCAAACTCAATGGGTGTTATTTGGTACCCCCATTACCTCATTTCTTATCATATTGCTGTGGCTCTCTTAGAACTGGAGTAACAGATGGTTGTGAACCAAGATATGGATACTGGAATTTGAAGCTGGGTCTTCTGCAAGGGCTCTAACCACTGAGCCATCTCCCTAGTCTGTACTATAAGTCTTTAAAACCTTTTAGTTGACTGATTTCACCCATCTTCCCCTACAATTTTTATGAAATTAATTATAAAAGGTTCCAAAATACCACAATCATTACTGTTCATGTGCTAATAATAAAAATCCTTTTAGTATTAAATTAATTCCCCCAGATAGCTTTTGCCACAAATACAAATAATTGGAGATAATATTTTAATTATACAATATCTTTCTTATCTAAGCTAGTTTGATGCATTTTGAAAAATCTTTAGAAATCTGTACCTCTTCCTTATTATGATGTGTAAGATTAGGGTCTGGTTTAAGCTAAAACAAAACAAAACAAACAAACAAACAAACAAAAAAAACAGCTTAACACTTCACATCTTAAAATGTCATCTGTAAAACTGGCTAAAAAAGATGGGATCAGACCAGCTACTCATCCAGATGGCAAACCTCAGACAACCATATTTTATTAGAAAGAAAGGTGTCATGCTTAGGATCTTCTGGTTCTTTATCAGAATGGAACCTTTCCATCTTCACAACTTCTCCTCCTTCCAGAAAGCCTCTTGTTTTCTGCAGTCCTAGTTATCAAATTCGGGGACTTGCCCGGAATGGTTATGTATTCAACCACCGAGTCACACTCCAGCTCTCCAAAAGTACTTTAATGCCCAAAAGAATAGACCAGGTTACAAATTTGAAAAATACATGTAATATTTATTACAAGTAAGAGGATAAATCATAAACAAACTGAAGCATGGAAATCACATAGAAAGCTAGGGAAGACGCGCACGCACGCAAGCACACACACATGCGCATATACACACAGACACAGCTGAATATAAATTTGGCTTAGAGTTTTTATTTTAGTAGCTGAGGATCACCTATTTAATATACTTGGTTATTACAAAACAGACCGATCTTTTGCCTAATTTTGCACCATCAGGTGGGAAACATTCTCAGGTGTTCACAATCTTCCTGATGATAGGAACAGGACTTCTGATACTCAGAGAGGCTTAAAGGATGACAGCTGCCTTTCCATCCTTGCTCACGGGAGCTAAGCGCTGGAAAGGATTTCCAGGCTTATGGATGCATGAAAATCACTGATGTTGTTTTATTGTTTTCACTGTACCTAGTTCTTTGAGGGGCAGGTGTACTCATTCATTATAGTGCTTAGATATTATTTGGCTGTTGATAATGAAATTAATGGAGATCCATCTACTAGAGATGAGCAGGTGGAGGAGTGGGGCCTGTTAGTAAATGCTCCTTAGGAGTCATCTTTCCTCAGCACTAGGTAAACTGTAGGGATAACAGCAGGGCTGGTAGTAAACAGGATGTCAGGCAGCTGTTTGCAGCAGGTGCCTTTCAGTCACCTTGAACTCCATTTTATCTTTTACATCCAGGACTCTCTGCCCAAATGACCAAATGACCAGTTCACTTGTCTTTGCCACTGTTGTGAATTCAGCTTTCTGGGGACACCAGAAAGTGTCACATTTGATTAGTGTTAAGGAAATAAAATAGGGGCTGTCCAAATGAGTGCCTACTACGTCAAACTCAAGAAGTTATACACTGCAGATGGTTCTTCGGGGCAGCTCTAGACTTTCTTGTATGTAACACTCACTGTCTCTTAATCATCAAATAATAAAACCTTTGTTACCGTTAAGGTGGCATGCAGTTTCCAGTTGTTTGTTTGTTTGTTTTGTTTTTTCGAGACAGGGTTTCTCTGTATAGCCGTGGCTGTCCTGGAACTCACTCTGTAGACCAGGCTGGCCTCGAACTCAGAAATCTGCCTGCCTCTGCCTCCTGAGTGCTGGGATTAAAGGCGTGCGCCACCACGCCCGGTCCAGTTTCCAGTTTTTAACTGAAGAATGCAGGATAAGTATAACAAGAGTGAATTTTTGTTTACATTTAGAAAGTCAGAGTTGTGTGTAAGGTTTTGTCAAAAACTGGGTCAAGGCTGGGCACAGTGGTACAGTGTTATTAATTATTAAATTAACAAGCATTCGGAAGGTGGAGGCAAGAGCTTCAAGAGTCCAAAGTCATCCTCAGCTCCATATTGGGCTCCAAGCCACCCTTGCACAATGTATGATCCCATTTCACAAACAAGGATTATGTATGTAACTTTAGTCAAGTCTATCAACATCTATAGAAACCTTTTTACTTAGTGTTTAAAACAGATTATCCATCTTTCCTGACACTAAAACCATCCACGTCCTAGCAAACCTACACCTACCATATAGGCTTTACTTTCTTTAGTGGTGGACATCTATTTATGGGCAGGGTTCACACTAGCTTGTAATTCCAAATACCTATCACAATGACTATTAGAACGCATTTCTGGCAACTATGCTCATTGGTTTAATAAGTTAATGACAAGATTGGGAATTTTTAGAGGGCTAAATAAATATATGGTATGAGGGAGGTAGGGGGTACTTTATCAGGATGCTCTCTAGCCCTAAGGGCTTCAAGTGACCAGTCCCAATCCACATAACACATCAGATAGGGCCTGGGTGTCCACACATCTCAGGCTTTCATCCATCCCATGTGTCTTCCTCCCAAAGGCTGTGGAGCTCCTTTGGGTCATCTGGTACCCTGTGGCATACATTGCTCTTCATGTACAGCCATGTTGGTACTGCCCGTGCCTGTGGAGAAGAGAAAAAGACCAATGAATATTTGTTCTGGAGCACATTTTGTATGCATCAGATCCCTCTAGGTGTGCCATTTGCACAAATTCAGCATCACGGTGCTGGTGCTGGAAGCTTACTTCTAGGTTACTTTAGTTCCTTGTGTCCCCAATTCTCTATGGAATAGGGTTTTTTTTTTGTTTTGTTTTTTCTGGTTTGCATGGGGGGGTGGGATGGTTTGCCTGAAGCCACAGAAGAGTTGGTTTGCCTTTTCTGGCTGGTTCCTAAGAACACCATTGTGCTTCCTGACTTTAGCTTCTGCTTCAGCTCCCATAATTTCTAATTCATTTTTGAGAAAACGTAACTAGAATTTTGAAACTTTTTGCTCAATCAGGAAAATCTAGTCTCCACTCACACCCTCCCAAGTTTTAATTGGATTTTCCTTTGTCTTTTTTGGGGGTGGGGTGGATATAGTACTTCTATTTACAGAGTTATGCAGAAAAGGATTCTAGACATTTAAATACTACAGGAATTGCTATTGAAAGGCCAATCAAAATCACCAGCAATCACTATAGGTGAAAGCTTGATTAAAAACATATTAGATCCCAAAGGAACTTTTTAAACCTCTAAACCAAACATCTATAAAAGATGTCAAGTATTCTGACGCCAAAATATGCTTGTTTTGTGAAACTGGTGGTTTTAAATTTGTATTTTTCCTTCAAAATAGAGCCTCATCCAATTAGTTTTTATATTTTAGCAATTTAATATACAATATTTTTAAAAAGCCAAAAACAGAACCAAGGTTACAAAAAGTGAAATTCAAGAGTACTTAAAAACAGCAGTTTTCCACACACCCATTAAGTCTTACATTCCTAGAACTCAAAACCATGTTAATCAAAATTGAGCTGTTCTGAAGCTGAGTTCTGCAGGAGGTTTAACACCAAGAGAAATGTAACAGCATTATAGTAAACTCACAGACAGCACACAAGAAGTCTAAAGACCTCAACTATAAAAAGTGAGAATGCTATTTTATTTGCCACAGGAAGGAGGGAAGATAAATATGTGAAATAAATATGACAATCTGACTCACACTTCATTGTAAGGGAGTTCCCCAAATGCACAATGTTCACAGTTGTCTGAACTAAAAAAGAACTGAAGTCAGGAACTTTCACTAGATGTGAGTAGAGTGCTCATGTTCCTTTCATACAGAAGTATACCTGTGTTTAAGTAAAGCAAGCACAAGAGGTAAAGGATTCGCCCTTGGCCTAGGTTCAGCCATCTTCCCTATCAGACTGCTTTACCAGAGTCACAAAAATATTTATAAAACATAGGTTTTTCTCGGCTCAGTCTTTATAAGTCAAAATAAAAATATTAACAACCCAACACTATTTCACTTTCAGACTTTTTCTCCTGTCACTTTCAGAATTGCTTAGGCAGGCTGTAACATTAAGTCATTTTACTAAGGTAAGTGTTCATCAAATTTAGCACTGCGTGAATTAAGAGTAAATGAGAACGGGGTTATTTAAAGCACTTCTCCCTGTGCTCCACTTCCTTCCTAACAGTATGAATGTTATTTAGAATATAAGGAAGCACAGGTATCATATCCTACAGTCACCCAAGACTTGAAAGAATTCCCACTGGGGGAAAAAAAATACAGCTTTAAAAATCATACTGCAAGTTTCTGAAATGTAATCAGACCGTGTTGCCTTTCTCCCAGTTTCATACTGATAGGGATGGGGAGGTGTCAGATTAGCTCATGGACCAATTGAAAAAAAAAAATCACATTTATTGCCCCCACCCACGCAGTTAAACAAAAGAAACAGAAATACAAGAGTTTCTTCATACTACATGCTTTCCAGGTTTAAAAGCCCGTTAGTAAGCACACTGCATCAGTCCTTGGTCAGGGATGCTCACTTTTAAAATAAACACTGCCAGAAGAATGTCCTCAAATGAAGCCTGGAGCGGTGAGGTAAAAGAGACAGCTATGTCCCCTACTTGCATAGGCGATCTCCCTTTCTCTTCGGACCTTCTGAAGAAGGTGGAGGGGGAGAAAAGGCAATGCTCAGTCAGTCCTCCATGGCAAAGTCTTTGGTCTTTTCCTCATGGTCCCCCACTTTGTAGCGCAGAAGTATGCGCAGACGACGGGGGTTGTCCGGGGAGGGCAGCAGGGTGATCTCTCCGGAAATGTCTGTATCTTGTTCCACCGGCACCGGCTCGTTCAAGTAGAGGAGCGCCTGCTTCCAGTGTGTAGCCGGATGAAAAGGCGAGGTGGACAGCACCAGAGGTTTCTCCGAGTCCCCTCCGGGAAAGGTCACTTGAAACCAGATGGCGAAACCGTGCAGAGGCGCGGAACCATAGCAGCTGCAGCGGAAGCGCCCGCCCACACCGGCCTCCAGCTCCTGCTCCAGGCCGGCTCGGGCCAGCTCGAGCTGAGCAAAGCGCTGCGGCCGGGCCAGCACGTCCTCTCCGGACAGATCCTGCACCACGATCCCCGAATGGCCCATGAGGCAGCGCGTGGCGAAGCTCTCCATGCAGCTCATATCCACGCCATAGTGCTGCTTCACCTGGCTCCAGAAACCCAGACGCCACTCGAGCATCTGGTCGCTGATCGGGGCCACGAAGAGCTCCGCGGAAGCTGGCAGGAGAAGACCGCCCTCCTTCAGCCATTTGGTCCGCGCGTGGAGCACGGAGCTCAGCATGGACTCGTGCAGAAGTCCGTAGCCCATCCACTCGCTGACGATGACGTCCACTCGCTCCGGCAGCTCCACCGTCTCCACCGGGCCCGGCAGGACGTGCACGCGGTCCTCCAACCCGTTGAGCCGCACCACCTCCCGGGCCTGTTGCCAGATGGCGCTGGCCTCCACCGCGTACACGCGCCGGGCCCCGGCCTGGGCGCAGAAGATGCTGAGAATGCCGGTGCCCGCGCCCACGTCCAGCACGGTCTTGCCTCGCAGCGCGGCCCAGTTCTTCAGGATGCCTAAGCGATAGGCGTCGGTGCGGACCCGGTCGGCGATCATCTCCTCGTGGACCGAGACATCGGAGTAGCACTCGTAGTACAGCTGGTCCCGCTCGCGCTTGGTCCTCCGGGGTCGTGGCGGGGCCGCCTCCTGCTCCCCGCCATTTTCCTCCTCCGCTCCCTCCCCTCCGGCACCGCTGACCCCCGACTCAAGCTTTCTTTTCTTGCTCAGCGACATCTTGGCCCCGGCAGCCGACCCCCAGTGTGCGTTGCGCGGTGCAGTGCGCAGGCTCAGAGTCCCGGAGGCCTGCTGGGATTTGTAGTCCGCCTCCTGCGGTCCCTGGCTCATCCAGAGTCAATCTTTACACTTTGTTCTGTTCCTCTAAAGCCATGACATATTGTTTCTCTAAGACCACACTATTATCCCGAGATCCTTTCGGTTCTTGCCCTTTCCTTTTACCCCTTGTATTAGTCAGGGTTCTGTAGAGTCACAGAACGTATGGGTAGTCTCCATATAGTAAGAGAATTTGTTGATGACTTACAATTTGTAGTCCAACTTCCCAACAATGGTCAGCAGCAGCTGTGAATGGAAGTCCAAGGATCTAGCAGTTGTTCAGTCCCACACAGCAACCAGGCAGAAAGTGAGTTTTCCTTCTTCCAGTGCCTTTATATAGGCCTCCAGCAGAAGGCGTGTCCCAGAATAAAGGTGTGTATCACCACGCCTGGATCTGGGACTTCCTTATCCCAGGCTGACCTTGAACTCTTTGCCTCAGTCTCCGGGGATTAAAAGCATGTACTACCTTGCCTGAGCCTAAGCTTTTTGTGGACACTATGCCTCATCCAGATTAGAAACCTATGTCTTCCAGCCTCAAGATCTGGATCACAGGTGAGCCTTCCAATTCTGGATTGTAGTTCATTCCAGATATAGTCTAGTTGACAACCAGGAATAGCCACTACACTCCTCTTTCATTCTTACACATTCTTGAAGTAGGCACACCACTTACAGCTACATATCTATGCTCCACTCACAGAATCCGCCCCCCCTCCCCCCCGAATAATGATGGCACAGTTCTTGTCCCTTTCCTGGCACTTGTAACTCATCAAGCTCTCTGTTCAAGCCAGAGTTAGGATACAAAGAATATGTATGGGGCAAAGTGAAAACCGAATAATAAAAGATCTTGGTTCTGAGTCCAACGTGATTCCCGAGGTACTTTAAGATCCAGGGCAAATACTGAAGAACTGCTGTGGCCATGAAATGTAACAGCCACCACTGTGTCTCTGGAGAATAGTTTACTTGGTCTTAAGTCCTGTTCTGAAATTTCTGTAGTTCAAACCCATTTCCAATGTATTTGGTGACCAGCTTATATATACACACATACATACACATAAATCTATGTGTCTATGTAAAAACATTTGCTTGGAGAAATGGTAGAACTCATCTCTTTTGACTACTTTTCTAATGCAATTCACTTAAAAAAAAACCTGCTATATCTCCTTGTAAAGGCAGAATTGATACCCACAGGCTCAGTTATTTTATTTTTTCTGTTATTCAAAAACAAGCTTGACTAACAATAAATTAATCTCTTCATTGGCCATAACAAAAAACAATAATTTAAAGAATGTGTACTGGTGTCTGGAACAGGAGCAATGGACAGCACTGGCTGCTCTTCCAGAAGACCCAGGTTAGATTAGAAATACCCACATGAAGGCTCTCAGTTGGCTTTAACTTCAGTCCCAGGGGACTTGTTGCCTTCCTTCAGCCTCCAGGAGTATCACGTATGTATGTGATGTACAAACATAGAGACAAAATAAAATTAATAAATGAAAAGATGTTAAAATAACTACTTTCTGATTAAGAATAACATTTTTTTTCAAGCTTAAAAACTGATCACACAAAAGAAAATGGGCTTCTAGTGTGTTTGTGTAAAAAAATACTTGTTTAACTACATTAAACTTCTAGGCAACAGAATTTCTTCCCCCTTTCTCTCTATTAGTGTCACTAATGAAATTGGTTTATTAATGTGAAATCCTCAGCTGTACTTGTAATCTCAAGGCTCCCAGTCCTGGCTCATTAGAACCCTCCATGGAGCTTTATTGAAATACCTATGCTAGGGTCCACCTCAACCCAGCTAAAATGAGCCACTCAGGGGAACTCAGGAATCTAGTTTTTAAAGCTGCTGGGGAATCGTAATGTGAAACCAGGTGATTATGGCTAATTTTGATTTAATTAAATCTTATATCATTATTTTTAATAGTCAGGGCTTGGCAACCTATAACTGAAAATCTATAAGGTAGGTATTCTTCCTTTTTGCCTCAGTTTCTTATCTTGTGTTAATGAAGTAATGCCTAGAATAGGACATGAGATTAGTTGTAAATGTAAGAATTTGATTACACACTGCGGGCTTTCCCTTAGCCTATACTTTGCCCACTCTGTTGGCAAACTGCCAGTTTCCCTTTTGGGTGTGTTCAGTGTTTCACTTTTGAAAAGTCAATTAATTTATTACTTTTGTTATAATGCATGTGTGCTATAGGATGCTGGTAGAGGTCAAAAAGGACAGCTAAGGAGGTTGGTGCTCTCCTTATAATGTGGTACTTGGGATCCAACTCCAGTCGGTCAGGCTTGGCTGTAAGAGTTTTTCCTCCTGAGTCATCTTCCTGACCCAGAATGTGCTTATTGTTAACCCAATTCTTAATTTACTTCTTTTTAGTTTCTTGTAAAAAATCTTCAAATAAAAGTTTGTCGGTTCATCTGCTTTTTGACATTTCTTACTACCAAAGTCCAATTCTACAGAAGATGAAGGTATCTTTCTAGCCTCGAAGTCTCTGATAAAATCTTACTGCAGCTAGCCACACCCCCAACTATCCTGTTCTCCATATAGTTGCTAATGTAGGTTTTACAAAAACCCATATACAATCACATCACTTGCTTGAGGGGTTTCTCTTTTTCTGACTGGGAGAATCAGGTAGCCTCAGATGACTTCACTTCCCATCCCATTCTTTCCCTTCCCATACCCTCCCTTCCCTTCCCATGACATCCTATCCTTTCCTATCCCATCCCTTCCCATCCTTTCCCTTCCCATTCCTTCCCACCCCATCCCTTCCCACTCCATTCCTTCCTATCTGTCTTAGTTAGGGTTTTACTGCTCTGAAAAGACACCATGACCAAGGCAAGTCTTATAAAAACAACATTTAATTGGGGCTGGCTTACAGGTTCAGAGGTTCAGTCCATTATCATCAAGGTGGAAGCATGGCAGTATCCAGGCAGGCATGGTGCAGGCAGAGCTCAGAGTTCTACATCTTTATCCAAAGGCTGCTAGTGGAAGACTGACTTTCAGGATATCACTGAGGAGTTAGAATTTCTGGTATCAGGATATATTGCCCATTTATACCAATACATATCTTCTGAGTCACATAATGACTCAGGAGTAGCCAAATTCTGGAAAAGAATTCCCTCATTATCACTTTATATCAATGGTTTCAATGTGATTGGCCTTTCTTGGTTATATGGTGTCTGTTCATAGCAGTAAAACCCAAACTAATACAGAAGTTGGTACCAGGGACTGGGGTACTGCAGTGATAGGCCTGGTCATGCTTTTGTTTGGAAGAAAGTGGATTTGGGGACCTAGGATTCAGAAAGCATCAGAATGCTTTAAATGTGGCTTAATGGGCTATCCTAGTAGGAATATGCAAGACTGTTACTGAGAGTGATTTGAATTGTGCAGAGGTTTCAGTGGAGAATCTCAATATGTGGCCTACAAACTGTTTTTGTGGTATTTTGGTGACTATGGCTAACTTTTGCCCTTGTCTGAAGAGTCTGCCTGAGGCTAAGGTGAAGAATCTCAGGTTAATTGTGTTGACAAAGTCTCTAAGATGCCCATCATAGACTTTGTTCTCTGGTTAGGTCTCTTGAAGAGACTTTTAAACAAGTGTCGAAAGGAAAGCTGAGAAAGGAAAAATATAAAATATATGGTTCTAGTATTAAAGGGACACTGGGAAGTGAAATGGAGCTGAATCCTGTGTTCAAGGATATAAAATTGAATTAAGGGAGTGGTGACCTTGGGGCAAGATCCCACCCAGATAAATTTAGGTCTAGGCGTGGTAGTACAAGCCTTTAATCCCAGGAGGCAAAGACAAACAAATCTCTTCTGAGTTCAAGGCCAGTCTAGAAGATAGCAAATTCTAAGTGTAGAAAAGATTAGATCAAGGCTTTGTGAACCACACCTTAATCTCAATGCTTAGGAGACAGGCAAGCAGATCTGACTTTTAAAGTCAGTCTATAGAGCAAGTTCCAAGACAGCCAAGCTTAGGCAGTGAAGGAGTTGGAAAACAGAAAGCTGGTGATAATGCAATAAAACAAGGGGACCATGTTCCAGCCCCACAAGAAGCAGAACTTGGCAGCTTTGGCCATGTGGCTCCAACTTTAGAGTCAAGAATAGAAGGGACTACAGGGACAATTGATACTGGTTAGCTGGAGCTAAGAAATTAGTGGTGATTAAAAAGAGACCAGCCGGGCATGGTGGTGCACGCCTTTAATCCCAGTACTTGGGAGGCAGAGGCAGGCGGATTTCTGAGTTCGAGGCCAGCCTGGTCTACAAAGTGAGTTCCAGGACAGCCATGGCTATACAGAGAAACCCTGTATCGGAAAAAAAAAAAAAAGAATAAAGAAAAAAAGACTAGCATTACTGAGATGACATCTTCTGGGAAGTGTTTTCTGAAAGCACAAAGAAGCTGTGTTCCAGAGATCGACAAAGTTGTACCTTGTGCTGCATCTGGACTTGGAACTGAGTAAGAATTACCCAGGTGATACTGATTTTGCAGTTATGAAAGCATCATGAGTTTGCTTGATCATGGTGTTTGTTCACAGTGGTAAAAACCTAAATGAATACAGTCCTTGTATTTTTATCATATCTCCATGTTGCTGGACTTCAACAGCAACAACAGAATGCCAACATATTCATGGAAACTGAACAACTCTCTATTCGGTGGTAGATAAATTCAAGTGTAGATTGAATTAGACATCTTTTCAGAAATAAAAATAGTTTGATTTTACCTTCTCTTCTAGGTAAAATGATGATAAGGATAGAAATATAACATGTACAGAAAAAAAAGCTTGTGAAATTCCCTTTGCTATATCTTGGCTTGACATAGAGAGGGAATTCATTGTTTATTCTACCACATGGAGTAGTTTGCAGTGGGAAAGGGATCCAGATCTTAGCTTCCTCAGCACTAAAGCTCAGCAGTAACTCATACTACTCGCCTCCTTGAGATAGGAGGAGAGTTATAGATGTGCTGGCAGAATGTCTCTGTGTTTCTTTCATTGTTGTATACCCTTACATCCATCTAGTGATGAAACCTAATGTTTTTCAAACAAATGGACATAGAAACAATGAATTTTGACTAGCAATTAAGTAAAGATGAAATGGATTAGAAGATATTCAAACTATGAAATTATAAAAGCCAGGTATTGTTTCATAAAGCTTCTTATAAAATTAAAGACTTTAGCATTCATGGGTTACTATTCTCCCTGGCCTTTGAACTTTAATATGTCCACAATCTTCATTTTGGGGTTGTGTGATGCCTAATCTTGGCTGTCAACTTGATTGCATCTGGAACTAATTAAAACCCAACCATCTGAGCACACTGTATTTGGATCATCAAGAAGATCTATATTAAGCCTCATTTGAGGTTGAAAGATCCACCCTAACTTCTGGGCCACACCTCCTGGTGGCAGCCCACATAGAAGGGATGGAAAATGGAAGGTTTGGTTTTTTGCCTACTTGCACTCTGTCTGGATAGCAAGTTCATTAATCCTGTTGTTGAACCTGTTATCATGGGTGTCTATTAGGTATTAAATATCATTCTAAAATCAGGGAACATCCCAATAAACAAGAAAAGGAGAGAAACCATACCTCTGCTGGCAGGGCTTGCGTTTTATTGAGGATATTCATATGTTTCCTTGCTTACAAATTAATATGCTACTTAAATGCCAGCTCTCTCTCCTGCACAGTTTTAATCTTGGATTTCCTGAAGTGTTTTACCCTCATAAATGCAGATTTCTTATTTCTCCATGATATAAGGATCTGCAGTCTAAAAATGTATTTTAAAACCTACTATAGAGATTGGACAGATTTCCTCCATGATTTCAAGAATTCATTGTAAATCTCAAGCTGTGTGCTGAAGAAGGGTCAATCAGCATCAACATGAAACATGTTATAAACATGACTTTGATATGACTATTCAAGTCCTTGCTACTCTGAAGTTACTCCAAAGCTTCCAACATCAAAAGAGGCACTCTGTCAAGAAAAAAAAAATTCTTTGTAGAAATAACAATAAAAGGTGATTTTTGTGTTTGGATAGGAATGTCAAACATAAAAACCTAGGTATATGTTATATCCTTGGTGAATATACTGTCTTTTAACTCCATGGTCTGTTGGACCATCTATTAATCTCAATAATAAATTAGATGAATAACAATTTGATAAGTTTCCAGTAATGCTGTTATGAGTAGACATGATTCACTTATTTAAAAAAAAAACAGTTAATGAATTTTATTTGTGCAGTACAACAGGGATATTCTGAACTAATTCCACATTACCATTTTAGTTCATATTTATTGACCTCTTAGAGTATAGAATATAGCATTTTATCAATTTCAAGTATCCATGTCGGCTAGGCTATTCCTACTATTTCTATTATAAACCAGACCACCAAAATGTACACAGTAGAAAAACAGCAATGTGCTTTACAATATGGGGGAAAAGCACTGTGCTTGTGTCTACATGACATGAGCAATGTGCTCAAAGCCTTAAGCATAATAAGGATGAGGCAGCTTAATGAAAATCAAGTATTAAGATTAATAAACATCACTTAATGAGATAGTTCCCTCTCTTGTGAAATTCTTTCCTGTGAAAGAAAAATAAGGACTAGCGTCTATCAGATGTTTACGCTCTCACTGTATCATAGCTTGTTGCTTGAGTAGTGGTTGGGATGGGATACATGGGAGAGTGCATGCTATCCAAAAACAAGGCAGGGTTCCATCCACCACATTAGAAAGAAAAGAGGAGGGAATTTTAACAATGATGATCAGGAGATTCTGTACAGTCTGTCTGTCTTCTCCAGATTAACAGCAGCACACCCAGGCTTAGGACTTAGACTTCTTTCTTTTTTTTCGAGACAGGGTCTCTCTGTGTAGCCCTGGCTGTCCTGGAACTCACTCAGCCATTAAAGGCCAGTCTCACAACCAAAAATATAAGGACTTAGACTTCTTAGGTGGTGTAATACAAATGAAACATTGAGAGCCACCACTTAGACAATTTGAAAAGGACTGGAAGTGTCACTGTTTTGCAGGTTTCTACAAATTTAGCAGCCAGCACTGCCACCACCACCAGCAACAATTCATTGAAGTCCGGAGCTGAGAAAATAATTTTACTACTCTGGAAGGCTGCAATCAATTTTTTTTTGCAGCCAATAATTCTCTCCTGATCTCATGAGATTGTTGGAATTGAAGTCTTTGAAGTTCTATATTTGAGGTTCCTTTTTCATGGGGACATCTTTCATCATGGGTTTTCTGCTGTGACTTCCTCATCATGTGGTACTTTCCATGGGCTTTCTCAGAATGGACAGCTTATTTCTTCAAGGTTGCCAAAGAGAAGCTTTCTGAACTTAGGAACATTCTAGCTCTAGTTAGCCTTCCTCTGGCTCAGGATAGTCTCACATTTGATAAACTCAAATTTGATTTGGGACCTCAATTGTACCCATAAAATAAATGTTCATCTGGAGAAAATGGCTTAGGGTAAAGTTACTGAAGGTTTGTTCTCATTGAAGGGGACAAAAACAAAGTATCTGTAGAAAGTGTGTTGGAGTGCCAAGGAGCAACCTCGGCTTGGAAAGGCTTTCTGAGGGAGGGGTCTCTGGGAGTGGTGAAACAAAGGCTGGATGTCACATTGTGGAGTACAAGCTGGTGGCCTACATTCTGCTGAGATGGCTTTACAGCCTGCTAGCTCTTTGTGTTCTGCTCTGCTCTAGACAGCTTTTTCTTGCTATTCTAATAACTCTCTGGTTGAGACACCTACCTTTCTGTTCAAGACAGCTCTCTCTGCTATTAAAAACTCTAAAAGCTCCTTGGATATCTCATGGGTTTTCTGACCAAAGTCAGAAACACTGCTATCTATCTATCTATCTATCTATCTACCTAAAATCTTGAATCATCTTACCAAGTCAGGTATCCTGTTAGAAAAATTCTAAAAGTAATACTTGAGTTTTCCAATCAAAATCAGAAATCCAGAAAAATTTTTTTTAAAGAGCTGTGTTTGATCTCCATACAGCCTTCTTTGGATAGCTGCTAGAAAACATTCTAAAAGAGCTGTGTCAGTTCTCTAAGTAATTCCTAGGATTTCTGACCAAGGTCAGGGTCAGAAGAATCCTTTTTGCTCTCCAGACAGCTCAGTCTCCCCAGAGAAAACATTCTAAAGAAGAACTGCTATCACTCTCTGCTAGCTCATGTCATGCAGACCAAAGCTCAGTTTTTTATTTACATATCAATTCAGTTATTAATTCTTTCTTGATTATCCTAGGAATCAGCATCCTGTGATGCCCAGCCCCTTGATTCTTAGGAGACAGCAAGCACATATTTTTTTTAAACATTACAAAAAAACTCAGAGAACTGGGTGTGGAGATATGGCTCAGCGTTTAAGAACACTGGATGCTCTTCCAGAGGTCCTGAGTTCAATTCCCAGCAACCACATGGTGACTAGGGGGATCTGATTCCTTCTTCAGGCAGGTGGATGTATATGCAGCATACATTAAAGAATTCAGAGATCTGCCTGTCTCTGTTAAGTACAGAGGATAAACTAGCTGGGTGGGACCTTACCCTGGAATTACTATTCTGACCACACCTAGATCTAAATTCCCTATGTTCCAAGCTAACCTCAAACTCAGGAATCTGCCTGCATTTGTATCTGCTTGTCTCTATCTTTGTGACAATCTGGCTCATAGTATAGTTGCCTCTGTTCCTTTAGATCTGTATAGCTCCTTATATAATTCATATTACATCCTTATGTTTTTGCATAGGTGAGGAATTATATTTTTGTGAACTCATGTTTTTAAAGTTCTTTCCCACAGTCTTAAGGATTGTCCTGAAGATTGCAGTGCTTATCACTTTGTTGAGACATTAGCCACACCTTCACCTCCCAGGTTCATGTTGTCTCTGATTATCATGGAATCATTAACCTTAACAAGGAGGACAGGCATTCCTCAGAGGGACATGGAAAATAAGTACATTATTATATAAGCAAGCCTTCTGTATGTAGCAGCCATCAACACCTGTGGAGGCCCACACCCACTGGCCCTGTCCCAAGGGCAGGAGCCATGTCATTCTGTCCCCACCAAGGTCTTGTTGGACTCAGCATCTCTCCCTTTTTTGTTTTTAATTTGAGGGAACAAATGTTGATCTTGAGTTTTTTCCTTGCTTGATGTAGACTAAAAGAACCAGTAAGAGAGAGCTGAGCTGTCTGGAGATCTCTGGAGTGAACATAGCTCTTCAAGATTTTTCTTCCTAACAGAATTTCTGACCAAGGTCAGAAAGAATTCCTTAAAGAGCTAAGACAGCTTTTCTAGAATATTTTCTAGCAGTTACCCAGAGAAGGGTGTTTGAAAAGTAAACACAGCTCTTTAAAAACAGTTTTTTCTTGGCTTTCTGATTTTGATCAGAAAACCAAAGAATTATATTTAGAATTTTTCTAACAGGATTTCTGACTTGGTTGGAGGTTCCAAGAATTTTTAAAACAAGTTTTCTGACTGTGGTCATGGTCAGAAAACCCCTGAGCTATCCAGAGAGCATTTAGAATTTTTAGTAGCAGAGAGAGCTGTCTCAATCAGAGACAGGTGCCTTGAGCAGACTATAGAGCCAAGAACTATCTGCAGAGAGCTGTCTAGGAAAGCCATCTCAGCAGAACCCAGGCTGCCTGCATGGATCCATGATCTGATGTCAAGTTGCTTGTTTTCACTGCTCCCAAACACCCTTCTCTCAGGAACCCAGATGGCTGGTCCTTGGCATTGGAGACTCTGGAGTGTAGCTCCTGTTAAGAAGTGGAAATGAGTAGGTCTGGTACAAGAAAACCAAACTAAATGTTGAACAAGCTATGTACTACCTCTGACCAGAAATTTATTGCACAGCTTACTGTTCAGTTTGCTCAGTTGCCTTTGAATTTCTGAACCCTTCTAATGCAGAAAGTATGTCCCTGATAGTTACTCCTTTACCAGCTTGGGTCCCAAAGGAGGTGATTCCTGGAATGGAGCCAGATTGAGCTGAGAACAAATTGACCCAGGAGAACATAACAGGCCAAAGCTCTCATGTAATAGAAGCAAGGAACAGAAAAATGGTCATTGTTTGAGCACTGGGGTATTGAGGTTGTTACCATAGCAGAAACAAAGCTGATTAATGCAAGGCTACATGTGAATTATTAGGAAGTCACGACCAGGTCCAGCAAAACATTGCCAGCATCAGTTCTTCATCTTGTTCTTCCAATGCTAAACTCTTTCTCTTTTTCAGAGGTGAGCATATCAAGAGTGATATATAAGAATTGGTGACCTGGTTTGTGAACTTAACATACATAGTGTGTTTCCCCATGTATTGTTCCTTTTTCTCACCATTAGAGTCCTCTGATTTATCCATGATATTATGTAAAGCAGAAACTTCTACTTATAGTGCTTTGCTTTATTTTACATTGTGAAAACACCAACTCAATTAACCATGCTTCTGCTGCACATATTCTCTTAGATGGATATAATATTTCCTGCAAGGAATTTCATTTATTTTTGGAATTTTTTTTCTTTATATTTCTTTCAACCTTTAACATTTGATAATATATTTATAAACAGCTTAACTTTGTCACATACTATATGTTGTGTATTCTCTCTGCAGGGAAGCATTGCATAATATTTTTATGTACAAAATTCACTCACAAAGGTTTACTGAATACCTGATACTACATTGCCTCTAAAAGAACAGGAGTAAACACAGTGGGTAAAAATCCCTGGTGCTCTGGACCTGATATTGTTTTGAGAATTCTATCAGTTACTTTTCTGTTGCTGTGGTGAGATGCCATGAGTAAGGCAGACTATAGAAGAGTTTATTTGGGGTTACAGTTCTAGGAGATGTGTCCACACTGGCAGGGAAGAAATGGCAATGGATAGTAAGGTCCGGCTTATCACATTCACCCACATATAGGAAGCAGAGAAAGTGAGAATGATGTAGCCTGAGAATGTACACACTGAAAGCCTGACTCCAGTGAAAGGCTGACTTCCTCCTGCAAGACTATACCATCTAAAGGTTCCACAACCTCAGACAGCACATCTGGGGATCAAGTGTTCATGTGCATAAGCCTCTGGGTCCATTTCTCATTTAAACCACTACAGGAATAATCTTGAACTAATCAAGATTAAACTAACTTTTAAAACCATAGCTCTAGTAAGATATAAACAAAACAAACCCAACTGGTTAAGGTCTGATTAATGATTTTCAACTTCATGATGGTAATAATGTAATAATCTTTCATGTTATTCTTTTATGTTCTTGAGATGC
The DNA here is from genome assembly GCA_902729485.2 of Mus minutoides. Taxonomy (NCBI): domain Eukaryota; kingdom Metazoa; phylum Chordata; class Mammalia; order Rodentia; family Muridae; genus Mus; species Mus minutoides. The sequence goes on from LR750874.1 coordinate 247,681, forward strand.
TCACTTCTGGAAAAGAGGCGAGGTTATGATTGAAAGAACAAGATGAAGACTGATGCTGGCAAAGTTTTGTTTGGACATGGTCATGGCTCTCTAATAATATAATAAATGGTGTCAGTAGAAGCTGTACTAAAATTTTGGATTTTAATATTTCTCTGGGCTAAAATGTACAGTATGATGCTCTGCTGAGGTGCTGGATCATGACAGCCATCAGTAGCTCTTAGTGGACCACATGATCATGAAAGTCAATAGCAACCTTCTGTTGAATAATGTTCTCAAGCTGTGCTGGTCAGTACATTAAGTGCACTAAGCACACGTTTGAATTATGATGCTTTTAACTTATGGATTTTTACCAGGATATAAATCTATTTTAAGTCAAAAGAGAATCTAGATGGATGGATAGATGTGAAGGAATTTACTAGGGCATTTGGATCATATGATTGTAAAAGCTGAGAAGTCTTGTCACAAGTTAGTCCTAAGAATCCTAAAACTATTAGGGAAGTTGATAGTTTCATTCTCAATTTGAGACCAAAAGACTGAGAACTGAGGGTACTCGTAATGCAAGTGTGGAGTCCTGAGGTCAGAGAATTTAAGACCTGTTATCTAAAGACAGGAGTAATAATGGGTCCCAGTTCCAGGAGAGAGAAGACAAATTATTTCTCTCTTTTATTCTATCTAGGTCCCCCAAATGATTGAATGACATCTGCCCACAGTGTGAGTGAATCTATCACACCCAGTCTACTAATTCACAAGACAATCCTCCTGGGAAACTTTCTTATGGACATGACCATAACTAATACATTTCTATCTTTCTAAGTATGCCTGAATCCAGATAAGTTAACACCTAAATGCCAACACAAAGCTTCCCCGAGTACTCATTTTGTACTTCATTCGCCTTCAGCAAGTATCTTAGTTATTTTGGCATTTTCTTTAGTTCAATGACCTCCTACTTTTGTTTCTAGAGTGTCTGAATCATTTATGATACTGCCTGAACTGTTATAATTTTACCGACTGACTGTAATCACTGAGAATACTAATGAGACATCTTTATTATTATTATTATTATTATTATTATTATTATTATTATTATTATTATTATTATTTCACTTTACATTCCTCTCACTGCCCCCTCCTGGTCACCCTCTTCCACAATCCTTCTGCTATCTTCTCTCCCCTTCTCCTCTTAGTGGGTAGGGGCCCTTTTGGTATCCTACCATCTTAGAACATCAGTTTCTGCACATCTGGGCAAATCCTCTCCCACTGAGACCAGACAAGGCAGTCCAGCTAGAAGAATATATTCCACATACAGGTAGCAGCTTTTGGGATAGCCCCTGTTCCAGTTATTCAGGACTCATATGAAGACCGAGCTGCATACCTGCTACAGATGTGTGGAGAGGCCTAGGACCAGCCCATTCCTTGGTTGGTGGTTCAGTCTCTGAGAGTCCCAAGATTCCTAGTTTATTAATTCTGTTGGTCTTCCTGTGGAGTTTCTATCCCCTTATAGGGCTCCAATTCTTCCTCCTGTTCTTCACAAGAGTTCCCAAACTCCATCCACTGTCCAGCTGTGGGTGTCTGCATCTGTCTGAGTCAGCTGCTGAGTAGAGCATTTCAGAGGGCAGTTATGTTAGACTCCTGTCTGCATGCATGTCAGAGTATCGTCAATAGTGTTGGGAATTGCTCATGGGATGGGTCTCAAGTTGGGCCAGTTATTGGTTTGCTGTTCCCTCAGTCTCTGCTCCATCCCCAGTCCCTGAATTACTTGTAAAGAGAATAAATTTGGGGTGGAAAGTTTTGTGGCTGTTTTGGTGTTGCTATCACTTCATTGGGGATTTTGTGTAGCTACAGGAGGTGGCATCTTTAGGTTCCATATCTCCATTGCTGTGAATCACAGCTAAGGACACTCCCATTGATTCTTGGGCAACAACCTTATCCCAGGTCTCTGTCTCTTCCTGGGATGCCCCCTACTTCTCCACCCCCACCAGTTAGAGATGCATTTATATCTCTGCAATTCTTTGTGGCGTAGTAGTCCACCTTTTCCATTCGACATTGTCATGTTCTTTTTCTATCTTGATTCAGAGTCAGGGTTGTGAGAGTGCCATTCTTAACTTCCAGTTCAATGGGATCATTATTGTGTTTTCTGATAACAATATTCCTGCTTTTGGAAGAGAATCTCAATGAGGGACTGTCTAAACTGATTTGGCCTGTGGGCATATCAATAAAGGATTGTCATAATAATTAAGTTAATTGATATGGGAAGACCCAATTCAGTACAGGCAATGCCATCCCCTAGGCAGGCAATCCTGAACTGTTCATAAATGGAGAAATGAAGCTGAACAACAATGTACAAGTGGTAGTGTGTTCATATCTCATAAAATTGAGGAAAATTCTCCTACTAAAAAAAAAATACCATTCCTTACTCTGTCTTGCAGAAATTTAAAATTTATACTAAATTTTCTAGCTACTTTGAACAAATACCCTCTTGGTTTTCTGATGAGCATTGTTTTGGTTCCTAATTGATAGGCCTTAGGGTATCATTGGGACAGTGTAATGATCGTAATTAAGAATTTAATTAATTTTCAGTTTCATGCACATAAACCCATTATAAAGTGCTATGAAATGACAGATAATTATTGTTGTTATTTGGGGTATCTGCTTTGTCAATATAGGCAACATGAGGATGTACCCAGATGACAGAATCCCCTACAGTATTCTTCTCTTTCATGTTAACAGAGTTGAGGGCTCTCTCCAAGAGCGGGAAGCAAATTTGATACTTTTCTTCTTATATTCTAAACTGTGGTTGTATAGTCTCCACTACAGGTGTGTTTACTGACAGAATTATTTTTTATATTCCTTTTACCTGATAAGATTGATGTATTTTTTTTTTTATTTTTTTTTCCTCTCTTTATTAGATATTTTCTTCATTTACATTTCACATGTTATCCAGAAATTTTCCCTTACCCTCCCGCGTCCCCTCCCTGCTCCCCTACCCACCCCATCCCACGTAATGGCCCTGGCATTCCCCTGGCATATAGAGTCTGTATGACCAAGGGGCCTCTCCTCCCAATGATGGCCAACTAGGCCATCT